>PVHT021183693.1:19695934-19769026 GCA_004024745.2 Catagonus wagneri
AAGAGTGGGACTGCTGGGTCATATGGTACTTCTATGTACAGTTTTCTGAGGTACTTCCATACTGTTTTCCATAGTGGTTGTACCAGCTTACATTCCCACCAACAGTGCGGGAGGTTTGCCTTTTCTTCACACCCCCTCCAGCATTTGTGATTTGTGTATTTCTTAATGATGGACATTGTGACTGGTGTGAGGTGGTATCTCGTGGTAGTTTTGATTTGCATTTCTCTAATAATCAGTTATGTTGAGCATTTTTTCATGTGCTTGTTGGTCACCTATATATCTTCTTTGGAGAAATGTCTATTCACATTTTTTGCCCATATTTCCATTGTGTTACTAGCTTTTTTGCTGTTGAGTTGTATAAGTATTTTGTATATTGTAGAGATTAAGCCCTTTTCAGTTGCATTATTTGAAACTATTTTCTCCCATTCCATAGGCTTTTTTTTTTTTAATGGTTTCCTTTGCTGTGCAAAAGCTTGTAAGTTTGATTAGGTCCCAATGGTTTATTTTTGCTTTTATTTCTGTTGCTTTGAAAGACTGACCTGAGAAAAAATTTGTAAGGTTGGTGTCAGAGTGTTTTGCCTATGTTGTTTTCTAGCAGTTTGATGGTGTCTTGTCTTATGTTTAAGTCTTTAAGCCATTTTGAGTGTATTTTTGTGCATTGTGTGAGTTTCACTGATTCCAGTTTCACTGATTTAAATGTGGCTGTCCAGTTTTCCCAGCACCACTGACTAAAAAGACTGTGTTTTCCCCCCTATTTTATATTCTTGCCTTCTTTGGGGAAGATTAATTGACCATAGGTGTCTGGGTTTATTTCTGGGTTCTCTATTCTGTTCCATTGGTCTGTATGTCTGTTTTGCTATGGTAGCACACCATCTTGATTACTGTGACTTTGTAGTATTGTCTAAAGTCTGGGAAAATTATGCTTCCTGCTTGGTTTTTGTTCCTCGGGATTGCTTTGGCAATTCCAGTACTTTTATGGTTCCATATAAATATCTGGATTGTTGTTCTAGTTCTGTGAAAAATGTCATGTGTAATTTCATAGAAATTGCACTAAATCTATAGATTGCTTTGGGTAGTATGGTCATTTTTACGATGTTAATTCTTCCAACCCAGGAGCATGGAATATCTTTTCATTTCTTTAAATCCTCTTTAATTTCCTTGATTAATGTTTTGTTGTTCTCATCATATAAGTCTTTCAACTCCTTGGTCAGGCTTATTCCCAGGTATTTAATTTTTTGGGGTGCAATTTTAATAGGTATTGCATTTTTGCATTCCTTTTTTTAATATTTCATTGTTAGTATACCAAAATGAGACTGATTTCTCAGTGTTAATCTTATATCCTACTACTTTGCTGAATTCATTGATCAGTTCAAGTAGTTTTTTCTGTGGAGTCCTTAGGGTTTTCTCTGTATAGTATCATGTCATCTGCATACAGTGACAATTTTACCTCTTCTCTTCCAATTCAGATACTTTTCATTTATTTATTTATTTGTTGTTTGTCTGATTGCTGTGGCTAGGACTTCCAATACTGTGTTGAATAACAGTGGTGAGGGTAGGCATACTTGTCTTCTTATAGATTTTAGTAGGAAGGCTTTCAACTTTTCTCCATTGAGTAGTGGTTTGTCATAAATGGCTTTTATTATGTTAAGGTATGTTCCCTCTATCCTCACTTTGGTAAGAGTTTTGATTATGAATGGGTGTTGGACTTTATTAAATGCTTTTTCTGCATCTATTGATATTATTGTGTGGTTTTTTACTTTTCTTTTGTTAATGTAGTGTATGATGTAGATTGATTTGCATATCTTGAACCATCCCTGTGAACCTGGGATAAATCCCACCTAGTCGCAGTGTATGATCTTTTTTATATATTGTTGGATTCAGTTGGCTAAAATTTTGTTGAGAATTTTTGCATCTATATTCATCAAATATATTGGCTTATAGTTTTCTTTTTTGGTGGTATCTTTGTCTGGTTTGGTATTAAGATGATGGTGGCTTCATAGAATGTCTTCAGGAGTTTTTCTTTTTCTTCAGCCTTTTGGAAAATTTTTAGGAGGATGGATATAAATTCCTCTTTGTATGTTTGGTAGAATTCACCTCTGAAGCCATGTGGTCCTGGCCTTTTGCTTGTAGGGAGTGTTTTTATTATGTATTCAGTTTTGATTCTTGTGATCCTTCTGTTCAGTTGATCTATTTCTTATTGATTAAGTTTTGGTGGGCTGGTAAGTCTCTAGAAATGTTTCCATTTCTTCTAGGTTGTCAAATTTGTTGGCATACAATTGTTCATAGTAGTCTCATGTTTTTTGTTTGTTTGTTTGTTTTGTTTTTTTGTATGTCTGCGGTATCCATTGTGATTTCTCCTTTTTTCATTTCTTATGTTGTTTATTTGGTGTTTTCTTTCCTTCTTGGTGAGTCTCACCAGAGGTTTGACAATTCTGTTCACCATTTCAAAGAACCGTCTCTTGATTTTATTGATTTTTCTATCATTTTTTGAATCTCGATTTTATTGATTTCCACTCTGATCTTTATGATTTCTTTTCTTCTGCTGACTTTAGGTTTTGTTCTTCTTTTTCTAATTCATTTAGGTGGTGGATTTAATTTGTTGATTTGAGATTTTTCTTCTTTTTTGAGGAAGGCCTGTATCACTATGAATTTCCCTCTAAGCACTGCTTTTGTAGCATCCCATAAATTTTGAGTGATTATGTCTTCATTATCATTTATGTCGAGGTATTTTTAATTTCCTTTTTGACTTCCTTATTGACACATTGGTTTTTTAGTAACATGTAGTTTAGTCTGCACGTAGTCAGTTTTTTTCTCATTTTTTTTTCTTGCGGTTGATTTCTAGTTTCATGCCACTGTGGTCAGAGAAGATACTTGAAATAATTTCTTCGCTCTTAAATTTGTTGAGCTTAGTATTGTGCCCCAGAATGTGGTCAATCCTTGAGAATATTCCATGTGCACTTGAGAAGAGCATATCTTCTGATTTTTTTTTTTGGATGCAATGTACTGAAAATATCAATGAAGTCAAACTTTTCAACTGTGTCATTTAGAATCTCTGTTTCCTTATTGATTTTCTATCTAGAGGATCTGTGAGTGGTGTGATAAATTCTCCTACCATTATTGTATTCCCATCAATTTCTTCTTTTATGTATGTTAGTATTTATTATATGTATCTGGATGCTCCTATATTAGGAGCATATGCATTGACGATTGTAACATCCTCTTCTTGAATGGATCATTTTACCATTAAGTAGTGGTCTTCTTTGTCTTTTTTATAGCCCTCATTGTATACTCTATTTCATCTGATATAAGTATTGCAATACTGATTTCGTGTCTTGTCCATTGTCCTGAAATATCTTTTCCCATCCCCTCAATTTCAATCTATATGTGTCCTTTGCCCTAAGGCGAGTCTTTTGTAGACAGCATCCTGTAAGCTTTTGCTTTTTTATCCAATCTGCCACTCTGTGTCTTTTGATTGGAGCATTCAGTCCAATGATATTAAAGGTAATTATTGATAAATATATATATACATATTTTTTGCTTTATCTAGGGCTGCACCCACGGCATATGGAGGTTCCCAGGCTAAGGGTCTAACAGGAGCTGTAGCTGCCGGCCTTTGCCATAGCCACAGCAGCGTGGGATCTGAGCCGCGTCTGCAACCTACACCACAGCTCACGGCAATGCTGGATCCTTAACCCACTGAGCAAGGCCAGGGATCAAACCCACAACCTCATGGTTCCTAGTCAGATTCGTTAGCCACTGAGCCACAACGGGAACTCATGATAAATATGTATTTATTGCCATTATAAACCGTGCTTTCCAGTTGATTCTATATTTCTCCTTTGTTCCTTTTTTTTTTTTTTTTGGTTGGATGATTTCCATTTATTTTATGCTTTTGTAATTTTTTTTAGTATTTGTGAATGTGTTTGGTTTTGATTTGACACTTTTTCTCCTTTTGCTGTTCCTTTTGCTTATCATCACTCTTACAGTAGGCTTTCTTTCCCCCTTTTAGATATGTATACTGGCTTATTAAGTGATTGCTTTCCCATTGTGATTTCCTCCATCCTATTTCTTCTTACTTATTTTTTATTTAGAGAAGCCTTTTCAGTATTTCTTTTAGAATGGGTTTAATATTGCTGTACTTTTATCTTTTGTTTGTTGGAGAAATTCTTTATTTTTCCCTTTTCTTTAAATAAATTTCTTGCTGGGTAGAGTATTCTAGGCTGCAAAGTTTTCCCTTTTAAACTTTGGATATATCTTGCCACTCTCTTTTGGGCTGTAGTGTTTCTGTAGAGAAATTAGTTGATAGCCTTATGGGTGTTCCCTTATAATTAACACTTTGTGTTTCTCTGGCTGCCTTTAAAATCCTCTCTTTAACTTTTGCAATTTTTTATTATAATATGTCTTACTGTGGGCCTATTTGGGTTCAACTTGTTTGGGGTCCTCTGTGCTTCCTGTATCTTGATATCATTTTCCTTTAGATTTGGGAAGTTTTCAGACATAATTTCTTCAAATATATTTTCAATCTCTTTTTCTTTTTCTTCTTCTTCTGGAATTCCTATTATGTGTAGAGTGGACTGGTTTATATTATCCCATAGACCTCTTATATTGCTTTTGTGTTTTTTTCTTTTTGTTTTCTGTCTTCTGTCCTGATTTGTTGATGTCTATTATTCTAGCTTCCAAGTAACTAATTTGCTTCTCTACATTATTCATTCTGCTTTTTAGTACCTTTAGCTCAGTTCACATCTCTGCAAATGACTTTCTAGTTTTTCTTGGTTCCTCCTTATATTTTCTAGTTCCTTTTTAAAGTAATATGCATTCACTGTATATCCACTCTCACTTCCTTGATATTCAGCCTTAATTTCTTCAGTATTTTCACTATCTCACTTTTGAACTCTGTGTCTATCAGACTGCAGAAGTCTGTTTCATTTTTTTGCTACTTTAGGTGAATTCTGTTCTTTTTACTGGGAATGGTTCCTGAGTAAACATCTTGCTTATGTTTTTCTTTTTCTGTGAGTTTAGGGAAACCAAACTGTAGTCTTGAAAAGCTACTTCTATGCAGGAGTACCCCTTTGTATTTTGTGCGTGGGGAGTACTATTTATTTTTGGCATGTGAGTTTGGATGTTTGCTGTCTCTTTCTTTGGTGTGAGTAGGCTGTTATCCCTAGGGTGCTGAGTGTATTTCCAAGGAGAAGGAGGCAATGGTTAGGGCTACTAGTCAGTGCCTGGGTGCAGGGCTCTTGACAGTAGCAAGGACCTGCAGGAAGGTGGCGCAAGCTATTCCTTGTTGTAGGGCCATGGGAAATGGTAATGAGACTTAGGCAGATTTAGGAGTTGCCCAGAGTATTTGGCAGTTGCAGTGATAGTTTGTATGTGTTCCCAGGGGAGTGAGAGCCACAATACGTGGTGTTTGGTCACAGTGCCCTCCTCTGTGGTGCCTCTGATGTGTTGGGACTGCAAGTAGTGCCCATTTATGGACTCCTAGTGGTGGCGGACCACATCCACCTTTGGAATCAGAGATAACTGTGGTGGTTTGTCCCCACCAGCTGTAGACCATTCAAGAAGCATCCCATCCCACTTAACCCCTACAGGAGGTGCTGCACGGGCTGCTCCTAGTTGTAGGTTCCTGGGAAGGGACAGTGATCTACCTTTGGGTGCTGTCTGGCGTGTTTGGCAGTAGTGGCAGCAGGGCAGGTGTGTTCCCAGGGGAGTGAGAACAACAACAGGTGGTGCTCAGTTGCCATGCCCTCTTTTTTGCCAACCTCTGTGGTGACTGGGGCTACAGGTGGATCCTTTTCACAGAGCCCTAGTTGTGGCAGGCCATGCTTCCCTCTGTTTCTGAGATGACTGCTGTGGTTTGTCCCTGATACCTGTAGATAATGTAAGAGGCACCACATTGTGCTTAGCTCCCTGCTGCCCTTAGTGCACACAAGAGGTGACCAGCCACCAGTAGCCTGCACAAGAAGCATCTGGTCTCCCATAGCTCATGCAAGTGGCCTCTTTCCACCTATAGCCTGAGCCAGATGTGTCCTACCCTCTGAGAGCCCATGCTTGTGCAGGGGGATTCCTTTTGTGGTCCACTCCTCCTCCTCTTGCCCTCCCCAACAGTGACACCCTGCTTACCTGTGGGCCCAGACTTCCACCTGGGTCCCTCTACTATGGCGTTAGACTCCCCAGCCCATGGCACACTGCTCCTTAGCCCCTCATGCTATCTTCGCAAGCCAGTTCTAGTCCTCTCCTAGGAAGTGACCTCCAGAGCCTGTCTCAGTGCTCAGGCTCTGCCTGAGCATCTTAGGCTATGGTCCAGGGCAGTGGTACAGATGATCTGTGCAGGTCTCACTCTGCTTTGCCCTCCTCAGTCCAGCTGCTGTGCTTTCTGGGTGACTTTGAGGTCCCTCTCTCTCAGCTGATCTTCCCTTCAGCTAGGTGGCTTCCCAGGTTTGGGTTCCCATTCTCTTTCACAGCTCCCTCTCATGAAGGCTAGTCCATCCTGATTCCTTTTCTCTCTCTCTCTCTTTTTTTTCTTTTGTTCCACCCAGTTATATCGAAGATTTCTTCCCCTTTAGGAGGTTTAAGTTCTGCCAGTATTCACTAGGCATTCTGTGCAAATCATTCTACATGTAGATGTGTTTTTTTTTTTATGTGTTTGTGGGAGAAGGTGAGTGCCATGTCTTTCTGCTCCACCATTTTGATCCTTCCCCAAAGATCTTATTTTTACTAAAATATGTTACCAAAACTGATGACTGGTGGAAGGGACTGAGATAGCAATGTTTAGAAAAGGACAGGGCACGGGATGAATGCAGTACCAAGAATGCCTGCCAATTTGCTACCAGTGACCATTTCAGTTACTGTGTGAAATTATCTTACCTTTTCTGGATTCTGTTTTCCACACTTACAAAACAAAAGGAAAAACTAACCAGGTAATGTGAAGACTCAAATATACTGTGAATGTTAAACAATGGTTGGTTAGGAAAATAATTTCAATATTCTTGAGCTAATAAGCTTTTATGAGAAATAGGAACAAAAATGTTCCCCCAAAGTAAATGACTTACCATTTGTGATTAGAACTCTATGATAGACATTTTTTTTTTCTGATAAAAGTTTGTGAATCTTTTGGGGGGTACGTGTGTGAGTTTGGTTGTGTACATGTTTACACGTGTATGCATGTGAGTATTAAATATATGTGAGGTTGTATGCATGAGCGTTTTGGAAGGGATATTGAGCTACATTTAGCCATGTTTAGTTTTCCTTTACGTTTTGTCATTGTTTTTTCAATCTCTTCAGTGTAAGATACACAATTCAGAATCATAAACTTTTCTTTAGTGTCCCTTTTAACTCAAAGCTTTTATAAAATCTATGATTCATTTGTCATTAAAATGTATATCATCTCATATGCTATAAATAACTTTATTAAATAGTAAATACCATATTTGAGACTTATTTATAGGAAGTGTAGTATCTTGGAATTCCCGTTGTGGCTCATTGCTAATGAATCTGACTAGTATCCATGAGGATGCAGTTTTAATCCCTGGCCTAGCTCAGTGAGCTAAGGATCTGGTGTTGCAGTGAACTGTCGTGTAGACCAGAGATGCAGCTTGGATCTGATGTGGCTGTGGCTGTGGCTGTGGCATAGTCTGGTGGCTAGAGCTCTAATTTGACCCCTAGCCTGGGAACTTCCATATGTCGCAGGTGCTGCCCTAAAAAAAAAAAAAGACAAAAAAAAAAGGTGTAGTATCTTTCTTCATTTCTGTTTATATTCAGGAAATGCAGAGGAAAGATGATTTTTTTTCAACCCTCTTCCCCAGTAGCTATAGAGCAAACATATTCTTTATTTATATTTTTAGTCCCTGTTTTTGTCAAGAATACATTTTATCCTTTCATAGCTTTTGTTGTTTGAATGAAAAGTCCTGAGACTAAAAACAAAAAAAAAAAAAAATGAAAACAAATGAAAAGCCAAAGACTCCTTAAATGATGTAGGGTCTATACAGATTTAGGAAACAGGTTACAGTTAGTGACATTATTATTCCTTACTTCTATTGCTTTTTATAATCCAGGCCTGGATATAGCAGCAGTGTAATTTTCCTGCAGAAGTGTTGTTTGTCTTAGAGATTTGAAAAACAAATACCAATATTTATCTCTTTGTTTCTTCCCCTACAATTATGGATACCCGGTTAAACCATCTGATCTTGAGTTGGCAGGATTTTCTTGAACCAAAATTGTCAGTGTGTGGATCTTTGCAGCTTTACTATCAATTTGCCCAATCAGTGAAACCGTATTAAAGTTTAGATGTTTTGTTTGAGATCAACTACCCACCACAACTGATCCAGCGAAGGATGAGTCATAACTTAAATTGTCAGAACTAAGCAGATGGTGAGATTAGAGAGCAGGCCCAGATTCACCCAGCACTTCATTACTGAATGTGAATGCACCATTTCTTTATCTGCAACCTTAAATATAAGCTGTCAGTGAAGGATCAACATGGATCAACACTAAATATGAATAACTACTAGGAAGAAATTGGAAATTGAGAAAAAACAAGGAGTAGAAGTAAAAATACAACCTGTAAAAATATAATGGTGACAGTAATAACTGTCCAATTTTGGGGACCATATTCTTCACTACAAGTGATGAGTATATGCAGGACAATAAATGACCGTGAAAGAAGGAAATAATAGAGCCTAATCATGCTGGAATCTGGTAGGGAATTTTCAAGGACAGACAAAAACTGCATCATTATGAAACAAGGTCAGAGAAAATACTTTACATGTAGTACCATAAACACACATTAGCAGAGACCCATGTTGACGGTAAATAAATTAATAAAGCCTTTTGAAATATTCCCCATACAAAGAACCCAAATATTCCTTTTGTAGTAAGGCATGCTAGGGGAGGTTAAAATAAAAATAAACTCTAAATCAGAAGTCGAATATTCTTCATTTGTGAGATATGGAAATTATAAATGGAAAAGGTCTATTAGCTGTTCTATTATATCTTGTTTCTGACATGAAAATGATGCCCTTGGTTATCCTTACTTCAGAATGAACCACTTACAAAATATATTATTATTGAAAAAAATAAATTATCCCTATGGCCATTAAGATTTCTTAAAAAGGGATTTTAGTCTTTAACAGAAAATTGTATTACATTTCATCCTTACTAAGCACTTTATTTCTATGCTTGATAGGTATTTAAATTTCTGCTTTTGGGGGAGGACATATTTTAAGATGGTTGGAAAAAAACCTTACCATTCTATCAAGTAGCTAATGCAAATCTTTGTAAAGGCTTAAACAGAAGTTTTGATAAAAGGAATATTAAAGCGTATTGGACTGAGTCTTTTTAAGGGTGAAAAACCATAAGGGATTGAAGGAATTTTTTTATCTTACTAAGCTTGCTTATCTCTTGTTTATTCTTTTATCTCCTTCCTCATCCCCATAGTTTTCACAAAATCTCTGTTCTTCTCTGGTGCCATTCAGTGGCATCTTGGATTCTCAGTCATCTTCAGAAGCCTTCATCTTTTGTTGTTGGGCTATGAAGAGTTAGATATGTAGATAACATTTTGATAGGGCTCTTTTGACCTATGCAACTTCTTTGACAAAAGCATTTTGATGCTAGGAACTTTTTGACATGTCACTTGGGTGTGCAATTTTGAGGCAGGCAGGGTTGTTTTGGACATGGCTTAAAGAGACATTTAAGCCTTCAGCTTTTATTGTCCTCATCCTCATCCTATCAAGAAACTGACCTCACCCCACAATGAGGATGAGAGAGGAGGTATATTCTGTGCTGAGGGCTTGTGTTAGGATCTGAACTGAAGCTGAGACAGAGGGTTAGAGACCGCTGGGACAAGGCCCAATCCAATGTAATGCAGTAGAGTTCACGTATCTAAGACTCATTACCTCACCCCCTTGCACATACCATAATATCCATCAATTGTTACAATAAGTATATGGACATCCTCTCAGGGCTAGCCTATACCTATGATTACATTGTATCAGATTCTTTTATGTTTTTCACATAAACTTTAAGACCCATGGAAAAGTGGTATTTGAAACACAGTAGTATCTACTGTATCCAAAAGGCCTAGAACACCCGGTTTTGGGGGTTACATTTCTATCAACTAGCTCTCATTGTAATTATTACATATAGTATTGTGAAATTCCTTTGAAGTGACAATTTGGGAGGCAAAGTTATCTCCACTTAGAGGCTAACATATATCGCATTCCTAAAATATGTCTTTGTTTTGTCTTATTATAAAGGTAACATCCAATTATAGTATTTTCTGAATCAGTTGTAAAGCAAAAACCCTTGGTAACTGAGGAAAAAGAAACACAAACTAGGAGCTTTGTGGATCAAGTGTCTGGCCTTGTCACTGCAGTGGCTCAAGTTGCTTCTATGCTATGAGTTTAATCCCTGGCCTGGGAACTTCCATGTGCTGTGGGTGTGGCAAAACAAACAAACAAACAAATAAAAAACATCATTTAAATTTGATGCTTTAAGAAGGTCATTTGTTTCCTTCTGTATTAAATTGACTCTTATCAAAATGACTTGTCAAAATAATCACGCAAAAAATGATTACTTTGAAAGAGTTGGGCCTTAGAAGAGGTAAATACTATCGAATTTCTTCCTGTCTCATTTTTCTGTACATCAGCTTTACTGATCTGTGCCTAAGTTTTCATTGCAATATGAGGGCTGGCAAGCTAGTCTTTGCACCAAGGTGCCATCAATAGCATCATGGTTCAAAAGGGATTACAAATTCTATGTGGCTAGTGCAGCAGGTGTCTCCATAGCCAAGGCCTGCCATGTTGCCTCAAGATCCTTGAGGACAAGTAGTTTCTAAACTGGAAGGGGATAACCATCTTGCTTAAAATTTTCTAGCCTACATTGTTTATGGGAGAAAGGCAAAATAAAAAAAAATAGCTGAAAAGGATTTGTAGAATGGGTACAGGTTACATTAAATTTAATGGATTCTTATTGCCCTTAGATAGGCTCCAGGCTTTGTCTCTTCCTGGGCTATTGGGGTGCACCCTGCTATCAGTAAAATCTCTCTAGAATGTGGGAACCAGAATATTCTTTTTTCTCTAGCTCCTTCTTTACAACAAAGAGCCTGTGAGTACTGATAGAACAGTGTGTTTGGGAGAGGGCTGTGAAGGGATGTCTTTGACAGTAAGTGTTACCTTTTATTTTTTAAAAGAGTGGCTAAATTAAAAACCAACTTACCTGATTCCTTGCGTACTCTTTGATTAAGATAGTGGAACCTGGAGTCATTGTTTCTTTCTTGCAGATAATTTACTTCTTCATGACTTTCCATTTTATTTTATATTTTATTTTATTTATTTTATTTTTATTTTACCTTGTTAGCCAGAGGTGAAAATTAGGGATCAAAATAGGAAACCGTTTTTAGCCTTAATTTGGCAAGACTATCACAGAATGCATACAAACACATCCTCACATGCATTTCACAATCAGACCCACTCCTTTTACTCTGTGAGCTTGGTTCACTGAATGTTGAAACACAGGCTATGAAGGTAAGATGGCTAATTTGCTCACAGGTTTATTTTGTTTGATGCCTGAAATAAAGATGATGTAGTACCCCTCTCCACCTTTCTCACTGCTGGATACAGATCCATGCAGCTTACAAAGAATCATGCCTGATTTCTTGCTGATGTAAATAATAAGCATGAAGAGAGTGGGGTAACTGGTAATGGGGCCAAGCCTTCCTTACCGTTCTTATCTTACCAATGTTCCAAGAAGCACAGTTGGAAGAGATTTTTGGAAATGTTTGGGAATCAGAGCAATATCTGAAAAAGAAGTCTTGGGGCAGTTACTCTGGGCTCAAGCTCAGCAATGTCTTATTATTGTTCTTAATGTTGTTTTCTTTTTCTTTCTAGTCCCTTTCTCTACCCATTGCTTCCAGCTTAAGTACCCAACAAAGAGGCTGTTGTTCCTCCTCTTTGTGAGGATGACAAGAGAATTGAGCTGCCCTTGAATGTGTGTGTCAACATTTTTATGTGCTATAATTTGAACACTCACTATAAAGATACTCAGAAAGTTGTGGATGCCACGGGTTACTCATTTCTGCAGTTCAATTTGAAAAGACGTATATATAGTTTGATTTCTAAAATGTTTATCTCACATAGATATGGTTTACAACTCATGCTCCTTTTTTGTGCTTTAAGCCTTGCTTATTAGTAACTGTTTAAATCCTTTAAAGGAAACTGTTACATGTTTCCATACTAGTTTTACTAGTTAAAGAAACTGGAGTAAGACATCTGAGAACATACATTAAAAACTAATATACTTTCTGTAAATATATTTTGTATTCTGATTTTACCTTATTTTTAAAGTATAATATCATTATGTGGAACTCTTCATCATATTTCATAAAATGCTAGTTTGTGTCTTAATTCCTTTTAGATCTTTGACCATGCTAATATATCTGACTGGGCCATAATAAGGTGCTTATTTCTACAACCAATTGAAAGCTATAAAATGCTTAGAACCAGAAACTGAATCCAGAAAACCCATGGTTGTCATGGCAGCTATGAAATCCTCTGGTGTTTCACAGAAAGTATTGATCAAAAAGAAAAATACAAACTGTTCTCAAAATGTAGTGACTTTATTGTCCTACGTCATTTAAAAGTCTCTAAGAATGGAAAAATCTATGTAAATATTTACACAAGCAAAGCAATAGACAGTGTTTACTAAAAATAATAGATTTAGTTCCTCTATATTAAACCTCTATAAAATAGCAATTTTTAATAAATATATTCCTTTTTCATGATTGGAGAAGGGAAGAACATTGTATCAGATTATATACATGAACTAAATTGAGCATATTCCTATAGTTTCCAGATTTCCAAGGTCAGAACACCATATCTAGACCAGGCTCCCTAATTTTCAGCTATCATTTTTATACATTTCCTCATCAAAAAAATGTGTAAAATGACATAATAGCAATGTTCTTTAAAGAAGTACCATTATCATTCTTATTTTTTTACACTGTAAAACTAAGGCTAAGAGGGGTTAAGATATATGTCTAAGTTTCTTTTTGAGGCTGTTTTTCTATAGATAATATGTCTATTTTTAGAATCAGTGAAATAAGAGGAAAACACAGGTAGCAAGGTACTTCCCCGAATATACCTTCTTTCTTTATTTTAAGCAAATGTATCAGAATATATTTTAAAGTTCTACAGTATGAGTTTAAGGGAAATTAAAAAATAGCACATCATTAACATACACATTTATAATATTGCCCCAATGTAATTTATGTCCATGTATACTTAAAAATATGGTACCATGTTTTTTGTGTGAATAAAACAATCTAAAAGAAATATCAATCGACCAATTTAAGATAATATGGTAACTTTTTTGCCCAATTATAAACATAAAACTCTACAGAGCTTTGCTTGCTTCATACTTGAATAAATTTGATGGCCACATTTAATAGCCTCCCAAAGGGCTTATAATGGAAATGCTAACATAAACTAAACTCTAGTCCAGGTCAATATCTTTCCCCATTAAATTTCTAGGCTATAAAAAAAAGTAACATATTCAGGTAAGGGATTGTCTTCAATGTTTTTCATCACTTCTCATCATTAAGTATATTGTTTAGAGGTCAAATGGTTCCAAAATGAATTTCAAGTTCATCTTGAAAGATAAAAAGACAGTAAAGGAAATAATGGAACCTTGAACAAGTACTGTAGAGAAAGGCCATTCTTTAAGTAGGTGGAATATTGGGGGATGTATGACTACCTACATTTGAATCTAAGGCTTTTTCTACAACCAACTGGTGACGCCCTCTCCACCCTTTCCCTTTCGACTCCTTTGCTTGTCACTGCTGAGTTTGGCACAGTGATGTAAGTGCTGAGATGGTCAGCTAAGAAAAATGGGAAACACAGATATGATTTTCATTCATCTAAGACTATACTTTTCCAGTTAAGTCAAAATAAGTTTAAAATGTTATTCTGAGATATAGGGGGTTAGAATTTACCACTGGCTGTCTAGAGGACATGAGCACTGGCTGGAAAGCACAATCAGGACCCTACATTCCTTCTCCCTGTACTGAACATTACCAACTTGTGTACATCCCAGAAGCACAGGAAGTAGGATATGGTGGTACTCAGACTCTCATCTGCTCTTGGAAACCCAAGATGGTTTTAGCATCAAAAGTGCTAGTAAAGTTTTACGAATACCTAGCACAAGATTTTCAACTTTAGTGTCCACAATTAAGATTTACCCATTCTATAGTATCTCACATATTAGTATGACTGGTATTTTCCATGTTGTTTCATGTCTCTCCTCTGTGAGCATGTGTGACAGTTAATGATCGCATTCTCTGTAGTCCTTCCATCACTTGCTGCCAAAGAAATATGCCTGTCACATGTTTACATTTCTCCATCCTGTTCAGAAATCTTGGTTGAATGGCACATAGTAATAAATACCTAATGTTTGTTTAACAGATGATTATCTTCTCAAGGTTTGGGAAATAGAGAGAAGTGTCTCATCTCTGAGAGAGGAAATCAAGGGAGGGAAGAGTTGGTAATACATAACATACAGAAGTGTGTACAATACATCTATTATTTTCTTTATGCAAACTGCTAGAAAAAATCCTTTTGACTGGTTGGGATACATATAGAGGAACTAAAAAAATAGAGAAACATTTTGATTTTTCAATCTTTAATTTTATCTTAACAAATTTGTCAGTATGCAGTGCAATATTTTTGTATAATGTTACACAGCAGATCCCTGTAGTTTATTCACTTTGTTCAATTGAAATATTTTACCCTTTTCTCCTTCCCCACAACCCTTGGCAACCATTATTCCACTGTTTAATTCTAGGAATTTGACTGGTTTAGCTACTTCATGTGAGTAGAATCATGTAGTATTTGCCTTAATGTGATTTGATTTTTTCACTTAGCTTTGTGTACTAAAGATTCATTCATGCCATTGCATGTTGCAAAATTTCCTTAGGATGGCTGTTTTCCAAAAAAACAAAAGACAAAAATGTGCTGCTAAAGATTAGGAGAAATTGGAACCCTGTCTAGTGTTGATAGGAATGAAAAATAGTACAGCTGCTGTTGAAGAATATACAGGATACTCAATTTTACTCAAAATATTAAAAATAGAATTACCATATGATCCAGTAATCCTTCTTTTGGGTATTTATCCAAATAATTGAAATCAGGATCTCAAAGAGATATCTGCACTCTCATGTTCACTGTAACACTATTCACAGCACCTAAGATGTGGAAACAACCTAAATGTCCACTGATAGATGTATGGATAAAGAAAATGTTTATATATATTCAATGAGATATTATTCAGTCTTAAAATAGGGAACATGATTTTTAAATAGTTAAGAAATATTGGCCTTACAGTTGAAAAATTGAAGGAAGGAAGGAAGGAAGGAAGGGAAGAAGGAAAGAAAGAAAGAAAGAAAGAAGGAAAGAAGGAAAGAAAGAAAGAAAGAAAGAAAGAAAGAAAAAAATTTTTGCTCCGCATCCAAGGCCTTCATAGCGACCCCTGTGAGTAATACAAGCTAACCTCCCACCCCATCTGCATGCTTCTTCTCCTTATAACCTAAAGCACTATGGAAGGAGTCAAATTTCCTGGAACACATAGTGTCTCTAATACTTTTGTCACAAAGTCTCTCCTGACTCTCTCAGGCAATTTTAAGACCACTGCCTCCTAGTTTCTCCTCTTAGAATGGCTTAAAATAATTAATGAAGTTTTTTTCAGACTATGTTGGGTTCAATATTAGTTAAATTAGGACCAAATGTTATAATATTAGTTGTGATATTAATTCAAATATTTTGACATCTCTTGCCTCTACAAACTAAATAAGATGGTATTTTTAAAGAAGTTATGAACGTGAAGTTAAATAGTTTAGATTTTTCATGTCAAATGTATCAAGTTGTGCTCACATATTATTTTTAGTAGATACATACTGAAAATGGATTGGTGATTAATAGAATATCTTGAAATATTCATAAGTTATTCTCAGCCAGGTATTTCAGACATTGACAATTTTTTAGTAAAATTTAATCAGTACTGTTAGAGTATTTTGAAAATGACAAATGAAAATTTAATGTAATATTCTAATTTTAAAACTGAATATATTTTTGCTTATTAAAACATACTTGAGAGAAAACTTTAATAAGTCCCACTCTTAAACTTGCCACTGGAAAATGTTAAATGTATTATATGTATTTGCTCATCTGATTTAAACAGTAATAGCCTCTTCTCATTTCTTAATTTGCCAAATAATATCACCCTCGTTAGACTGTTCTAACTGAACAGTGAAAAGAGCTTTGTAAGAATTCTTCTTTTCATTTTGAGGTTCCCAGGCTAGGGGTTAAATTGGAGCTGTAGCTGCTGGCCTACACCATAGCAATGCAGGATCCTAGCCACATCTGCAACCTACACCATAACTCACAGCAACGCCAGATCCTTAACCCACTGAGCAAGGCCAGGGATCGAACCTGTGTCCTCATGGATGTTAGTCAGATTTGTCTCTGCTGAGCCATGATGGGAAGTCCAGAATTCTTTAAGCTACATGAATGATCAGCTTTGCTCTAATTAAAACTGTGATTTTTTTTCATAGTAAAAGTGAAATCATCATTCATTTTGCAAATGTCAATTTAATCACAAAACATTGTATTGCTAAATAAAGCACTTAAATATACGAGCAGAATCGGCAGAATATAAAAGTTATAGAAAAATAATTCTGTTGTGTTTGAATATGCATTTGCATATAATGAGATCTAGTCAAGTTTATAAACAGTGCAACTTTTGACCAATAAAAATAGTAAGTATTTTTAGAAATAGAAATGTTCAATATAAAATTTCTACTTTATGATTACAAGCACATTTACCAACATTCTTCTGAAACACTGGTAACTTTTCTTATGCATGCTGACTTTATTTTAGGGGACATTTTGGGGTTATGGACAGAATGAACATTTCCTTTTTATTTATTTTTAAATTGTTATGGCCACACCCACAGCATGAAGAAGTTCCCAGGCCAGGGATGGGATCTGAGCCCTAGCTGCAGCAACATCAATCCTTTAACCCACTGCACCAGACTGGGGATACAACCCACACATCTGTAGCAACCTGAGCCACTGAAGTCGATTCTTAATCCACTGTGCCACAGCAGGAACTCTCCTCTTTGTTTGTTTATAAAATATGTATTAATTGCTCTCAAGCTACTTACAAAATTTGATCTTTTATTTCCACTGAATTGACATGATACCTTTATTATATATTAAATTTTACATTTTTATTGTTAGGAAGAGACCAAAATGCTTTTTAAAAAGGAATTAAATCATCTATACTAGATAAGAGCTTAATTTTTGAAAATAAAAACTGGTCTTAGAAATCAAAATTATGTGCAACCCAATGTAAAACTAGGCAAATGACATGAACAGGAGATTTTTACAAGAAGTATAAACATTCACTACTGATAAACATGAAACAAATTTTCTTTTCACTCAGTTCAATGAAAATATGTGGAAACAACAGCAAGGCTTTCTCTTCTTTCCTTCATAATGGAAAAGGTCAACAAGTTTAGTAAAATCCATCTTTGGCAAGAGTGTAGAAAGACAACATTCTTAAACCTGTTGCTGAATTACTCAGTTGATACAGACACTTTGAAAGCAATTTGATAATATATGTCACAGTAAATTACAGTTTATAAATTTATCTTAAAATACACTTGTACTCCAGAAAATGCAAGCTAATCTAGAGTGCCAGAAAACACATCACTGGATACCTAGGGAAGAAGTTGAGGGGCAGGAGGTTAGCATTACAAACGGATAATTTTGAGGATTGATGTATATGTTCACCATCTTGATTGTGGTAATGGTTTGTAAGGTTTATGAATACATCCATACCTATTAGATTTCAAACTTTATATGCAATGCATTGTTTGGCAATTATACCTCAATATATCTGTTGAGAGAGAAAGAGATGCATAAATTGCATAAATGTGAAAAAAAAACATTTGCCCAAACTTTTGCATCACCATTTAAAATGACAACAACCTATAAGCAATCCCCTACATGCATATTTGAAATAAAAATAATATCAACCAGAAAATATCCGTAAGGTATCTTTGATATAAAACTGAATATTTTTTGTTGTTTTTTAGGGCTGCATCTGTACCATCTGTAAGTTTTCAGGCCAGGGGCTGAATCAGAGCTGCAGCTGCCAGCCTATACCACAGTCACAGCAACACCAGATCTGAGCCACATCTGCAGCTTACACCACAGCTCACAGCAACAATGGATCTATAGCCCACTGAGTGATGCCAGGGATTGAATCCACATTCTCATGGATACCAGTCAGCTTTGTAACCTGCTGAGCCACAACGGGAACTCCAAAACTGAATTTTTTTAATTTTAAAAATTATAAACACAATAAGCCAAACTTTTGTACCAAAGAAAAATATAATGGCAGGAAATGGGTGAGAAACCTTTAAACAATTTTTCTTTATTTAAAATATATATTTTCTAATACCGCCTTTATGTGTATTTTATTTTAAAATAAATAAGGATAAATTCCTGTTGTGGCCCAGCTGGTTATGAACCCAACTAGCAGCCGTGAGGATGCAGGTGTGATCTCTGGCCTAGCTCAGTGGGTTAAGGATCCAGTATTGCTGTGAACTGTTGTGTAAGTCACAGACACAGCTGGGATCTGGGGTAGCTGCTGGCCTACACCTATGGTTCTGACTTGACCCCTAGCCTGGGAACTTCCATATACTGCAAGTGAGGCCCTAAGAAGCAAATAAATAAATAAACAAATCAGGAAAAGTGAGTATTTTAATAGTTAAGAGGTAAACACTGTCAACTACCATATTCACAGAGTAAATCATGTCAAATTATATCAGATTTGTTGTTATAGAGTAACTATACTGTTAGACTATGTTATTCACTAATAAGAAAGCATTTTCCTTTGAACAAAGCAGCAATGTTGACTGCATATTGTGAAGAAAAAAATATAGCTCAGTTGCCTTCAATTTGGCTGTGGTTACAATGTCAGTTCAGTTCAGTTAAAGCCTATGCAGCACTATTCACTCAGTAGCCTCTCTGGGCCAGGAAATTTTCTGTTAGTTCAGTTCTTAGAGTCTTAGTTTGCTGACAAGGTTCAGATTCATGCCTGCCTAGCTCTGGAGAAGGAGCCCAAGGTTTTTATAAATAACTTTATGGGCTTGCTTTCCTAGGCCCTCTGCAATTTCCTGGGTACCTTCTCATTCCCTATCACTTCCCTTGTTGGTCCTTTTGCCAGAAAGCTGGACTTTACTCACCCTACTCAGCACATGGCTGTGCCAACATCTGGAGCCAAGACAAAATTGCAAGAAAAAATGTCAAAGGTAATTCAGCCCACAGTTGGGACCATGGCTGTACTGATTAGACAGGAATATCCTACTCTCTAATTATTTTGATTCCTATGGGGGTCCCCTTGGAGATGTTATTGCCACAGCTGCAGGACTATCTGGGACCAAGATTAGAGAAATTCTGCTAGAGTTCTCTTTCTGTGCCCCAGTGCCCACTTCCAGGTTTGGGGCTCCCTGGCTTCAGACTGGGACACTGGAGAAAAAGGAGAGTGGTAAACTCATCACTGGATACTTGATAGTTCAGATTGCCTTATTCTTCCTCATCTACCTGCTGCCATGTAATATGCAGAGTCCTCAAATAGTAACTCCATGAAGTCTGCCCAAGTTTTATAGTTGCATTCAGAGGAAAAGAAACAGTGGAGTGTGCTTACGCAAACAAGTGAAACTGAAACCCGAACAAATGCACTTTAATTTATTGAAAAACAACAACAATAATAACAATACATTTATTTTAACAATTTAATATACAGATTCATTTACTATTAATATTAATGATTTAATGATATTACAAACAATAAAAATATTAGGAGTCTTGCTCTTATCCCTAGTACAAGGGTGTCTTCTACCTGTTCCTTTAAGTAAAACTAAAGTCAGTAAAAAATTTATGTATTGTTAGATTTTTGTTATGTAAGAATATATACATGTTAATATTATACTTTAAAATTAGCCTTATGCATATCCAGTTTTCTTAAGCTTTTCCTTGGTTAATCTCAGAAGTGGTCTAGGACTAGTTGTCTCTTTAAGTATGCTTGCTCACGGTTCATTAATCACGACATGCAGTTCATATTAATGACACTGGCAAGCTTTATTTTAAATTTAAAATTTGGATTTACATTTTAAAAAATTTTGGAACTGACACTATTCCTCGAGATGTCAGATAGTCTGTCATCTTCTTTACATAATTCAGTTAAATGCACCTGTACTAAATGTGAAAATGAGCAAAACAAGAGTTTTAAGAATATAGGGTGAACTAGCTGGGAAATCTTTGATTATGCACACGAATACTGGCGTATCTCTGGATAAGAGCCATGTTTTACTAATTGACATTCATACATCAGTCTGTACAGGTTAGCTAATGTTAGAGTATGCTTTGACAGCAGCTCAAAAAATTTGGTAACTATGGACCATTCACTAGGGTCCTTGGGAAATGGAGTGTCTGAATAGTCTGGCTTAAATCATATTTAAAATTTAAATTCATGTTAAGGCTCAAATATTCACCTTTATACCTGCATAATTAAAGGAACTTTGTGAGTAACTGGAGCTAAGGATTTTTTGTCTTTTTTTTTTCTGTTATTCAACATAGATACAGAAATTGACTACTCTGAACCCCTTTACTACCACCTCTCTGGTCTAGGCCACTGTGTTCTATTTTTTATCTTTTCTTTGCAATACCCTCCCAACTGATATTCTGCTCTGCCTCCCTCCCGGTAGTCCAATATCTGCAGCAGATATTCACCCCTTGACAACTTAATTTGGATCCTGTTACACCTCTGCTCAAAACCCTCCAGTGAAATTCCTTCTCCAGCAGAATTAAAGCTGAACCTTGACGTCTTTACAATAACTACAATATACTACATAGTGTGGACGCAAGATGTCTCTAATCATATCTCCAACTAATATGTTTTCCTACCCTCCTTCTTTCAGCTGTTTTGTCTCCTCTGGACTTCCTTGAACACACTGGACCCACTTATGACTCTGGGTCTTTGAACTGGCTGTTCCCTCTGTTGCAACTCTCTTGTCCCCTGTGTCCACATGGTTCATTTCCTCCTTTCTTTCAAGACCTTACTCAAAGGTCATCTTTCAGAGGCCTTCCCTGGACACCCTGTTTAAACTGCAACTTTTCCCCAATCCTCACTATTTACTTTCCCTGCTTTATTTTTCTTATGGTTTTTATCATCATCTGATATTTTATTTACATATTAATGTATTAACTGTTCCACTTTTCTAAATGGTAGGCCAAGGGCATGAAATACGTCTTGTTCACTGCTGATTATCTCCAAGAGCCTAGGAAAGTGTGTGCTGCTTAATAAATTTGATAAATATCTGTTGTTAATACAGTCTTGAATAGTTACTTGTGTAAAGACATAGTTTTTACTAAATTTAAAAATCAGAAAGCATAGCACTGATAGGAACAGCTTTCCATTAGTGTTAAATTTCAGAT
Source organism: Catagonus wagneri (assembly GCA_004024745.2). Classification (NCBI taxonomy): domain Eukaryota; kingdom Metazoa; phylum Chordata; class Mammalia; order Artiodactyla; family Tayassuidae; genus Catagonus; species Catagonus wagneri. The sequence goes on from PVHT021183693.1 coordinate 19,717,486, forward strand.
TAAGAGTATCCAGCAAAGGGTCTTCTTTGGATAATAAGGTTGGAGTACTCACTCTTTTGGAACTTCTTCTGTAATATAAGGGAGGTTGATTATAATTGTGTAGAGCTGTCACAAGACCACTGAGATCCAACTCTGGAATATCTTTCATACTTGTCTTCATTCTTCCAGTCTGCTGGTAATTGCCCTAGTTTCTCTAAGCAGCTTTTAGTTGCTTTATTACGGTAACTTTATAGCTTGCTTTCCTATCCATCTTATTCCCCCAGTCTATCATGTACATTGCTTTTCGAGTAATCTTCATAAAGGATGGCTCCAATTTTGTCAGCCCTCCACTGATGTATTTCATAATATTCAGGATCCTTCATGATCTATAATTTTTTTGCCTTAACTAGTAGAAATGATTTCCCTTTAACTATCTCTTTTTCTATACAGTTATAATCTTTTTAATCCCTAAATCTGCCTTCCAAGATATTGTCCAACACTCTTCCCAAATTCCTCAGTTTGCAGCCCTGCCCAACTCGTTCTTAATAGAAAGTTGTACGTGGAATTGTAGTTGCTGTTGATGTCATTCTGTGGAGTACCACATCTTCATTTGATACCCACAATTTGTCTAGCAGAAGTGCTCTCGAAAGTATGCTAGTTCCATTCAAGCTGTCCACTGTGGACTGTCTCCCATCTTCAGACTTAAGGGCACTTTTAAGCACCTCCATCCAGTTCCATGTGTGCAGGAGAGGGTTGCCCTACCACCCAGAGGGGGACGCTTCCTGCTGTTAGTAGTTAGTCCATATCTGAACCAGCTCAAGATTTCCTCCTGGGCACAGGATCCTAGAAAAACCCACCTTCATTACACACAGATAATGGTTCAAATGTTTGTTAACTTTGTGACTTTGTAAACTTTCCTGGCTTAGGTTTGGAGTTATGAGCATGCTTTTAATAAAATAGCTCAAAAGATAAAAAAGTAAATTATGAGGTAGTTGTCCTATTGCAAAGATTTTTTTTTAAATGTTTTAGCTCATAAGGCTGAACAATTGATCTCTCTGAAAGAAAGTAAAGTTTTTACCCAGGGTATTACTCCTTCTTTTTTTGTTTTTCCTTCTCTCTTTTTTTTCTGTCTCTCTTTTATCCTCTATTATAGGTATGCATCTTAATGAAAACTGGGAGCAGGGTGAATAAGCAGAGATTATAGTTTGAAAAAGTGATAGATCAGTTTGCAAGAAATAATTCAAATGATAAATCAACAGGAAGAAACATTAGGTAGATGTATAGAGGGCAGAATGTGAAATGAAGAGAGATGAAGCCAAAATGGAGGTTGTGATTTCATTAGAAAGCATGGGATAAGAATTAAATTTGTCATTGTTATGAAAATGGGATTTTTGGAAACATTTTGCATTTACAGAACAAAATAATCTGTGTAGAACTCAAATAGTCAGATATATATGACTTAATCATCAGTCAAACTGTAAATGGCAGGGATATCTAATAAAGATCTGGACGTTAACAATAGGATGGTACACAGTTATCTAAAATGATGACTGAAGTGAGGTAGAAAAATGGAAATGATGTGAAGTGTGGAATGTGGAAGAAATCTCCAGATTTAAGTTTCTACCTTGTCTCCGTTTTCTTTCTGTGTAAAGTAGAAATCAGAATTCCAAGGGGGTTGCCTGGCTCACAGATCTGTTGTCAAGATGAAGTGAGATAAAACTTGCAAAAGCGTTTTGAAAAACTCATACAGTTTCTACAGATTAAGGTATTAGTAGAACTTTTTAAAAGGCAGGGCACTTGCCATATCAAAAGGTATTAGAAAGATAAAGTGCTTATTCTCAAAATTAAATTTAAGACCGTGTATAGTTACCCAGTTTTTAGTTTGTTAAAATGATGTCTAGGCTTGAAAGAATTCAGTGAAAACCCCTAAAAGGCTAAAATACAGAGCTACTCTTTGACCCTTGTTCTCCTAAATGCTGCTATTACTCTGTACCCCGTTAATCCCCTGTAGTAAAGTCAACGGAGAAAGGTTAGCATGATTAAAAGTCTTCATAATTCAGCCCTGGGAAAATTATTATTAAAGAATGATGTGAAGTTAATCTCTTGCAATGTATTATGTATTATTGGCAAGTCTTCCCATTTCTAATTTTGAACACTTGCTTTCTTGGATTCTTTGTTTTCCTATTTATATATTTTATTGAGATGATAATATAGAATAAATATATGAAATAAACTGAATAACATTGAACAATGAATATAAAAATAAATAGAATAGTATATAGGCATGTTTGGAATTTTTAATATCTTATTTATATTTCATTAAGTTCCTTTTTATCATTTCAATTATCCTGCTTTTTTGACTATTTTTTGCCTATGCTTTTTTCCTTTCATAGAAAGACCACTATGTTTTTGTTTCTGTTTTTTTTTTTAATTATTATTGAAGTTTAATTATTTTACATTGTTGTGTTCCTTTCAGATATACAGCAGACTGGTACAGTTATATATGCATGTGAATATAGGTTACTTCTTTCTCAGATTCTTTTCTATTATATATTATTATAAGATGTTAAATTATATATATACACACATATACACTCTATGGCACAGTTGATATTGAGCTGTATTAGCTGTTTGTACATTTGGAGATTATTCCCTTGTCTGCCACATCATTTGCAGATATATTCTCTCATTCCATAGGTTATCTTTTCATTTTGGTTATGGTTTCCTTTGCTATGCAAAGTTTTTAAGTTTAATTAGGGCCCATTTGTTTATTTTTGCTTTTATTTCCATTACTCTAGGAGGTGGATCTAGAAAAACATTGCTGTGATTTATGTCCAAGTATGTTCTGCCTACGTTTTCCTCTAAGAGTTTTATAGTATCTGGTCTTACGTTTAGGTCTTTAATCCATTTTTAGTTTATTTATTTATTTATTTGTCTTTTTGCCTTTATGTAGAGCCTCGCCCGTGGCATATGGAGGTTCCCAGGCTAGGGGTCTAACAGGATCTGTAGCTGCCAGCCTTCGCCACAGCCACAGCAACGCGGGATCCGAGCCGCGTCTGCAACCTACACCACAGCTCACGGCAACGCCTGATCCTTAACCCACTGGGCAAGGCCAGGGATCGAACCCGCAACCTCATGGTTCTTAGTCGGATTCGTTAACCACTGGGCCACAAAGAGAACTCCTTTTAGTTTATTTTTTATATGGTATTAGAGAATGTTCTAATTTCATCCTTTAACAGGTAGCTATAAGCTTTTCCTAACATTACTTATTGAAGAGATTGTCTCTTCTCCATTATATACTCTTGTGTCCTTTGTTATAGATTAATTGAAGATTGCATCAGTTTATTTCTGTTCCAATGACCTATGTGTCTGTTTTTTGTGCTATTACCATGCTCTTTTGAAGATTTTAGCTTTGTGGTATAAAGTCAAGGAGCATGATTCCTTCAGCTCTGTTCTTGCTTAGGATTGCTTCGGCTGTTTGGGATCTTTTGTGTTTTCATACTAAAATTAGTAAGTTTGAGCATTTTTCTCTTTATCTTTAATATTTCTTTAATGTCATCAACATTTTTGAAGGTATATTTTGCTATATTCTGTATGATAAAATACATTCTCAAATATTTTGCTATATTATATATGATAAAATACATTGTCTTTTATATCATTTCCTGTATAATGTATAATTTGAATTTTTAAAAAAGTTCTTTGAATCTGGGTATATTTAACATTATATTTCTTAATTTTCAAACTGTCAGTGTGTTTTCAGATAATATTTATTCTTTATTTCTAAATTTTTGGAGTATGCTCATGAACTGTGACTTTATTTTTTAAATTACTAGTATTTGTGCTCAGTACATAATCTTTAAAAATTTGGTATGTTTCCATGGCAGACAAAAAATTGTGTATTCTTTAGTAGGCTTATTAAATAGAATTTGATGATATTATTTGTTCAGTTCATCTATGCCCTTGCTTATTTTTATCTGCTACTTCTGTTAGATTTTAGAATAGTTATTAAAATGTCCCCACTCCTTCGTATTCATCATATTTTAATGGCATTTATAATAGTTTTTGGATTAATATGTTGGGAATATATTTTTGTAATGTTGTTACAATATTTTTATTCTTCATAAATTATGCATTTTACCAGTATAGAATTTCCGTTCTTGCCATGTTTAGTGTTTTTATCTATTCTTGATTTATTTGGTTAAGTATTTTCTCTCCTACAGCATTTCCTTTCCAGTTTTATAAATTTTTTTTCTAACTCTGTCTGGAAAATCTTTTCCTTCATAGGCTACACCCCAGATTCTCAATCTTCAAAGCCAATAAATCATGTCTCAAATGTGACCATCCTCTTCTTCAATTCATCTCTAGAATATCTTAATTCTAAAACAATGCATTCAATTTTCATAAATCACTTTTAATGCTGTAATGAAGCAAATGCCCTTTCTATTCATCTTTGTTCAAGTTGTCAACTGTTTCTTCACATACTTATATGCTCTTTAGAGGGGACTTTCATGATCTCTCTGTCTACTTGCTTCCCTAATGTGAGTTCCTCAATGGGGCTCATGCTTAGCTGCTGAGATACTTTACGCTGTAACAATCTTTTAAGTAAAGGCATGACCAGCATTTCTCCCTGGGTGCCAGCTGCCTACAGATCTGAATATTATCATTCCTCTATTATCATAGAGGGTGCAAAATTTGTCACCCACTAGCCTTCAAGATTCAGGTGGATTCTGCTGAACTTTTCAGTTTTCTACAGCTCTTCTGGTAGCCAGATCACCCCAAAGATACTTATGATATTTAGCCACTTTTGTACTCAGAGCAAGATTGCAACTTATGATTAGTTTTGCAAAGGAAAAAAAAAAAAAGGCTAAAACCCAGCTTTTGGTCTGCTTCCCCAAGCCTGCACAGCATTTGGCTTTTTCCACATGGAAGAGGGGGTACCTAGTATTCCACACAAAGGACACCATCTGGTTACCAAGCTGTCTGCCCACAGGAGATACTTTATTTCTAATCATTCATCTAAAGTAGGCATCTTTTCCAAGTTTTCCAAAGGCTTAGTATATGGAGGCCTTTCCTCTGGAGTCCACAAATTGCCATATACTGTATGCCTCTCTCTTTCAAGTTCATGCTCAAACATACATTAATCCTTGCTTCAAAATTCTCAGTTGCAAGTCTTGACTCATTCCGGGGTCTGGGACTAGGAGTAATAGAAATCTTTTACCTGCTCTCGTTATCCTGGGTTCTACCAGGACAACAAAAATTTTATTTGAGCCCTCTACAGACCCCTTTCTCTAGACCTGATGGGCAGCTTAAAAAGTAAAATGCACAAATCATTCAGTTGGAGTTGGAAGGGTATATATGTAACATGGATTCCTTGGATTGACATTGTCCCAGAATCCCCTGGAGTTCCTCTGGATTTTAAATTCTCAAAGGCTATCTGTTTAGAATGAGATATGACAGAGTGTAACTGAATAACAAGCAGTGCCTAAGTCTAGTCCCACACTCACCTTTCCAGCCCCATCTAGCACATTTCTTCCATTTGGCCTCAGCCAGCCCATCCCCTTTGGCCTTGTACCCCACATATTCTGTACTTCCTCACATCCCAAGGCTCTTCACTCATGTGTCCTTTGTTTAAGTTAATTCCTACTTGTCCTCCAGGTCTCAGCCCAGAAAACTCCGTGCAGGCAGGCTTTCCTGAGACCTTAGCCAGAGGTCTTATCTGTTTCCCCTTGTATCTACAGGACCTGAAACAGTGCTTAATCATTAGGAGCCAGTGATATTTGCTGTATGAATGAAACTGCTAAGGCAGTTGGAAAAAAGAAATGACTGGAAAACAAGGAGGCTCTTATTTTTCACCCAGACCGCCTATGGCCATACATTGGCTCTATCCTCTACCAAGTGGATAGTGGTGGTCAAGTTACCACCTGCATGTGTCTCAGTTTCCTCACCTGTGAAACACAGACAATATTGTTTCCTAACTCACTGGATTGTGGTATAGGTTTAATGTGTTAAGTATGTAAAGTTCTTAGAACAAAACCTGGCATAATCGATTCTCAATAAAGTGAGCTCACATTATTGGAGTTAGGCAGACCTAGATTCAGATATCACTTCTGTACTCTGTGACTTTCGACAGTTACTTGTTCTGAGTCTCAGTTTCCACATCAGTGAAATGTGATTAATAAGTATAAATCGTTAAATGATAATGTTCTGGTAGCAGGGCCTCTCATAGAGTAAGTGCCCAATCATTGTTCATGCTGCACTTTTTTTTCTAGTTTCCTATTATGGAAAGACATGGCAGATTACATGCATTTTTTAATATAGAAGGAAAATGCAAAGATATTTCTATTTCAAATAAAATAATTGTTTATGAAAAAAAAATAAGTTCTCCAACACATTTACATCCACAGTAATTATCTAACCCGCTGCTAAAGACCAGAATTTGGAAACCTCTGTTTCAGAGAAGCCTTAAACACTGGCCAGAGAGAATTGAATCCAGGTTTCTATGGGTCACATTTCATTCTCTTGTATCAGCATCAATTTCACTGTAAAAAATATTGGAGGATGGATGCATTGTTAAAATCATGTCGTTCCAATTATTATTATTGTTTGTGGAGTGCTTTTTATTTCCCTTCTTAATTTCTGTATAATGGTTGCTTGAAAGTCACCTTACATATAGCTACTATGTTTTTTAAAATGTTATATCTCTGAATAATTATGCTGAAATTACTATCTTTTCTAGATCATATGAATTATCCTATACGCATTTAATCTCATTCATCAATTTTGGCAAAACTTCATAAAATTGTTGTATTACCCTTTTGCCACTAGTGTCTATTAAGCATAGATTTTAAAATGAAATTTAAAGAAAAGAAAAAAAAGAAATGAAAACCATTTTCAATGTTTTCTGTGCACATTTGCACTGTGAAATCACTTGTAACAGACCCACACAACTAATTAGCAGATCTTTATTTTGCTGCATTTCTGGCCAAGTCAGTATGACAGGAAAAGGGAAACCATAGCAATTAGCAGGCCTGAGCAAGCTCCTCATTTGACAAACATTTAATAAGCAATAAAATTGGAACTTGTAAGTTCCTAAACTCATTGATGGAAAAAAGAGAGAGGATTTCTGTGGCTTATCTGGAATAAAGAAGGAACTTAATTAAGCTAATAAGATGCAAGCTGTTAAAAATATTTTTCAGGGCTGAGCTGAATTTTAGTTTAGCCAGCAGCTTCCAAAGGGCACCTCACCCCTCCTTTCCTTCCTACTCTACATGAAGGCACACCTGCTGCCCACTTTATTTATAAGAATTCCTCCTTAATAGGGGTAACTCCAGTGGATTCCTGTTTAAAATGCTAAGGAAGATAAGGTATTTCAAAACCCCATTTTGTAAACTTCTAGTGATTGTCTTTTAATAACTGCAAGGGCTGATACTATCTGTGCTCCTCCCTGCCTTCTTCCTGGTAGATCTCTGTGCATTTGATTCTAATGCTATTCCAGGCAGCGCACCAAACCTAAAATGAAGTCCCACCATCTGTGTATTCTCCAGGCACTTCCTTATGAACCAGGCCTTCCCGCTTTGCTTTATCATTCAATTAAAATTTTTCATATTTCTGAAAGTCAGGAATTAAAAGAAAAATCATGAAGACCTCTATGTCTTAAATATTAATATCTATGTTTGTAAGAAATTTTAATTTACATGTCTCTTCTTTATTTTATTTATAACTGATACACTTCAAAATTTTATTATAGGAAATATGGACTAGGCAAAGTCCAAGTTCATTATTCAAATTAAAACTTATTTTCTATCAGCTAGAGGCACAAAGCATTTTTACTGCAAAATTTTACTGCATCTTAAATATAATTCACTTTATTTTTAAATGTTTTTCATTAATGCTGATATAACAATGCAATTATAATATTTTAAGTTAACTGAAATGACACTAAAGGCACTAAAGTGAAGATTATGACTTTTTAACTGACTCAGAATTCATTTATTCATTCAAACGTGTTATTGCATATTGTCCAATTTCATGTAATTTAATTGAAAAGATAAATTTATTGGGCAGAGATTCTAAGTTAGCATTTTTATTAAGAATGTAAAGATTAGCAAACATGTACAGCCACTGCCCTCTCACTACTAAGAAAGGCATATAAGAAAGTAATTAGGAAGTGGCAACTTTAAGCTCTAAGTTTTAGCTGAAATTAATAATCATTGTTTTTCTACTGAGTTTGTGTTCATCTGATCTTTGAAAGGGCACTTATGATTTATAAAGTATATATTGTGTGCAGGTTCTATAGTATTCAAAGAAAGGTAATGTAATTAGTAACATTATTAACAACAACAGAAGACTGAATATCTACTTTATGCGGTACGACAAATTAAGAGTTGACATATTTTGATATGTAGACAGTATCTTTAGATACATTTTATATGCCACAGAATGATCTTGTAAGCTTCATATTGAAATGCAATTATGCTTTTTAATTGATTTTCCAGGTGCAAATCTGATCTCAAATTCATTAACATTAGTGTGAGAGAAAATAGCTTCCTGAAAATGAAAACTCTATTACATTTTGAGGGTAAGAGATTCCCTTTACAGTGGATTGGGAATATTTTCAGAGCAAAGGACTCCCAATTAAACATTATTCTTTAGTAGAGAATGTCTCATCTACTTTGGTAAATTTATGGCAATCACTAAAACTGCAAGAAATTATCTATTTAAGACAGTACTAGGAGTTTGCAATTGGAAAGTTTAGAAATGTGAATGTATCTTCCAATATTAAAAAAATTCTATCTTTTGGCACATAAACTGATATTATTTTTTAATTATGTTTCTGTTACTATTTTCCGTTTGTGATTCTATTATATGCTGACTTTCAGTATATTTATTTATGTGTTCACTAATGTTAAATATAAAATAAGTTCCTTGTATATAAGAAGCATTAATGATGTCAGAAAGGAAAAAAGAAAGGAAGCCAAAAGAAAAGAGAAAGAAGGAAGTTCAAAGGTTATTGTATTTTTCTGTAATGCAGTGTCAAATAAAATGAAGCCAAAGCATATCTCTACAATAATCTAAAAAGTCATGTTGGCATGGTGGTGAGGTAACCAGTCCACTGTGGCCAGAATCACTGACGCTATGTGAGGCAGCATAGAGAAAGTCCCTGAGCTCTAGAGTACTTTTCTGTATCAGAATGTTCACCATTAAGTGAATATGCTATTTAGCAGCTGTTTGAATAATAATAATATTACAAGATTGTCCACAGAAGCTGCTTTATCATTAGAATAGCTATTTATATAGCCAGTCATAGTTTCATTGCATCAGTGACTAAAAATGAACTTCTGCATATGTTATTTATACATTTTTAGTTGAGAAAAACTGCTTTTATAAATGTAGAAGAATATATCTGGGCATTCTAATGCTTTCAGTTTTCATCAGTACATTTAATTATCAAAAGATATCTTCCAAAAACATACTCCAACTCAGATCTGCCCTGGAGAATTAAGTTTTTGTTTCAGTTGAGGTGAAAGGAAATAAAAATTTTCAGTACTAGGAACAGTTTATAGTAAACAAAATTAATATATTCTCATTGTTTACATGTAGCTTTGAAATTAAGTGTGAAAATACTTAAAAAGTATGAGCAGTACGTTCAAATAAAGGGTGGAAATAAATATTTAGGGAAATTATTTTTAAATAATACATAGTTGCTATGATAGGTCATCTGAATTGAATTCCCAAATATTTACCAAAGTATTAATGGCAAAGGAAGAGTAATTGAAAAGACAATAAACTATTTAAAAATAAAATTTCAGAAATCGTGTAGTTTAGTATCTTCAACTTTACAGGTGGACAGTCATTTATTTTAAACATATTCAACTCAGGTTAAATGACATGCTTTAGATTTGCCATTTATGTCATGACTAATCATAGCTACAGGTTTATGAGTATTTCACTGAGTATGGGTGAGATATCTAGCACACACACAAAAAGATGAGTAGTTTAAAAAAGAGATATTTTAAAAAGTTAAACAACATTATTGAAGCAGTGCATAAAGAGAGAAAGGCAGAAAGTTGAGTTTGTATTCTGAAAAGATTGTGCTGAGCTTGTGAGACCTTTGAGCAAAGTAAGCAAACATTTTCCAGTTGTAGTTAATTTGAAGAGTTTAAAATTTAAACAAAACTGGAATTGAAGACACATCTCTGCCAAATCCCATTAAAAGACATTAGGAGGGATTTGATTTAAACTACTAGGGTGATTATTTTCATTCAATACATATACACCATAGCAGTATAATTATTGTTACCACAAAAAAGACATTGTATTACATTTTTGGAAAGTTTTATACTTTTACTTTAAAATTTTTTATTTAATTATAGTTGATTTACAATGTTTCAGGTGTATAGCAAAGTGATTCAGTTATATGCATATATGTATATATATACACATATATTGATATTATTTTTCAGATTCCTTTGCATAATAGGTTATTCCTTGCATAATAGGTTATTCCTTTGCATAATAGGACCTGTGCTATACACTAGGTCCTTGTTCTTTATCTGCTAAATATACGGGTGTGTGTGTGTGTGTGTGTGTGTGTGTGTGTGTGTTTACACACATCACATTTTATCTTTATTCTGTCAGAACTCTGTTCCAGGGGTTCCTGTTGTAGTTCGGCAGCTTAAGAAACTGACAGAGTGTGGTGAGGATGTGGGTTTGATCCCTGGCCTTACTCAGTGAGTTAAGGATCTGGCATTGCCATAAGCTGTGGCTTAGGTCACAGATGCAGCATGGATCTCATGTTGCTGTGGATGTGGCATAGGCCTGCAGCTGTAGCTCTGATTTGGCCACTAGTCTGGTAACTTCCATATGCCACAGGTGAGGCCCTAAAAAGAAATACTGCCCCATAGAGTTGTTGTGAGGATTAAAGGACTTATAAAACATTTTTTAAATATTAAATCTTTATAAATGTACAATACAGTTATTTTATATTTATTTTATTTCACATTTACCTTCTGTTTATATTATTCTTTTTCTAGTTTACAAAAGATTTTTTGGATAATTGCCTGATAGAGCCCATGGTAATTAAAAAATATTAAACTTGTAAATAAGCTAACTTCTAAAACTAATTGGAGAGTTTAAAGAGTGTCCTTAAAACGTGTCTTCTCTTGCACATGTAAATTTGTTAAAGTTCATATTCATAGAAAATTGCAAAATATTATTTGTTAAAGATATCAAAAAACTAATTGGAAAACTTTCTAGGGTTGAAAAAAAATTCTGTGAAATATGGAAACATATCTAATATATATTTTTTAGTTTTAAAAAGATAAGGGTTTTTAAATAAAATATACTTTCTCATTAAATAAACTAGTGTCATATTCATCGCATGCCTTAAAAAATTATTACATTTCCTGAGAAGAACCATCAAACAAACCTTATATGGAAGTGCCAGTTTGGTAGGGCTGCTATAACAAAACACCACAGACTGGGTACCTTAAAACAGAAGGAATTCATTGTCACAGATCCTGAGGCTAGAAATTCAAGATGAAGACATTAGCAGAGTTGGATTTTTCTGACAGCTATGAGGGAGAATTTGTTTCATGCCTCTCCCCTAGGTTATTCTGGTTAACTGGAAATCTTTTATTATTCCTTGGCTTGTGGAAATATCATCCTCATCTCTGCCTTAATTTTCACATGCCATTCTCCATGTGCATGTCCTTTTCTTAAGAACACCAGTCATATTAGATTAAAACCCACCATGACGACCTTTAAACTTGATTACTTCTGTGGAGATGCTGTCTCCAAATGAGGTCACATTCTAGGAGCACGGAATTAAGACTTCAAACGTAGAAGACTAAAACATAAGAATTTGAAGGAGGACATAACGCATAACAACAGATTGCCAATTTAAGGAGAATTATGATACTATAAAATATAGCCAAAAACAAAACCATGTAAAAGACATTGATGGAATTTATCTTATAAAGTACAAAAAGTAATGAGTTGGCAAACACAGATGTTTCAAAAATGCTGACTTTTTGTTGTTTTTATTTCTAAGAATAATTACAATTGTATTTATTTAAAATATTTTTGATCATTTATTTTGTATCACAAAAAGCTTTGAGTACTCATATTTACTAGTGGCAAATACAAATTTTTTTTTTACCCTCACGATATGGCTGAGAACATTTGTTGGTCTAATTTTGAAACTTGGAAGTTTTGCTGATTTTGAAAAATATATACTAATTTTAATGGGCTTAAGATATTGCTGCAGCAGACAAATGCCCATGCTGTATTGCAGCTGTCATGTAGGGTTTTAGTACATTGCTATTTTTTTTTTTTTTGTCTTTTTAGGGCTGCACCCACAGCATAAGGAGGTTCCCGGACTAGGAGTCCAATTGGAGCTACAGCTGCTGGCCTGCACCGCAGCCACAGCAACACTAGATCCATGCCATGTCTGCAATCTACATCACAGCTCAGGGCAATGCTGGATCCTTAACCCACTGAGCTAGGCCAGAGATCAAACCTGTGTCCTGATGGATGCTAGTCAGATTCACTTCTGCTGAGTCATAATGGGAACTTTAGTATACATGCTATTTAAGAGAATTCTATTTTGTAGAATATCAATGAAAAATTTAATAATATAGCTTTGGATTTGGCCATTCTTCTTTTGCTTTTATATTTCTATATCACATGTTTTTGCAATGCAAATTGAAATTAGGAAAAGTATGTGATTTTCAGATTATATATAAAGCCAGTACATGATAATGTTTTGTTGAAATTTATTATTTGAACAGATTCTTAGGCATTTACTCTTAAACCTAAGAAACAAATATAGAATGTGTTTTTAATTCCGTGGTGAAGTTTTCATAATATTTCCATTCCTGCCTTTATGGAGCTTTCAAAGATGTGTTTCACCTCTCAGGCAATGATGGAACTCAATATTTCCTTCTAATGCTAAAGCTGGGGCAAGATGAGGTGCAGTAAACTGGGCCGCCTGGGGAAATAGTATCATAAAACATGAAGGCACAATGCATGTTCTAGTCCATGGTATTTTGAAAGACTCTATTATTATAGCACAACATAGTTGTACTTAACACAATATTGGAATTCATAGACACAAAGAAAAGAATGTAGAAAATAGTCAACTGGGGGATAAGGTTGCTTTTCACTTTATATCTCAGCCTTACCCATCCTTAAGTATCATCTTTTTTTTTCTTAATCTTCACACAAATGTGTTTTGAATGACAGAACAATTAGAAAGGGACCAGATTGCAGTATCTATATCTGTCACTGTAACTTCACTGTGGCAGACATCAATTCCCTGCTGATTTCACTGTAGTGTATTATATGAGAAATAAGATAAATCTTAACCTAATTTTTTTTTCAGTGTAGCAATGCATTGGAAGAAATGCCTTCTTCTTCCTACTCTGAAAGTTGCATTTTCCCCTACTGTATGTTAGATATTTGATGGATAAAATCTACTTCGTTTATTACAGAAAGTTACTATAAAAAGCAATGTAGGATGGCTGACACAGGCAACTATATGCTGCACAGTGGACTGTGTGAAATTGACTAGAAGTATCCAAATAATTTCAGAGAAAATGAAGACCATGAAAATACCAGTGCTCTCCCTGGATCACTAGCCTCAGACCAATTTATAAAGGCAGTTGCTCCATTGGCTGTTGTTGCTTCAATGATGACAAAGTATATTTTTATCTATTTACGTAATATTCTGACAGCCCTATATAGATGTAAATAAAATATTTTTGTACAAGTATATGTAAATCCTGGAACAAAAATTAAGTCCACATTTTTGTATAAACTACATTAGATGTAAATTTTAAAAGTTGTGGCTTCAGGAAATAATTAAGTCCACATTTTTGTATAAACTACATTAGATGTAAATTTTAAAAGTTGTGGCTTCAGGAAATAATACAAAATGACCTTTTTTGTGCCTTAATTAGCTGATTTGAATTTGCCATCGGTTTTAAATCAAAAGTTATCTTCCTCATTTACTACTAACATGTTGCTTTTCCACTTCTCATCATAATATAAATTATATTGGTTTGCTTTTATTACTGAAAGGTTAAAGGTAAATACTTTTACACATAGCAAGAGCTATGAGTATGAACACTATGCATCAGACATCAGTGTACCCAGTGAACCTTTTTGACCCTGGCAGTTGGATGCCTACATAAAGAGCTTTCCCCAGTCATCCAATTAAGAGAGTAGTAACTATTTATAACTTTGTGTATCTGATGCATCACCAACCCCTTTATTCTTTTGTTGAAAATATTTGTTGTATTAATGTCTCTCTATTGCTTTGAATTGAATGAGCTCTTATTTTATAACCTTGATCAATATTGCCTACCCCGTTCCACAAAATGGAAAATAAAATTCTCAGGCATTTTATAATGCTGCAGAGGTCTCAACCATCAGCTGCAGCAAGAACATTAGTGTTCAGTTAATTGGTACAGATGGTCACAGCACCGATTCTACCATTTCATTCAGCACAGATTTGGAGACTAGGACTGGAAAGCAGATGTCAGGCCAGGGGCTTTGTTGGTATTTGCCGGTGTTTCTTTCAAATGCCGTTACCTCTATCTCTTGATCTCCCTTCCTCCCTTCTCTATTCTCTCTTTCTGCTTCTCCTGGATCTTTCATAAGCTAAAAACAAAGAATTTATATGCCTTGAGACATAGATATGGTTCATATATTCAGCAAAGTTTTTAAAATATGCATTGATTTCTATATCAGTGTTTTTGTATCCAAGTATTCTAAACACAATAAAAAGAAATCAAGCACTTACAACTTGAAAAATACTGTGAGGAGTAAAGAACCCAAGTGATAAAAGAAATGTCCTGTAATTATAAAAGGAAGATACAGCAATATAGATATTAGGAGTATATATTTTAAAAATAGTGAAATATTCCTAAAGATTAGCATTTAGAGTCCTTAATGTAAACAACAAAAAAAAGAGAGACAAGTTGATATATAGCAGAATGTCATCTATAAAACGTGATAAAATAAAGGAGGAGAAATGTACTCTGCCTGAGAGTGTAATACAATTATTCAGAGAAATGAAGGATTTTGAATAGGGGATAGATGGAAGGGGTTGAGCTTTGCAGGAGCTGGAATAGAAGGGAAAACCCACTAGATCTGTGAGGATGATGAGTGACACAACTACTTGTCAGGAACTGATAGTTAATGACAAGGAGCTATGAATGGAAAGTATGGTTAGTATTAGATTTAGGAGTTTTGACATTCTGGCTTGAATTTTAAACTTTTCCCAGGAGTTCCAGTTGTGGTGCAGTGGAATTCCATTTGACTAGCATACATGAGGATGCGGATTTGATCGCCGGCCTTTCTCAGTAGGTTGGGGATCTGGCGTTGCCATGAGATGTGGTGTAGACTGCTGACGTGGTTCAGATCCCTGCATTGCTGTGGCTGTGGCTGGGGCTGTGGCTTGGGCCAGCAGATGAAGATCCAATTCAGCACTCAGCCTGGGAACTTCCATATGCTATGGGTATGGCCCTAAAAAGCAAAAAAAAACCAAAAAACAAAAAACAACTTTTTCCTGAAATCTTTACTGTTTAACAGAAGGTTATGGAAAATATTTAAAAAGTGAAAAATAGAAAAAGACAGAAAAAGAGATGGTGGGGGATGAGGCTCTAAAGAGAGAGACTATAAAAATTATGATATGTAATTATAATATTTTTTGTTTGGGTAAATTACTTATTTGGTTCAATTATGATTTAGAAAAAATTTTTCTATAAATGGCCAAGTAGTATATATTTTAGGTTCTGTGGCCATGTCATCTGTCACAATTACTCAACTCTGCCATTGCAGCATGTGAGAGCAGCCCTTATGCAATGCAAAATGAAGGGCTCTTTTCAATAAAACTCTTCTTTATGGATACTAAAATTTGAATCCCATGAAATATTCATGTGTCATAAATATTTTCTTCTGTTGATTATTTCAGCCACTTTAAAATTTCAAAACCATTCCTCATTCATGTACTATAATGAAACAGGCAATGGACTGTAGGTTGCTGACCTCAAACTAAACAATGAAATTCTTCTTCTCTGTCTATCTTCCGTAATGCCTAGACTTTTTAAGAATATATAGACTTTCTTATAATAAAACATTAATCATTATAAAACAAGTTTTCCAATAAACATGTTACAAAAGTCTGAGAAAATTTCTTTCTCTGAAGTTTCAATTTCATTTAAGTAATTTTTGTTTTGTTTTTGTTTTTGTCTTTTTGCCTTTTCTAGGGCCCCACCCGTGGCATATGGAGGTTCCCAGGCTAGGGGTCTAACAGGAGCTGTAGCCACTGGCCTTCGCCACAGCCACAGCAACGCGAGATCCAAGCCGCATCTGCAAACTACATCACAGCTCACGGCAACACCGGATCCTTAACCCACTGAGCGAGGCCAGGGATCGAACCCGCAACCTCATGGTTCCTAGTCGGATTCAATAACCACTGAACCACGATGGGAACTCCTCATTTAAGTAATTTTTGGATAACCTTCATATAATGATAAAATTATTTTCTTGAGTTTATGTTTTCTATGCTGCCTGTAGCCTATATAGCAACCAACTTGCATTGGATGTATATTTAATTATGGGAAAAATTATTTGGAATGAGCTGTATATGATCTCAATTAACTCCTTCCTAGATCATAGTTTTGCTTCATATCATATGTAATGTCATAATTAATAAAATAGATCATAATGCTCTAAAATAATATACAATAAAAGACATCTTCACATTACTAATATTTAAAATGTAGTTGTAATTATTTTCACCTTTGTTTACTTACATAATTCAATACAAAAAATATGAGCCAGAGAAGAAAACAAATGGCCTATGAATCACCTGAGCCAGCCACTCATAAAAGAAGCTCAGTTTCTCCTAATCTCATGTGATAATGTTGCCAGTGTTTTGAAGGCACTGCTTATCCAGAATTACTTCTTTTGTCTCTCTAATGCCAGTCTAGGTAGCTGATAGCATCCAGTTGACTTCTATTGGGGCTGTTTCATCTGCTATCTGCCTGAAGCTAGATGACTTGCTTAAAATAAAGTTTCCTTGTCTTCATTTGTAAAAGGGGGATATTGGTGACCACCACATTGTCATTTTAAGAGTGAAATGGGATAATGCATGCAAAGTGCTAGGCATGGGATCTGGTATATATGAAGCATTTAATAACTCTCTGCTATTATTTTGTTTATTCTGTTGTGACCACACAAATCCAGATTGATCTTTCTTTTGTGCTTAAATCAAGTACTTCAAGTGCTTTTGTCACTGCTTTTGTTCTGCATCTGAAAAATGAATCTGAGAAGCTCAAAAGCTTTGGAAAAATGCTGATTTTATCAAGTTACAGTAAAAATGTAGTCATGCTGACTACAACATGTAAAAACTTAAATGAAAATCATATGGTCAGAAAAGCCAGTGATACCCAGAGTGCAGGATCCATATGTATGGGCCCTGGGCTCTGCTGCTTACTGAAGGAAAGTTCATTTCTCAGTTTCCTTACTTTTTAAATGACGATGTTGATAATAATTCCCCTGCTACAGGCATTTTCTCCACTAGGGAGAAATTAATGTGATTTGCTAACACGGCATGTCTGTTCATTACTTGGTAGGTAAACGTCAGTTTTCAACTTTTTCTTTGAACTAGGTCCTTCTTTTCAGATCATATGTATTTATTTCTTCCCCTCATGAGTTTGATTTTTATTTAAATATAACTATCTAATATTTCTCAGACGAACAAGGAGATATGTGTCTACGAAACTGTTACAGAAGTGTACGTGTGTGTATGTGTGTGTGTGTGCGCGTGCATGTGTATGTGCATGTGTATATATACACAAACTGAAGCATATACACACACATAGACACGTGTAATCTCAGAGCCGTTCCCCAGATTGTGAAGGCCTCAACAGTCTTGCAGCGCCCCATCCTTAAGGAAATCAGGATCAAAAATGCAGTCAAGACATTAATTGTAGGGCATATGATCAGATGGTGCATCATGGTACTGATTCCTGTCTACCATGACTGCAGTTGTTCTCTGGGGTTAATTTATAGCCTGTGCCCAGCCATAAAACTATCATTCAGCTTATTTGCAGAAAAAGGGTCTTTGCTGATGTTACCAAGTCAGGTATTCTGAGATGAGTAATTCTGGATTATGGGGGCAGACGCCAAATTCAATAGCAGATATCCTTTTTAGAGGGAGGTAGAGGAAATTTGAGACTATAGAAGAGCAGTAGATACAGAAAGAAGATGGAAAGATACCGATGAGAGAGGAAGAGATCAGTGTGATGTGCTCTTAAGCCAAAGAAGCTGAGGAATGCTGACAGCCACCAGAAGCTGGAAGAGGGAAGGGAAAATTCTCCCCTAGAGCCTTTTAAGGGAGTATGGCTCTTCTTGATTTCAGACTTCTGGCTTCCATAAATGGTGAGAGAATACAGTTCTTTCATTTTAAACTGCTCAGTTTGTGAAACTTTATTACAGCAGCCACAGGAATCTGATATACTTGCAACCCTTTCCAACATATCAGAGCAAACAGGAAAAGCATACTTTTAAGTATGTTTTTGGTGAAGACATGAGCTGAAAACTTTCTTGGCACCAGGCAAACTGGTTGGACTTGGGGGATATATATACCCTTTATCTGGGCACATCTGACGCCCACACCTAGTATCGCGGTACTAATTCCTCCCTGAGTAAGAAAGCCAAACTTGGGTACAGCCTATCCTTCTACAAGGGGGAACAAAAGGGATAGCAAGACAGAAGAAGGAATCATTACTGTTTTAATCAGCTCTTTTATTTTTTTTTTCTTATTTCTGAAATGTTATATTCATTCCATGAAAGCAAGAATTTGGAGTTGGAAGGAGTGGCGTTCACAGGCTAATAGATGAGGTAATAGGAAGATGTGTGATTAATGGAAGACATTTTATCAGTGTTACACTACTAATGTGCATCCTTTCCTTCTGAAAATGCCTATTATTATCTGAAATAAGGCCAGCCTAGACATATGAATCATTCGGACCCATGCTGATCATTTGCCTGTTTGCTCTTAAATCTATTCCTGTCTCTACCCTAAACTTTGTATAGAAAAGCACTAAGAACTGCATGCTGTCTTTCCCAGACTGCTTCCTGGCTGGTGCCAGAAAAGTCAGTGCCAAAGTACTGGAGGATGGGAGAAAGGAAAATAACAGAATCATTTTCTGTCTCTTGCCTTGGATGGAATTTCTTAGCTACATTTGGCCCTCGGTTCCATCTTTTGCCAAACAGTACTCTTGTCTAATGTTATAGGTCCCATGAAGAATAGTGTTGATTTTCTTTTCTTCCACCTTTGTGACTGGATGCTTACTAACTCCTATTAACTCACTGGATCTTGAATGATAGGAAATCAAAGGGAACAGGTCACATTGGCTAGCATCAGTTTGAACTTAAAGACAAAGCACTCAGTCCTGACTGCTCATTTAGGTATTCTAGGTTAAGAAAATGATGAATCAATGGATAACTTTTCCAAATAAATTTAATTTGTTCATTCAGTGTCCCTGAAGAGAGAGGTAAGGCACAGAGATATTTGATGACATGGCTAGTTAATACAGGGCATGTCCAGGTTCAAATCCAAGATTTCTGTCTCTCAACCCTCTGATTTTCCCTTAATCCATTGGGAAGACACGCCATCCTCCCTCTTGTCTGGAATGTATAACATGATGATGGTGTTTTGGTATTTTACACACAGCTGAGCTTTACATCAAGTTCATGATCTATGATGCAGAAGGAATTCTTGCTCTCATTGCATACATTTGAAAAGGAAGCATTGAATTGTTCATTATTAAGATAGATATCAAACTCTATATTTTTATATGAATTAAAAATCCTTGGCCTATTGAAACAAGATGATTCAAAACAAGAAAGAATTCTAGAATTTGGTATATCTGCAGAAAAATAATAGCTCCAGTGTGTGGATGAGATACAAAAACTTCATAGGATTTTAAGTTAATATTAAGGTAACATTAAAATGTAAATATATATATATATAGTTATGATTTATGTAAATGCTCTCAATGATTGTATCATCTCCTGCATAAGTTTTAATTTCATGTAAGAAATTATATATTCTAAGAATATAATTTCATATAAGAAATTTATAATTCTCTTTATATATAAATATTGTTACGAGAGAAAAAGAAGGTCATTACATAATGATCAAAGGATAAATACAAGAAGAAGAAATAAAAATTATAAATTTGTATGCACCCAACATAGGAGCACCTCAATATATAAGGCAACTGCTAACAGCCTTAAAAGAAGAAATCAACAATAACACAATAATAGTGGGGGATTAACACCCTAATTACAGCAATGGACAGATCATCCAGACAGGAAATCAACAAGGAAACACAGGCTTTAAATGATGCATTAGACCAGATGGACTTAATAGACATTTATAGAATATTCTATCCAAAAGCACCATGATACATATTCTTCTCAAGTGCACATGGAACATTCTCTAGGATAGATCACATTCTGGTTCACAAATCAAGCCTCAGTAAATTTAAAAGAATTGAAATTTTATCAAGCATCTTTTCTGACCACAATGCTATAAGACTAGAAATCAATAAGAAAAAAACTGCAAAAGACAAACGTGGAGAATAAACAGCATGCTACTAAAACACCAATGGATCACTGAAGGAATCAAAGAGAAAATTAAAAATGACTAGAAGCAAATGACAACAAAGGCACAACAGTCTGAAACCTACAGGATGCAGCAAAAGCAGTTCTAAGAGGGAAGTTTATAATGATACAAGCCTACCTGAGGCAACAAAAACCTCAAATAAACACCCTAACTTTGCACCTAAAGCAACTAGAGAAGGAAGAAAAAATAAAACCCAAATTTAGCAAAGGCAAATAAATCATACAGATCTGATCAGAAATAAATGAATTAGAAACAAAGCAAATAATAGAAAAGATCAAAAAAATTAAAAGTTGGTTCTTTGAAAAGATCAACAAAATTGATAAACCCTTAGCTGGACTCATCAAGAAAAAAGAGAGAAATGAAAATCAATAAAATTAGAAATGAAAAAGAGAATTTACAATGGATCGATAAAATTAGAAATGAATTTACAATGGATATCACAGAAATAAAATCAGAGGCAACTGTATGCCAAAAAAATGGACAACCTGGAATAAATGGAAAAATTCTTAGAAAGGTACAGTTTTGAGGGCCAAGCCAGGAAGAAACAGAAAGATAAACAGTCCAATCACAAGTTCTGAAATTGAAATTGTGATTCAGAAACTTCCAACAAGCAAAAGTCCAGGACCAGATGAATTCACAGGTGAATTCTATCAAAAATTTAGAAAAGAGTTAACACCTAGGAGTTCCCTTCGTGGCTAAGTGGTTAACGGATCTGACTAAGAACCATGAGGTTGCGGGTTCAATCCCTGGCCTTGCTCAGTAGGTTAAGGATTCGGCGTTGCCGTGAGCTGTGGTGTAGGTTGCAGACACAGCTTGGATCCCACGTTGCTGCACCTGTGGCGAAGGCTGGCAGCTACAACTCCTGCTAGACCCCTAGTCCAGGAATCTCCATATGCCTTTTATCTAGAGTGCAGCTCTAGATAAAAGGCAAAAAGACAGAAAAAAAAATGAAATTGAAATTGTGATTCAAAAACTTCCAACAAGCAAAGGTCCAGGACCAGATGAATTCACAGGTAAATTCGATCAAAAATTTAGAAAAGAGTTAACACCTAGGAGTTCCCTTCGTGGCTCAGTGGTTAATGAATCTGACTAGGAACCATGAGATTGCAGTTTCGATCCCTGGCCTTGCTCAGTGGGTTAAGGATCTGGCATTGCTTGAGCTGTGTTATAGGATGCAGATGTCTCTCAGATCCCGTGTTGCTGGGGCTATGGCATAGGCCGGCGGCTACAACAACAATTAGACCCCTAGCCTGGGAACCTCCATATGCCATGGGTGTGGCAACTGGAAAAGGCAAAAAAAAAAAAAAAAAGTTAACACCTATGCCTTCTGAAACTATTCCCAAAAAATTTCAGAGGAGAGAACTATCCCAAACTCATTCTATGAGGCCACCATCACCCTTATGCCATGACCAGACAAAGATACCACAAAAAGGCGGGGATTACAGGCTGATGTCTCTGATGAACATAGATGCAAAAATTCTCAACAAAATGTTAGCAAACCAAATCCAGCAATATATTAAAAGGATCATTCACCATGATCAAGTTGGATTTATCCCAGGCGGACAAAGATTTTTCAGTATCCACAAATCAATCAGTGTGATACACCACATCAACAAACTGAAGAATAAAAACTATATGATTCTTTCAATAGATGCAGAAAAAGCTTTTGACAATATCCCACACCTATTTCTGCTAAAAATCCCCCATTAAGTGGGCATAGAAGGAAACTACCTCAAGATAATAAAGGCCATATATGATAAAGCCACAGCTAACATCATTCTCATCAGTGGAAAGCTGAATGTATCCTCACTAAGATCAGGAACAAGACAGGGATGTATGCTCCTGACACTACTATTCAACATTGTTTTGGAAGTCCTAGCCATGGCAATCAGAGAAGAAAAAGAAATAAAAGGAATCCAAATTGGAAAGGAAGAAGTGAACTTATCACTGTTTGCAGATGACATGATAGTGTACTAGAATGTCCTAAAGACACTACCAGAAACTGTTGGAGCTCATCAATGAACTTGGTGAAGTTGTAGGATACAAAATTAATACACAGAAATTGACTGCATTTCTCTATACTAACAAAAGATCAGAAAGAGAAATTAAGGAAAAAATCCTACTTACCATGGCATCAAAAAGAATAAAATACGTATGAATAAATCAATCTAAAGAGGGAAAAATGTCCTATACCCTGAAATCTATAAGACATTGATGAAAGAAATCAAAGATTACACAGATGGAAAGATATACAATGCTCTTAGATTGGAAGAATGACTATACTATACAATATTGTCAAAATGACTATACTACCTGAAGCAATCTACAGATTCAGTGCAGTCCCTATCAAATTACCAATGACATTTTTCACAAAAATAGAACAAAAAAATGTTAAAATTTGTTGGAAATACAAAAGATCTGGAATAGCCAAAACAATCCTTAGAAAGGAAAACGGAGCTGAAGGAATCAGGCTACCTGACTTCAGATCATACTACAAAGTTACAGTAATCAAAACAGTATGGTACTGGCACTAAAACAAAAATATACATCAGGATAGAAACCCATAAATAAATGCAAGCACTATGGTCAATTAATCTATTACAAATGAGGGAAGAATATACAATAGAGAAAAGACAGTCTCTTCAATAAGTGGTACTGGCAAAACTGGACAGCTACGTGCAAAAGAATGAAATTAGAAATTCTCCAACACCATACTCCAAAATAAACTCAAAATGGATTAAAGACCTAAGCATAATGCCAGATTCAATAAAACTCTTAGAGGAAATCTTAGGCTGAACACTCTCTGACATCAACTGTAGCAATTTCTTCTCAGGTCCACCTCCTAGAGTAATGACAATAAAAAAAATAAATAAATGGTACCTAATTAAACTTAAAAGTATTTGCACAGCAAAGGAAACCATAAACAAAAGAAAGACAACCCACAGAACGGGAGAAAATATTTGCAAATGAAGCAACTGACCAGGGATTAATCTCCAAAATATATAAACACCTCCTGCAGCTCAATAAAAAAATAAATAACCTAATTAAAAATGGGTGGAAGATCTAAATAGACATTTCCCCAAAGAAGACATATGGATGGCCAAAAAACACATGAAAAGATGCTCAACATCACTAATTATTAGAGAAATGCAAAACAAAACTACTATGAGGTACATCTGCCAGAATGGCCATCATCAAATAATAATAACTTCTGGAGCAGGTGTGGAGAAAAAAGAACTCTCTTACACTGTTAGTGGTAATGTACATTGGTGCAATCACTATGGAAAACACTATGGAGGTTCCTCAAGAAACTAAAAACAGAACTACCATATGACCCAGTTATCCCTCTCCTGGGCATGTATCCATAGAAAACTATAATTCAAAAAGATATGTACACCCAACTTCATTGCAGCATTATTTATAATAACCAAGACATGGAATCAACCTAAATGTCCATCAACAGACTAGTGCATAAAGATGTAGTACATATATATAGTGGAATATTACTCAGCTATAAAAAAGAATGAAATAATGCCATTTGCAGCAACATAGATGGATCTAGAAACTATCATACTAAGTGAAGTTACTCAGTGAAAGACAAACATCATATATCACCTATATATTAATTCTGAAAAAAAAGATACAAGTGAACTTATTTGCAGAGTAGAAACTCACAGACTTTGAAAAATTTATGGTTACTGGGAGTTCCCATAATGGCACAGTGAAAACAAATCTGACTAGTATCCACGAGGATGCAGGTTTGATCCCTGGCCTCACTTAGTGGGTCAGGGATCCAGCGTTGCAGTGAGCTGTGGTATAGGTTGCAGATGTGGCTTGGATTCTATGTTGCTGTGGCTGTGGCACAGGCCAGCAACTGTAGCTCTGATTCAACTCCTAGCCTTGGAACTTCCATATGCCGTGGGTGCAGCTCTAAAAAGCAAAAAGAAAATTATGGTTAGAAAAGGGGATAGATGAGGGCATGGGAAAGGTGAACTGGGGGTTTGGGATATGCACACTGAGGAATATGGAATAATTGGCCAATGGGTACCTCCTAAACAGTACAGAGAACTCAACCCAGTATTCTGTAATAATCTATGGGGGCAATCAATCTGAGCAATAATGGACGCGTTTATATGTATTACTGGATCACTGTTGTACACCAGAAATTATCACAGTCTTATAAATTAACTATGCTTCAATAAAACTTAAATAAATAAATAAAATAATATTCAAAAAAACAAAAGAAAGGGACTATATATATGTATGATTGGGTCACTTTGCTGCACTGCACAACACTGTAAATCAACTATACTTTGATAAAAAATGTATTTAAAAAAGAAAAATTATATTTTGTTATATTCTTACATAGAAATTTCATTGTTCAACACATTTTATATTTTATAAAATGTTCAGAGTTTCTGGGGCAATGCTAATTGCTATTACACTATTTTTGCAATTTTTTTCCTCAAGTAATTAATATAAATTTAATGGACTATTATAAAATATTACTGAAAACTTGACTTATTAATGGTTGTATTCAGATAAAATACTGTTATTTCCAAATAATGCATATAAAATATAAATAAAAAGAAATGATAATAGCTATAAAATTAATAGGCATGATTTGAAATCCTATAAAAATGGATTTCTAGATAAATAGACAAAATATAAAAATATTTTTAAAAATATTAATTTCCAATGGTTTAATATTTTTATAGCAAGATTTGGAGAGTCAAAATAACTTTTAGGAAAGACTTATTCAGACATAGAGATTTTCAAAATACTCATATATATTGAATTTATTTTTTAAAATCTCCATTAAAGTGCTTTGATTTGAAGAATTTTAAGGAGTGAATGACTTTCTCTAGATATTTTAGTATTAATATGTATATATATTATATTCTTTCATTACACATGATCTGCCTATTGAGTTACCACTTTTAAAAACTTTGGTTGATTTCTACAAAGTACTTTATAGTGATAATATTGTTTTCTATCTATATAAATTTCTAATAATATTAAAGATTATTGCATATAAATATTTTATATTGATAAATGGATATGTTATTTGCTATGAAACATTTTCTATGATTGGGATTTATTTTAGTGAGTAAGTCTATGAAACAGCAAGAGGTGTAAATCAAAGAAAAATATTCAGAATGTATTTTCACATGTTTCTAGCCCATGAAGTGTAGAATTCGAAGCAAAGCAAAACAAACAAAAAAATTCACTCAAGACTTCTCATTCTAAAAGTGTGATAACCAACTTTCAAAGAGATTTTTCTCTCAAAAATGAAACAAATGCTTAATGACAAAAAGAGAGAAAAAGCATTCTGACCTACACCTGGTTGTTTTTCTTTGCGTTTATTGCTAGTTTTCTAAGACTATGATTTTCTCATCTCATTTTCAAATCTTTTTTATCCTTTCAAGAACTCTATGAGGCAGGTATTATTACCATTTTACAATTTTGAAAACTGAAGTTCAACTTTATCTTTCTTTCTTAAATAACCAACTGAAATAAATATATTAATACAGGTAATCATAGCTATTATACGTTCCCAGTGCTTTCTATAAACTACACATTGTGCTAATCCCTTTATATAACACTTAATCCTCCCAACAGTATGAGTAGGATTTTAAAGTTACCATTTTTACAGATGAAGAAACTGAAGTTTAGAGAGATTAAGTGAAGTTTCATCTAATGTTAAGTCATAGTGATGTTTGAAACTAAGTTCATCTGAAGAGAAAAGATGGAGTTTTGATTAGATCTGTTTCAGTGTTGTCCCCTATTCACTTTGCATATTTGGTAAAAGACAAATACTATCAGTCTCAATAATAACTTCCTTTTTTGATTGTTTTTTTCTGGGAACTGAAACTTTCCTTAGATTACTACAGGTAGAAATACTAAAGTTGAACAACATTATTCTGATTTAATAAATAAGGATTTTTAGTAGAGTAATAGGAAATGTTTTTTTAAATATTGTATACATCTGATTTTCTCTAAGAGTTCTCTGGTAATTAGGGCCATATTATTGGTCATAACCCCATTGGTTTCAGGGAAATGGGCTGCATATATAAATTAAATTTAGCTATTTAGTAAATACATGCACTTGATTAAGAATGTAAATGATTGAATTCCATTCATTTTTATGACGGGAAAAACTCTAAACTGAAATACCTATTGATGGTTGATTACTGTTTTTATGTCTGCATATGAAAAACAAGTTTGTTTAAATAAGAGGCAAAGACACTCTCTACAGACCAAATGTAAAGTCACGAATGCAAGTACATAGCAATGTATCTATCGACAGAGTGAACACAAAAAAAAGTGTCATAGAGATTTGCACCATCACCCACCTCAATACATGCAGAAATAAGCAAGAAGATACAAAAATAGTAGAGATATCATCATGCATTTTGTAACTAAGAAAGGGCCCAATATGCATTACAAATAACAAATGCTCTAAGAAACACAAATTGAAAGGGTTTACCTCAAATTGAAAGGGAGCATTGGGAGCACATGAAAGAACTATGGGCACATGCAGTGAAACAGGAAATAGAACTCAGATAGATGGTCCTCCTAATTTTTGTTACCATAGAGTGGTGAGAGTTAATCATGCTTCAAGGACAACAAATAGCCTGTTTTAATCTCAACACTGATGACTGACAACAAAATGGGCTGGAATAAAAACCCATGTGTCAAGCAGAAGTTGGAGCACAGCTGACTGGGTATGCAGAACTTTTGTGTTGCTTTTTCTCATAAAACAGACTTAGAGAACAGTTGGAAAGTAGCAACCAAAAAGTCTTGGAAGAACATGACAGCCCTGCTTGTATAGTAAGTAGCCACAACACTTAACTGTCAAGCTTCATTTGATGTGGATGGCTTACCAAAGAAAGGGAGACTGCCTTGTAGGAACACTGACCCTTCCTCATTGTTCTGAGGGTCAGAGATGAAGCTGTCCTGCTGAAATTGGACCAAAATCTACACAACTAATTATTCCCGTGCTACTGACCAAATTTAATCACTCCATACCTTTCTATATATGTGAGCAAATAAACCCTTTTCAATCTTGCTTTTTCTTACTACTCAGATTAACATATGTTATGGAAGTTAGCTGTTTTTTTCTTTAGGATTTTTACCTCTGTGATTCTAAATGAAGTAGGCCTATGATTTTTTAATTCATACTTTCCCAAACCACTTTGCTAAACAAGGTAACAACAGTTTTATAAAAATAAATAGAAAATAGGGTAATTTTTGCTTTTTTATTATTTGCTGTAACAATTTATATAAGATCAAAATTATACATGCCTTATACTTTCAGGAAAACTTACCTATAAAACATCTAGGTCTGGGCATCTTTTTGATATGTAATGTGGTCTTTGGTCATGATTTCAGTGTATTAGTTATTAATCTATTCAGTTTTTCTTATTCTTTTATATTTTACACTTATTCTTTTATTTTTAACATCTTACACTTTATATGTTTTCACTTAACATTTTTTTAACAGTTTAATTTTTTTATACCAATGTTGAGGTATAATTTATATAAAATAGTACATCAGTTTCAAGTGTTTAGTTTGATGAGTTTGTGATAAGTAGCACCTGCAAACAAACACATACATACCCATATAACCACTTTCACAATCAACATTTCCTCTCACCAAAAAAAATCTTCTCCTCTTGTTCCCAATCCTAGTCTGTCCAAGTCAGTCAAAACCCTCCCACCTCCCAACCCATACCTACGCCTCAGGAAACCATTGAATTGGTTTTGGTCACTAGCAAATCATTTGTCTTTTTTCTAGAGTTTCTTGTCAGTTGCATCATACAGTACGTATTCTTTTGTGTTTAGCGCCTCTCTCTCAGCATATTGATTTTGAGATTTATCCAGGTTGTTGTGTGTATCTGCATTTTCTTTCATGTTGTGGCTAAGTATTTCACTGAATGGATATCACACAATTTATTTACCCTTTCACTTGCTGATGAGCATTTAGGGTGTTATTGGTTTGTTTCTATTAGGAATAAAGCTGCTGTAAGTATTACTATGTAAGGATCTATGTGTATCTTAGTCATCTCAGACTGCTAAAATAAAACATTTCCTCGGTGCAAGTGTGTGGGGGAGGAAGGAAGCTCTGGTGTCTCCTCAGCTTCTCATAAGGGTGCTCACCTCATCATCAGACCTTAACTCTCATCACTTTACCCAAACTTAATCTAAATGTAATTACCTCCCAAAGGTCTCACTTCCTAATATCATTACATTGGGGGTTAGGGCTTCAACGGGGTGTGTGTTGGGGGAGACACATTTAGCTCATAACAGCATGGCTATACATTTTCACTTCTTTTTTGGATAAATATCTTAAAGTGGAATTAAATTGCTGGATACACACACACACACACACACACACACACACACGTATACAGTATAGATAGATAGAGAGGTAGATAGATAATTTAGGCATGCTGAGCTCCAAGTGTATGTTTAACCTTTTTAAGAAACTGTCAAATTATTTTCCAGATAGATGTATCTTTTTTTTTCTTTTTTGCTTTTTAGGGCCACACCCGCAGCATATGGAGGTTCCCAGGCTAGGGGTCTAATCAAAGCTGTAGCCGCCGGCCGACACCAGAGCAACAGCAACCCCAGATCCGAGCAGTGTCTGCAACCTAAACCACAGCTCAAGGCAACGCCAGATCCTTAACCCACTGAGTGATGCCAGGGATCGAACCCACAATCTCATGTTTCCTAGTCAGATTTGTTAACTGCTGCGGCACGATGGGAACTCCTAGATGGATCATTTTATACACTTGACCCTCAGCAATAGATGAACATTTTAATTTCTTTGTATTATATACAATAGTTGTCAGTTTAAAAAATTTTAGAAATTCTGATGGTCTATATAGACATTTCGTCTCTTCCCACTATCCGATTACAAAGCCATACACAATTTTAGGTAGTCATTACAGCAGCACCCTAACTTCACATTACCAAAATCTATATTAATCTCCTATGGGTGCCAATATAAATTGCCACAACTGATTGACTTAAAACAACAGAAATTGATTTCCTCACAATTCTGAAAGCCAGAAGTTTGAAATCATTTCCATTGTGCTGAAAGAAGATGTTAACAAGTCTGCATTTCCTCCAGAGATGCCAGGACAGACCCATGTTTTACCTCTAACAGCTTTGGATGACTTTCTTTTGGCCAAGTCACTCTAATCTTTGATTATATCCCCATATTACCTTCTCCTTTATGAATGTATAATGTCCTTATGACTCTATCTGCCGAAGATCTGTATGGCTGGATAATCTATCATAATTTTATCATATTAAGGTCTTTAAGTAAAGCTACAAAGATTCTGTTTCTTTGTGAGATAACAGGGCTTTTTGGGTCCAGATATCTTCTGTGGCCTTATCCCTCTAGCTAGATATGGCCCACTCAGTTTGGCACAAACTAGGTGTGGGGGGTTCTCATTTAATTAAATGAAGACTATCACTGAAGACGGAAGTATGTTCTCAGAATTTTTAGAATGTATATCCTTAACATTGTAATTTTCATGTAGTAACTTCTCAAAAATTATAACATTTTAATTGATGTTATATTTTTCATTTGGGAATTCTGAATAAAAGCTACCGTAAGCCACATCTAAAATACAATTAACTCCTGAGATTATTAGTTAAGGATGCACTTAATGCAGTCCTTTGTGAATACTGTTTTTGATTTTTATATATTATTTTATAAAGATTTTTTATTTTCAGTTTTTTTCTATCTGCTCTATTATATTATCTATTGAGGCAACTCCATAGTAATAATTCCTAACACTTAGGCGATAGAAATTCAGATGTCTCTAAAACTTCAAAGGTTCTTTGAAAGACAGTATGATAATTATGGTTTAGTTTAACTGTCAGAAATATAAACAATTGCTTGTTAAATAAAATGGCGAAAATATCTTTGAGAATTTCCAGCAGTTTAATATGAAGCTGGGGTTTTGCTTTTTTTTTTTTAACTTATAGTAATATGGAATAAAACGTAAAATTCAAATTCAGAAATATCTAATATCAGTTTGAATTTATTTTTAATGCTTTTGTTTTTTTTAAACTCTTCATTGTAACTGTGAACAAGCACAATATGCTCATTTTATTTTTTAAAATTCTCTCATTGTCACCCACCAATGAAGTGCTAAAAAGATTAAGAAGCTGAATGTTCTAAGCATAACTATGTTTAATTTATTAATTAAGTTTGCTTCTGGAAACTGTGGCTATAAATTATATATATAAAAGTTACTCATTTTTTAAACTATCAAAATAAATTATAGTGGGATAAATTAAAAAATATATACATTTACTATCATGTTATTTTAAACATTTATATGCAAGCAAAACATTTAAATTTATCAATTCAACAAATACATATTTCTCATGTTGTTACCAAACCCCGTTTCATGCACCTGACACACTGTGAGGCCAAACCATACCGAGCTGAGCCATTGGAGTCTGAAAAAGAGAAAGGTTTACTGCAAAGCTATGTAAGGAGAATGGGTTGCTCCGCTCAGAAAAATAATGAACTCCCCAAAGGGTTTCAGCAAAGCAAAGCGTTTTTAAAGGCAAGATGACCAGGGTAGGTGACTAGATCTCAAATATTTAGTATGAAAAAAGAATGTAAAGTATCACACTAATGGTTGTTTTTATAATTGTTTACATTTTGCAACATAATTAGATATGAAAATATTTTGGACATTTTGAGCTAAATAAAATATATAAATAAAATTAATGTCGCAATCTTTTTTTTTTTACCTTTTTTATGAGGTTATCAGAAAACTTCAGGGTACATATATGAGTCAGTTATATTTCTTTTGGATAGCACTGTCCAAGAAGCTAGATAAACTCTAAGGTAGTTTTCAAAATTATAATACTATTGCAAGAATAATTAATAAGTGGAATAAAATGAGGTAAAAACAGACTTACTATTTTTGGGATTTATTATAGGGTAATGAAAATGGAATAAGTTACTCAATTAGCTATGTAACAAATGAACAGCTATGTGTAAAAATATCTGGATCTCTATCTATGAGAACCAGAGTACTCTATGACATATCTGCATTTAGGAAAAAGAAATTTAAAAATGTAATGTCCTGGAGTTCCCATCGTGGCTCAGTGGAATGCGAATCTGAGTAGTATCCATGAGTCAGATGGGTACTAGCTGATGTTCGATGTTCCATCCCTGGCCTTACTCAGTGGGTCGGGGATCCAGAGTTATGTTGAGCTGTGGTGTAGGTTGCAGATGTGGCTTGGAACTGGCATTGCTATGGCTGTGGTATAGGCCAGTGACTACGGCTCCGATTAGACCCCTAGCCCAGGAACCTCCATATGCCCTAAAAAGTCAAAAAAAAAAAAAAAAGTAATGTCCTAAGGAAAGGAACTTGAAAGCCTGGCAAATTTTGGAATGAGAGTAATCTCAGTATAACCTATGGATTCCACAAATTGTTTCAGTCTTTCCTTTGTGTGATTTTTTTGGCATAAATCTTTATTTATTTATTTATTTATTTATTTATTTATTTATTTATTTATGACTGCACCTGCATCATATGGAAATTCCCAGGCTAAGAGTTGAATAGGAGCTGCAGCTGCTGGCCTATGCAAAAGCCACAGCAAACTGGAATCCAAGCCACATCTGTAACCTATGCACCAGCCTGTGGCAACTTCAGATCCTTAAACCACTGAACAAGGCCTGGGATTGAATCCCCATCCTCATGGATACTAGTTGAGTTCTTATCCTGCTGAGCCACTTTGGTAACTCCTTGTTTTTATTTTTAATAACTCATAATTTTTAGAAATTATATCAATTATCTCAAAAAATCTATTCTATTTAAAACTGTATTTTACTGCCTGAGCATTTTCAAATGTTCTATTGTTTTCCCTCTGTTTAATTTAACAAGGCATTCATTTAAATAAAGTACCTTGAATAATAATATTTTAAAGACTCTTAGGTATGTATAAAATATATATTTAAGATTCTATTTCCTATCTGTGAACCTAACCCAGTTTGGAATGCAATTTAGGGGGAGGTGGAACTGGAAAAAAATGATTAATAAGCAGATATAAAGATTTTAATGTTTTCTTACAATATCAATATATTAAAAATGAATTTCAAGATTTTAAAACTTTACTCCTGCTTATGGTGCTTTCTCACCATTGGTTTGAACTGACAGAAGCATAAATCCAGATGATAGATTAATAGGGGAAATTTGATATGGGATAACGAAAGTTAAGCTTCTTTCTAGATGGACCCGTCAGTGTTAGATCTGAAGTCATTGTGTGGGAATGTTGGACAGGCTGAGTTAGGACATGAATGCCAAAGTGCTGTCCAGAGTGTCGTTCTTCTCTTACCTTCGAGTGTGTCAGATTTTTCTCATTTCCTCAATGTCCCACAGCAAGTACCCCACGATCATTTCCTCCTGTTGGACACTTAGTTCTTGGAAAATCCAGACTCTGCCTTCCGTAAATATTTTTATTAAAGTATAATTGATTTACAATGTTGTGCCAATTTCTGCTATACATAAAGGTAACCCAGTCATATGTATATAAATATATATACATTCTTTTTCTCGTATTATCTTCCATCACGTTCTACCCCCAAGAGACTGGATATAGTTCCCTGTGCTGTACAGCAGGACCTCATGTAGACTTTTTACTCATCTTTTCTGTGCTTCTTATAGAAGCTGTGATTTACAGCTTTCCTTCATGATATGAATTGGTTACTCTTTCAGTATCTGTCCTTGTCCATGAAACACACTTCAGGATAGTTTTGATCTGTGCTCTATAGCCAAGTGATGGCTTCATTGGCTTCTAGTCCAGCCTCAGTTCTTGAAAATTTGGTTGGTGAAGTGGGACCACTTGGAAATATAATTTTATCCAGAAGAGGTGTGATAAAAAGAGCTTAAATGAGGAAGCTAAGAGTAGTGTTCAGTCGCAGTGATTCATCGTGTTTGGATAGCACATCATTATTACAAAATTTCTTCACCTATTTTGCCTCATTTGCACATGTTTTTCATAAGCCTGAGTTCTGAGCAGTAAATGTTTAACTTTCTATCACAGATAATTGGACAATGTCTCAAGAGTCTTTAAGTCCAAAATTAGAATAATGTTTAGTGATTTCCCTAAACTTGTATCATCCTCTGTAGACCCTGAGTTTAGTGCTGTTTTCACCTTGTATACTATATCTACCAAGAACAAAATAGAAACCAGATTTTTTTTGTTGTTATACAATATTTGAAATCTACTCTATATACCATAGTCCTTAGTTGGTTATCAGCTGGTAGAGTCTCACAATTCTGTTATCAACGTCTATATACTAATTGAAGAGAAAAAATTTTAACTAAGTAGAATAGCATTTTGGGGGAAATCTTTACTCATCTAGTACAGATATTGGCCAAGTTATTCCTAGCCAAGATAAACTTGAGAAAAACATTTTCTTTTTTTTTTTTTTTTTGGTCTTTTTGCCTTTATGTAGAGCCGCACCCGCGGCATATGGAGGTTCCCAGGCTAGGGGTCTAACAGGAGCTGTAGCTGCCGGCCTTTGCCACAGCCACAGCAACGTGGGATCCAAGCTGCGTCTGCAACCTTCACCACAGCTCACGGCAATGCCGGATCCTAACCCACTGAGCAAGGCCAGGGATCGAACCCGCAAACTCATTGTTCTTAGTCGGATTCGTTAACCACTGAGCCACAAAGGGAACTCCGAGAAAAACATTTTCTAAGGCAGTAAAGGGAAGTATCATGCTAATATTCAAGTAACAGTTTCCCTCACCAGATGAGGAAAAATAACTTTCCAATAAAAGCAACCAAAAAGCCGTATGATTTTTCCCCAGTATTTTATTCAGGAAAAACCTCCCTTGGGTTATGTGACCTATTGGAATACAACAGAGCTAAGTGGAGAACAAGTTATTAAGCAGAAATAACTGTCAGAGAGGTATTCATCAGAAATGAAGCATCAAAAGTAAACACTAAAGAAGCAGAAATGTAGACTGGAGGGTGGTCACCTGTAAATTTTTATAATACTGTTGGTAAAGAGTTTGAGTATGTTCTAGGTATATCATTCAACCAATTGATGCCATCAAGGATGACAACACTGGAAGTCTGCTTCATGTTCTGTTTCCAACAAGAGAACATTATGAGAAATCCAGTGACAACAGTGAGACATCATATTAAATTGTACCATAATCCCTCCTAATGTACATGTGGCTCCAGTACAAATAAAGGCAAAAACTTCTGTTTGGGAGTATTTCCTTCTATGTGTGTAAGCCAAATATATGAGAAAATTTAAAATACTTATACCAAACACTTTTGGTGTACAAGTCTAGACTGTAAGATTGATACTCAGTGACAGGGTAGTAAGATTTTACTAAAGCAAGAAGTTATCCTTAAAACCGTTCAGCACCAAATATAACCAAATATAACCAAAATTATTTAAATTTTGAACTTGAAAATGTTATCTTGCATCACAAGTCGATCAAAAATATAGGTGCTAGGAATTCCCGTTATAGTGCAGCGAAAACCAATCTGACTGGGAACCATGAGGTTACAGCTTCAATCCCTGGCCTCGCTCAGTGGTTAAGGATTGGCGTTGCTGTGAGCTGTGGTGTAGGTCACAGATAAGGCTCGGATTTGACGTGCTGTGGTGTAGGCCATCAGGCAGTTCTGATTAGACCCCTAGCCTGTGAACCTCCATATCCCATGGGTGCAACCCTAAAAATACAAAAAGACATATATATATATATACACACACACACACACACACACACACACACACACGAGCGCGCACATATATATAGGTGCTAAAGGAATTGAAATTTTCAGTTTCAAATTTGGTACATTAAGGTGATGTCACAGGAACTAAAGGATGTATTTTTTTAAAATAAAGACCCATACATATGATATGTGTCTTATCTCAGGCCATATTTAAGAATTATACACAAAAAAAGTTACATTTCCTGTGTTTTTATAATTTTTCATAATAAACACTTGTTATTTTATAACTTGTATAGCTAGTTATAGTTAACTGAATATTTGAATTCCAGTAGTTATTTGAAAAAAAGCAATTAGAACATGTGGATCCCTGAAGCCACATTCCAACAGGGCCATAGTCAGTTGGAACTGAGTTGAGATGTCCCCTTTCAACTGGCATGTACCCGGCTCTCGTAATGGTCTCACTCACTCTTTATTTTTCTTACTTGTTCTTACTATATTCATTTTATTTTCCCATTTATATCATAACTATTTTATGTTTTTATTTCCTAATCCAGAAATTCTATAAGGAGCTTCTCACCTTTCAATATGTTTGATTAATGAGGTTTCTGATGAAAACACACTAAAGTCTGTAATTTTCTGCTTTTTTTCCCCTGATAGCTAAAATGTTTTGAAACTAAAAATGAGTAAACCCCATGAAACACTTAAATTATACTGTTAAACTCATGAATTTAAAAATCAATAGTTGACTTTTAAAAGGAATAAAAGCAAAACAATAAAGAAAATAGTGGATATTAATTTACCTACTGTTAATGAAATGTATGCTATTACAAAGGCTTAAAAGGCCACAAGCTTAAGTTTATCTGAGTACCATTAATGCTTGTCAAATCATTATAAATGTTTCATCTTCTTATAAAAAACGGTCTGCCTTTTATAAAAAATAGATGGAAAAATGTGACTAACTTGTCTTGAACTTAACTTATATGCCTGACACTATTAAACATACATTGTGAATTATTATCGCCTCTTCCACTGGCCCTCAGATGCATTATTTCTGCTCTTCTTTTCCCACCCTACAATCTACAGGTTAACACCTCAGACTGTATTACCTGAGATAAGTGCAATTTCACTTTCCAGCTTCATTCTACTGTTACTTCATTCTACAGTTACTCTTATGTAGCTATTAAAGATAAGGAGACTATCATACTAAATGGTGACATTTCCATAGTCCAAAAATTAGAAGGCCCTGGATGTCAATGGAAAAGTATAGCGTTTGCCCTCTATAGAGATATATCAGCAGTTTCAATATCTGTAGATTCAACCAACCTCAGATAAAAAATATTCAGAAAAAATCTAGAGGAATTTCCAAAAAGCAAATCTTGAATTTGTCTTGCCACACACAGGAAACTATTTACGTAGTGTTTACACTGTACTAGGTATTAAATGTAATCTAGAGATAATTTAAAGTACATAGAATGTGCATTGGTTATATGCAGTAAGACATTATTTTATGTAAAGGACTTGAGCATCCACTGATTTTGGCATGTGAGAGGGAGCTTGGAACCAATCACCTTACAGATACCAAAAGACATGACTATACATTTGGTTTCTGTACTTGGTTATTAGTTTCTTAGGACTGCTATAACAAAGAACCACAAGCTAGGTAGTTTCAACTACAGACATTTCTTGTCTCCCATTTCCAGAAAATTAAAGTGTTGGCAGGGCTATGCTTTCTCTAAAGGTTCTAGGAGAAGATACTTCCTAGATTTTGCTGGTTGCCAGCAGCCCTCAGAGTTTCTTAGTTTATAGGTGCATCACTGCAATCACTGCCTTGCTACCTTCCTTGTTACATACCATTCTCCCCGTATTTCTTCACATCATTTTCCCCCTGTGTGTGTCCATGTCCAAATTTCCCCTTTCTTCTAGGGACAACAATTACTGAATTAGTCCTTGCCCTTATCCAGTATAAAGTAATCTTAACTTCTTTGCATATGCAAAAACTTTTTAAAAAATAAGATCATAGTCACTGGTTCCAAGTACACATGATTTTGGGGGATGGAGGGAGCACAATTTAACTCAGTGCAATTACTAAATATTTGACACTGGGTATGTATTTTGTACGTAAAACTTATTACTTATCAAATAGACACTAAAAAGAAATGTCCCCATTTTTTCCAAGCCAAATCAGAGCATGCATTCAGGTTACTCTCTGGGAGAAGTTTCAGTAAATGAATCTCCAAATGACAATCTCTACAGTTGACAGTCCTGAAAATCCACCTTCCTTGATTTTTACCCATTTGACTTCATACCATTGCCAGGTCTGTGCCCCTTTTGTTAAATACCCCCAAGTCCCTTTTCTTAATTTTCCTTAACAGACTTCAAAGAGGAAATTTTTTCTAAAATAGCTTGTAGGAGTCCCCATTGTTACTCTGGTAAAAAAAAATTGACTATTATACATGAGGGCATGGGTTTGATCCCCAGCCGTCTCAGTGGGTTAAGTATCTGGCAGTGCTGTGAACTCTTGCTTAGGTTGCAGACACAGCTCAGATCCCTCATTGCTGTGGCGGTGGTGTAGGCCAGCAGTTTCAGCTCTGATTACACCCCTTTCCTGGGAACTTCCATAACTGTATGTGCCCCTAAAAAGCAAATAAATAAATAATAATATGTAAAATTACTCATGTAAAACAAAAATAAAGTTCAAATAGAACACAAATATAAACAAACATATCATTTTCTCCTAAATTACCATATTCCAGGTCTGATTTATTTCAACTTCATTAGAATTTAACTTCTCTTTCCAGTTAATTTTTTTTTCCTCTCCTGTAGGAATCCTGTTGGAGGAATCTTTAACACTTTTTTGATGCAGTGGCATTAAGGTAATTCTTAACACATTATTCAGTACCTAGTCAAAGGCCTGAGTTCAGTTAATTGGTTAGATAAATAAATTGGCTAGATAAATAAAAATAGTTTTACATTTCCTCCAGATACTTAGCACAGAAAGAATCGCAGAGATTTTTCCTCTGATGTCTGTGTATATTGTGGAATAGTGTCTGACACATGTTGCTTATGTTCTGATTCATGAAATCTTTTTTCAATTAGTGGCAGTTTTACCAAAACATACTCAAGCCTCATTATTCATGTATTCCATATTTGAGAATTGGCTTATTTGTAAATTATCTGTAACTACAAAACTGATAGTTTTTTTACTGTCATGGTCATTTATGGACATGCTGCATTGGCAGAAAATGTGAGTCACCTGAAAGGAATGTTTCCAGCAATGGTCACACAAAGTAATGGTTTGCCTTCTTGTTCCCACTCTCAGTCCTATTGTGGTCTAGATGGCATTACATTTTTGCATTTTTATTGTGGTTTTGCTATTCAAAATGGTCCCCAAGCACAGTGCTAAAGTCCTGTGTGGAGTCCCTAAGTACAAAGTTACTTGATATGTCTTACAGGGCAATGCTTGTATGATATGCTTTACCCAGGCATGAGTTACATTGTTATTGGTCATGAGTTCAATGTTACGTATTGCTTAGTCAATGAAAATTCTGTGACCAGAGGCTCACAGCCTCCTAACTCCGTACATATCCTTCAAGAACAATGTTTCACTAGTTACTAATTGAGGGTTCATAGTGATTTTAAAGAACTATCACAACTAATGAGAATTAACTGTACATGTTATTAGAGGCACTTTATTCAACATGATATATCCAGAGACTATGGGAAAAATGGAAGTAATATCTATTTCATTACTACTGCTGTGACTATGTATTTTTTGTAAATAGTCCATGGGCTGTAAATATTCTCCTAAATTCCTATTATCTGCCTACTTAATTAATTCATTTTAATGAAGAATGTCTGCCATATACATTAACAAGTCTTCTTTGTCAAAATAGTTAATTAGATCAGAAAAAAGTCTAAATTTTTCAAAGCAAATATGTAATAATCTTTTTTGAAGAGTAGTGTAGAAAAGCAATGAAGAATGCATTATAGCCTGTCTTGCAAAATATATAACTAAAATTATCAAGTCAAATATTTAAATAAATTAGAATTATTTCATTTAACATATTTTATAACTATGGTGCAGTGGTAAATATGTTATTTCTCATTCACTCACTTGAATATTATAATTCATAATATGTAGTGAAAATTATAAATTTACAGGTGAATCAAATACTGACAAAAAGATTATAGTATTTTTCTGTAAATGTTGTGTGTGTGGATATGCATGTACCTATCAAAATCTGTTTTTTTGTTATTCAGAATAAGAAAGACTAAAGTATAAAAATCATAAGTAATTCAATTTCATAGAACTTATTATTTAATAAAAGAGAAGTATATATAATTCTAAAAAGAAGTTGACTCAACAGTAAGTATATATATATATATTTTATCAAAGGTAAAAAAATAAAATCATTTCACAAATTGAAGATGAAGATTGATTATAATTAGAATATTTATTCCATATGATATGATTTACTAAAGTAAGTCTCAACTACATTTAATATGAAAAAAATATATAATTTTATGCTTACTGTTTATCTAATATGTTTTGAAAAATTTAAAACTTTTGGAAAATAATGCAGTTATATGTAAAAGAGTCTGCATCACCAAGACATACTTTCACTATTTAAAGGTGGATTCATTCCAGATAGTGACATGTTTTAGAAATGAAAATTAAGAATATCTGAAAATAATTTATTGAATTAAAATATGTAGAGAGTGTTTCTCATCTATGTTCTCATTATATTCATGGGAATTCTCTCTCAAGGGTATTTATTGAAGGAGATCCCTTCGTGGCTCAGTGGTTAACGAACCTGAGTAGTAAGTATCCAGGAAGATGCTGGTTCGATCCCTGGCCTTGCTCAGTGGGTTAAGGATCTGGTGTTGCTGTGATCTATGGTATGGGTTGCAGACACAGCTGGATCCAGCATTGTTGTGGCTGTGGATAGGCTTCAATTTGAGCTCTAGCCTGGGAACCTCCATATGCTGTGCAACTCTAAAAAAAAAAAAAAAAAAAAAAAAAGAGAGCATTTATTGAAAATTGTCTGCAAAAAGAGGGGGCTAATAAATACTCTTGTTTAGAGTCCAGAAAATATTTTTGTGGAAATGTAGCATGGTATGAATTCAATTTAGTGAGTGACATGTGTTTCTTTTGTAAATGAGATTAAAGGATATTAAGAAAAGAGATGGTCTGTCAAAAAGATCAGATTTAGAATGGAATCCTTATGAAAGGTGAAGACATGGAAACTGATTACCTTAAAACATTTTATGTTTAAATTTTTTTCATTACTATTCCTTGGAAAGTTTTGCTTTTTATACCCAGAAATACAGCTGTATACCCTGTATTTATTTATTTTTTTTAAATTAGAGTACAGTTTAAAGAATTTGGCTAAACTTGGCTATGCCTTTATTAACATCTATAGCATTGTGATTTTTTTTTCTTTTAAGAATCCTTAAATATCCCAAGCAGAGGTACAAAGATACTGAGCGGTGGAGTGATTCCAAACTAGGATTTTACTGGCTACCTGTGTCAGAGAGAGACAAGGGAACATGGATTTAAATAATATGTCATGAAATCTCTTAGGCTAGAGTAGAGGAGGGAAGGTTCTGGGAGAGAGAGGATGTGGAGGACTGCAAACCTGGGATGCCTGTTAGGGTGAAGAGCAGGTATTTTGGGGTGACTACAAGAGAGAACCAAAGGGAGATAGCAGATAGTTTTTGGAAAGTGGTACTTTTACACTGTAACTTTTCAGAAATGGAATAACTTAAAATTACCACAAGTGCTTTGGGATGGCCATGAGACTGGGTAGCTAAAAGGGAACAGAAGAATTAACAAGAACAGAAAATAAGAAATTGAAGACATTAAGAAGTAGGCCATTGTTTGCGTCATCTCTAAATGAGTAATAGAGCTGTAGCAGACAAGACTGTCATGAACCAGGGCTAACATTTCTTCTCTGAAACAGAAGGAGTAATCAGGAGGTCAGTAGTGACAGTGACAAAGTGGAGTTCAGTCTGTCCTCATTGTCCAAGGAGGAGATTTTCATATGAGTGTTGTGCTAGAAAAGCCTGGAAGAAGCACTTAAAAAAAGTAAAATGCTGACCATTTCATTGATATCTAAGTCATGTGATGTGAAAAACCTCTATTCTGGGAAGCTCTGGCAAAATCAGTAGCCACAGAAAGAGACCAGAATCCAGTAACGGCAAGAAAGTGGAGGGGAAGCCTCAGTAACAGTCAAAGTAGGTTTTTATTTTTTTATGAATTTCTAAAACCACTTTTCTTATAAGGAGAGAAACATTTTGGAGAGCATGGTAAAATGTTTAGAGGAAATAAGACTAGATGAGGGAGAAGGGAGTACAGATTAGTTTGAGGATAAAATTTCAGGAAAAGACAAATGACTGGGGAAGTTTATAATTCAGAGCATGACTAAGATCTGATGGGTTTAGTAACTCGGCAAATGACTAATAAAGGGTAATCTCAGAAACAGGGTAGAGACAAGAGCACATTATTTCTAGGTACTCAGGGCACACAGAGTAAGTAAGGCCACTCATGTTGCTAGCTGTTCTCTGTGATCTGGGGATACCTTCTGGGATCCTGGTCATCTTGGTACCAACAGAGAAATTAGCAGAAAGCTTGGCAATCAGTTTCCTACTGTGTACGCTGATGTGAACCAGCAAGCAGAGGGCCCATCTTCTCCTTTGCCAGTTAAAAAAAACCTGTTTCCCAGTTGATATCATGAGTTTCTAGATTGGCTCTAAGTGCTTCTGGAGATACTTCTAGAAGGATAAACATGAAAGTCTCCTTATCTTGTACCCAAAGTGCTCATCCTCTTCTTGAGGAAGTCTTACAAAAACCAAACTACAGTAACCTTAAAGAGTAATTTATTCTCAAATGGATGTCCCAGAACTAAAAGAGCTAATCCTTAATTGAAATTATATAAAAAAATAATAATTGGAGGAGTTGTAAATAAAATGAGAAAACATTCTTTATGAATAATTCACAACAAAAATTTAAGTGTATTTTTTGCCGTTTTTCCATTTCATTTTAAAACAGATACATATACTTTATATAAATTATTCAGAGCTTGATGGCCATAGATTGAGAAAAATAAAAGAGAAACATTTGCTTCTACTACCTTCCTTTTAGAGGTTAAAAACTCAGTGTATTTACCTATGCACTGAATATATATGGTCACATATATCTGAGGTTTACTCTAGCACTAAAATGAATGATTCTCTTTGTGGAAAGAAATATACAAATTATCATAAGTC
Source organism: Catagonus wagneri (assembly GCA_004024745.2). Taxonomy (NCBI): domain Eukaryota; kingdom Metazoa; phylum Chordata; class Mammalia; order Artiodactyla; family Tayassuidae; genus Catagonus; species Catagonus wagneri. Next base: position 19,760,183 of record PVHT021183693.1, read on the forward strand.
TTTATCTGAAAATGACAGGCATGAGGCTGGCGCATGAACTGAGGGCAAACTTAGGAAAAGAAAACTGACTGTTTTACAGGCCTTTAATTAGAGGAAGTCAGGTAAGATTAGGCTAGTTTTGAGATTATTTTCTCAAAGCTGGTACTCAGAAGATGAAGAAATTTGTTTTGCAGATCAATAGCTATTGTCTAGGTGTTTGACTTTTATCAAGGGCAAGAGAGATGAGAAATTTGTGGCTAAAGTCAAGTGCTGGTGGGAGGTGAGGTACAGCTGCAAGGGACAAAAACATGCACAAACCACAGTGGATGTTTCTTAGGACTTAGTCTCTCTCATTCTCTTCTATTTACATTTAGCAATCAGTAAATTTGAAAATAAATAAATCAACCTACATACTCAGGAATAATATAAACCAAATATGAAATGTTGAGTTTGAGATCCATTTGGAGTTCAGATTTCTTTATATTCTGGAAACAAACTTTGCTCTTTTGAATAAACTATAGAGTCAACTTTGAATCTGTGTGTTGTATAGATTCAATGTATGAGTCATTCGTTCATTTATTTTTTTCCCCAACCATTGACAAATATTTATTGGAGACTTTCTATGTGTCAGGATATTCTAGGCACTCAGTAAACAACAGAGAGGGGGGGATAAGGGGGAAAGTCTGCTCTTAAAGAGCTTGTTTTTTTTTTTTTTTTTTATGTTTTTGGCCACACCTATGGCATGTGGAAGTTCCCAGGCCAGGAACTGAACCCTCACCACATCAGTGGCCCAAGCCACTGTAGTTATAATGCCAGATTGTTAAGACACTAAGCCACCAGGGAATTCCCAAAGAGTTGTAATTTTGAACTATTATTTATAATATCTTGTCAAGCACAATGACCTCATAATAAATTAATGTAGAAAGCTATAACAAACTGTCAAGCTTAAAAACTGCTAATTGTAAAAACGTAAATTTTACTTATTGAGAAATATAAATTTCAAGCAAGAAGGGATCTTCAAATATGTAATCTGCCTCACGTAGCTTCCATTTGTAGAGTCCCTCCTTACTCCAAGGAGAGGTTTAAACATTATGGAATCAATTGAGGTTATCCTCTATTTGTATCAACAAAAACTTACTTAGTTGCAACATAAGTACTTGAAACAGAATTATAACAAACAAGATATTTTAACCATAAAAATCCTTAGTTTTCCAAATAATATAGCGTGTTAAAAACTTTCCTTTAACAAAAGTTTTGAAAGAATGCATGTAACAAAAGCTAGAAAGTTGAATAAGAGATTCAAATGGATCCCACATGTTCTGTAAAGCTCTTATTCATCTTAAAAGGGGGAAAAGATCTTGTAAAGGACTGAATAGGCCTGAGGGAACTTTAACATCCGCGACCAATATTCACTGACCTTGGCTGTTTTATAGAGGGTCACATTTTATTTTTGTACAGATAAAGTGCTGAATGATATCTGCAATGCATTAAAATAAAAAAGCATTTTTCTGCATTTGTCATTCTAGTACAATACTCCTTCCACCCCCTTCTCACTGATGTGTTCATTTACATTTTTAGTTTAGAATTGGACAGAAGTTCAGTGAGAAAATTCATCCCATACTTCTTTACCTTGAGTCAGAAATTTAACACAACAAAATTTCCCTACCTGGAAACCTTAACTCATTCTTTTATTTATTTTTATTTTTATTATGTTGTTATTATTACTTTTAGGGCCACATCCATGGTATATGGAAGTTCCCAGCCTAGGGGTCAAATCAGAGCTGCACCTCCCAGCCTACGCCACAGCCACAGCAATGTGGGATCTGAGCCTCATCTGCAACCCATACCACAGCTCCTGGCAACGTTCGGTCCCTGACCACTGAGCAAGGCCAGGGATTGAACCTGCATCCTCATGGATACTAGTTGGGTGCCACAACAGGAACTCATGGAAATTTTAACTCATTCTTAAATGTAAGAGGAAAAGGGTTCAAAACATCTTTAGCACATCATTTATATATTTTATATTTAACTGCTTTTAGTAAAAATAAAAAAATATACTGAACATCTATATTTTATTAGTACCAAAATATTCCACAATGGAGTTTTTCTTTGTTCAGTTCTTACTTTTTCTCCTTATTCCCACCCCTTTTTTCTCACTTGTATATGGTATTTATTTCCCCTGTAATTTTTGTTTCAAAATTTAGTTTCCTAATAGATAGATGTACAACCAAATGGCATTTTCAGGTAACCAACAAGATTTTTACTTGGGAAGATACAAATCTGATCATCCTCTGAAAGCATTTCTTAAGGCCTAAAGGATAAGGGTAAAGAGATCCAATCATGTTAAAGTGTGCACAGTAGTCTCTGAAATTCTTAAATCCTAATGAAGGCAGTGACTCAAATGTTTAGATTCTATCATAATTTTAGTGGAAGAAAGTTTGGCTCCATTTATTTTTGCAAAGACAAAAATTAGCAATGTTGGGAACCTGCAATAATAATTATATAATTCTATAGACAAAATTTGATTTGTGATATGCTGACAATTGAATTCTATGTTAATCCATACGATAATTCTCAGAGTCACATTAATTGTGATCTCAATTTATTTCTCTCATACATTCATATAATGACTTTTCAATGCTAGGCATTTCTTGAATTTTCAGTTATATGGTGGCAACAGTCCACTTTTGCAAAGTCTTTTTCCTTAAGAAAAAAATATATATTCATATAAATACATATATATACTATCATAACATTATATAAACCAAACCTTACTAAATAGTATTTAAAATGCTATAAAAAGAGATGGGGTTTTTGTTTGTTTCTGCTCATTATGCACGTGTATTTTCCTGACCTTTTTATGACGGAGTTTCCCAATTGTTTTGTTATGTTGACTTGTGAAACTGAAGCGATTTTCCTTCAAAACAAGTACAGAACTTTAATTTGATAGACACTTTAAGAATATATGATGCATGCTACCATACTTTTCATTTATGGTACCTTGATTAGTATCCTGTGAATAGTCTTACTTAACACATATCCATTATTTCTATATTTCTGTCTAGCATAACGAAGACAGAGGCAAGAAAGAAATGAGAGATGAGATGAATGATTACATTTCTCACCATCTTAAAATAAGACTACTGACTTCTCTTATTTACATTGTCATTATTAACAATACATTGAACTAGTATAGCTTACTAATTTATCAGTTCAATATAATAAATGTTTATTGAACATATACTAAGTGCCATATTACTGTGTCACGGGAACAGCAAGTTGAGAAGTTCATGTTCCATCCAGCAGTCCTACTTCTGAGTATACATACAAAGGAAATGAAAACAGTCTCTAAGTGATAGCAACACTTCAACATTCATTGCAGTATTATTCACAATTGCCAAGATATGGAAATAACCTATGGGACACACACACAATGAAATTGTACTCATCTAGGAGAAAGACAAAGTTCTGCCGTTTGTGACAACCTGGATGGACCTTGAGGGCATTACGCTAAGTGAAATTGCAAAGAGAAAAAGACCAGTACTCTATGGTATTACTTATTAATGGAATCTAAAAAAATCAAAAAATCATAGAAACAGAATACAGTGGTACTTACTAGCAGCTGGGGGTGGGGTGAAAGAAGAAATATTGCTCAAAGGGTGCAAACTTCCAATACAAAGATGAACAAATTCTGAAGAATCTAGTGTATAGCACGGTGATTATAGTTGATAATATTGTATTATCTACTTGGAAGTTGCTAAGGGAATAGATCTTAAATGTTCTCACACACAAAAAAATAGTAATTATGTGATGTGATGAAGGTGTTAGCTGATGCTATGGTGATAATCATTTTGCAGTGTATGTGTGTCAAATCAACACATTGTATACCTTAAACTTATACAGTGATTTTGTCTATTACATTTCAACACAGGTGAAGGAAAAGAAGTTCATGATCTAGTGGGGGCGATCAACTAAAACATAGATATTCTGATTCAACAGATATATCTCAGTGACAAGCAGAAACACAAAATCCTATGAGAGTGTTCAGTAGGGAAAACTCAACATTACATGCGAAGATTATAGGAAGACTTCATACAGAGAGAAAAGTTTGAAGTGTACCATATTCTTCATCCTGCTCACTATGCCATATTCTTTTTCAAATTAAGAGGGCCCACTGCTAACCATGTTAATTTGTCCTTTCAATGAACAATTTTTTTTCTAGAGTCAAGTGCCACACTTCCATGAGTGGTGTATGAAATCTCAGACTCCTGGGAAAAATGATTATTAGCGAAGTCTATCAAAAGTACTCCTTCTAAGATTTAGGCCAGATAATGTTGAGATAGTCGAACTGTCAGTAAGAAAGGAGTTTGAGACAAAATTCTATATACTAAAAAAAGCAAAGAGAAATGGACAGAGGAACTATTCGGCAGAGCTGAGTTGATTATGGAAGGATTGGTCCATTCCACAACATAAAGGGGCCTAAAGTCTCTCTGCTATTTGCCATCAAAAGATATGTATTAACTCGACTTTTTATTATGAGAGGTTTACCTTTAATAGATTCAGTTGCAGGACCTCATTCCCAGATAGAGTCTATAGAGTTCCAGGAAAAGAATTTCAGAAGCGCGTGGCCAACCAACATAATATTGCTAGGCAATGGGTTCATGTTGGAATGATGGAATGGAAGAATGGAATGGTCAGATGGGGCAATATTGTGGAAGCATTTAAAGAAATGTGTAATTTTTGCAATAGGTTATTACTTAAACATTTATTTAAGGCCTGAGGAGCGATAGAAGTTGAGACACAGAGGGCATACATCTTGGTTTGTCTGGGAACATCCAGCTTTATGCTTGCAGTCCTGTGTTAATAGTGGCCTCTTTCATTCTCAAGTATTTCAGTTTGGAGGATTAATTATATGGTCATTCTAGTTCTCCTTGTGAGGCTGTTCATTATTTCTTTGCATTTGCTTGTGAATCATTTGTTTTAAAGTGCCTGTAGCTACTTTTCTATGTAACACCATGCCAGTTGGGATCAATATGAATAGACAGATTTCTGAAGTTCATGCTGTTAGTTTGTTTCCAACTCCTTTGATGCACTTACTGAAAATGCTTAATTTCTAAACACATAGTGGCTCCTAGGCAGTTTCCCAGCATAATAATTACTCAAACTTGGACAATAAATGGCCTCATTAATTACTCCTTTAAGCATTTGCAATACAAATATATATTTGCAGAATAGATTTCTCCTTTGCTAATAACTTTGTAGTTGATAAAAGAGAGAGCTGTATTTTTGTTAACAGTTAGCATTTGCTAACTTAAATACACTGAAGTGTTGGTGGCCTGAGGCTGAATGGCAACAGCCTTTGATATCATATGGATTATAAAGAATGTAATACACTTTCTTCTGTCCCCATGCAACTTCCTTGTGTATTCAGAGGCATTCTTTTATTATGCAAATGCCCTATTTAAAGATAACATGTGTACAAAGGAAAGTAACGGAAGGTCATTTCTAAGACTGGACAGATGGATGAAAAATTCCATAGCGTGCTTTGCCAGGCACCTGGCATTATATGAATGACAGCTGATGATTAGAATCACAAGGAAAAATTTATATTATCACAGGTGACAGTATGACTAATTGAAGAGGTTGCTTATTACAGAATTGGTCAGTTTCCGTTCAGCTCAGCTCAAGATCCAAGGGCTGCAGAAAATGAGTACATAGCACACAGTGTTTTCTTAGGGGAACTAAATGAAGATGGGAGGAAGAGGGGAGGAAGTCTTGCTGAGGGTGTAACGACTCACAGCATGCTAGAGATGTGTGCTGCTGAGAAGATGCTCACAGCACAGTTTCAAAGTTGCAGAGGAAATAAGAGATAACAGACCCTTAAGATGGATTTTATGTCATTTTTCTAACAACACTCTACCGCAGCTTTTTTTTTTTTGGAAGTACAAAAAAATAAAATAAAGCTAATGGATGTGGGTCTCAATATGATATGTATCATGGTTTTCTAGACAATAATATGCCATTAGGCATTTTGGCTGAATATTTTAAGAAGGCAACCATGCAGACTGTAAGTATCTGTGCCTCAATCAGAATAGTCAAAGATTTCACAGCTTTCAAAGGGGGATTGCCAAAGGCTTCCCCAAGCTGCACACACTGCTGCTTTGCCTCTCCTTTGTGCCTTATTGAATCCATTAGAAGACAAACACATCTCTCCATCATCAGACTTCTTGCTGACAACACCTGTCAGTCTTGTCACTCCACTGAAGTAGATAGTGTAGGGTGTCATTTGGAAGAATTACAAAGAAAATGACAAGAAACATATCTTAGATAATTATTCTCACAAAAGGAGTTATACAACTATTATTATTTGAAAATAAATTCAAGGAATGCTTCGGAAGTAAACATTAGGATGATTTTGCCATAAATACTAATAACACGGTGGAGTCTTATATATAGTCAAGAAAGTTAAAAAATAAACTTAAGTGGTCTTGATCAATAACCAAATATATATCCTTTTTCACAGTACATTTATATTAAAAGCTAACATTCCCATATAAGTTTTTGTAGGGCTAGAATATTAAATATTTTAGTGTGAAATATTTTAGAAAAGTAACTGACTTCAGGAAAACATTGAAAATTAATCTTATACAGCAATTTAAAGCATACTAGGTAATTGATATGTCCAAGCATAGTGATTTTTAAAACAGTGTTTTTAGAGCTTCCTATTATTGGTTCTTTTTTTATTGGTTCAGCTTTTATTTATTCAGTATATAGTAATATCAGTCTTGATATAGGTTATTTTACGATATTATTCATAAATGAGAGAGAAATTACTTCTAAATATAAGTAGTTTATTTTCTCTTCATTTTTTTATTTTTATTTATTCACTCATTTATTTTTGTCTCTTTAGGACCACACCCATGGCATATGTAGGTTTCCAGGTGAGGGGTCAAACTGGAGCTGTAGCCACTGGCCTACACCACAGCCACAGCAAGACCAGGTCTGAGCCTCAATTGCAACCTACACTATGGCTCATGGCAACACTGGATACTTAACCCACTGAGCGAGACCAGGGATTGAACCTGCATCCTCATGGATATCAGTCAGATTCATCTCCGCTGTGAACCATGATGGGAGCTCCATCTCTTCATTTTTTTAAAAAAAACGATTTTTCTTAAACCCAAATTATCCTATAATCAGATAGCTTTAATGCTAAGACACATATTTTAAGCTATAATGTTTAATTACTGATATCTTTCTTTGCTTTAATGATATAGTCTGTTTTAGCTGTTATGAATCTATTTTAGAAAGGTAAAATGAATGGATTAGGAAATATTAATTTTTCTACATATGACAAAGTAGCTCCTCCTTTACAAGTCATGGAGGAAGAAATGGATCACACTGGGATTTCTCCTTTCACACCTGTGATAAAGATCTTTATTTCCTAGTTTCTTTGTCATATTTTTCTTGGGAATAAAATGGTCAACCATGACCTCCACAAGTGAAAAATGTAAATTGATGAAAATGAAACCAAAACACCAATGAAATATGGCTTTTTGAAATGACAGTAAGAGAGTCTTTCTGGGTGAAACTATTCCCATTAGCTTTGGTTTGATTATTAGTTTTACATTTTATTTACATCAAAATAGATGAAATAACTCTATTAAATATGTAGGTATACTACTAAAGTCATCTTATTATAATTCTTATTATTTCCAGCAGTAGAAGATAATGCCTAAATTTTATCAGATTAAATATTTATGCTTTATTTGACCACATGACTATTAATTTTGTCTAAGCTTATGTAAAGTTCTGAAGTTATCTGTGTATGTGTGGATATGTGTGGATATCTACATATGTGCCTGTGTCTATATATCCTTTCCATCTGTTGATTTTTGCTGTTAAGGAACTTTCTATAGGATGATAATTATAATTACGACTGTAAATAGTTTTTAAATTCATGTTAGGCATGAGATTCCCTAATGTTGATCTATGTTATATCTCTTTCATTAAAACAGTACATTAAAAAGCCTTCACTTAATTCTAGGGAAATCCAAAGTTGCCCACTTGTCCTCAAAGTACTGCTTTAATGACATTCTTCAAAATCAAATCCATTACCATATTACCTTACTTTAAAACACATTTCAACATGGAATGATTTTAATTGAAGAAGAAAAATAAACAAAATTATTCTTCAGATAGCTCTAAATCAGTGAATCAGAATCATGGGAAAAGCAATGCACAAAATTGCCTTTAAAATGAATCCAGCTCATTCTAATATATACTGTAGTATTTTAGCCTCCCTTCTCTAAAATAATTTGCTTTTACTTTTATGCTAACTTCACATCAAATGTGCTTTTCAAAGGTATCTAGTTCATTTGGAAATGAAATTCTATACTTATATCTTTATTTTATCTGATTATTTTTTTCTTCTGGTTCCTATTTCTCCTTGTGCTCTGTCTCAAGTAGCTGTTTATTTTTTCTTCTATAATGGTTTTCCTAAAGTTGCTTTCTTTTTTTTTTTCTCTTAATGGATTTTATTTCAATTATAGGTGTGCATAAATCATCACAAGTCAATTTTACAGGTTTTGTATCCCAAACCCCCAGTGCATCCCCCCACCCCCCAGATTGTCTTATTTGAAAAACCAAGGTTTTCCAAAGTCTGTGAATCATTGTCTGTTCTGTAAGAAGGTTCATTGTGTCTTTTAGTTTCCACATGTAAGCGGTATCATTGGGTGTTGCTGTCTAATTGTCTGACTGGTTTCACTTTGCATGATAATTTCTAAGTCCATCCATGTTGCTATAAATGTTGGTAATTCGTTCCTTTTAATGGCTGAGTAACATTCCATTGTGTGTATGTACCAT
>PVHT021183693.1:19770026-19798622 GCA_004024745.2 Catagonus wagneri
TCTGGAGACTGCTTTGCCCTGGGACCCGGTGCATGTGAAAGTCTGTGTGTGCCTTTCAAGAGTGGGGTCTCTGTTTCCCCCAGTCCTGTGGAGCTCCTGCACACAAGCCCCTCCGGCCTTCAATGCCAGATGCTCCACGGGCTCTTTCTCCCTGTGCCCGATCCCCAGGCGTGGGGTTTTGACGTGAGGCTCAGAACTCAGTCCTGTAGTTGAGTCTCTGTGATGTAGTTACTTTCCAGTCTGTGGGGCTTCCCACCCGGGAGGTATGGGGTTGCTTCTATCGCGTAATCGCCCCTCCTACCTCTTGATGTGGTCTCTGCTGTGTCTTCTGGAGCAGAGTATCTTTTTTGAAAGTTTACAGTCCATTTGGTTGAAGGTTGCTCAGCATTTGGCTGTATTTTTGCTGTTTTTCGGGAGAGAAGTTGAGCTCCAGTCCTTCTATTCCACCACCTTAATCCAATCCGTCCTCTTTCTAAAGTTGCTTTCTGATAATAGTCATTTTCTCCTCCTACAGGCACTCATTTTTATTTTATTTTATTTATTATAGTTTATTTACAATGTTGTACCAGTTTCTGCTCTATAGCAAAGTAACCAAGCCATATATATATATATATATATATATATATATATATACACACACATATATACATACATTCATTCTCTTTCTTATGTTATCTTCCATCATGATCTCTCCCAAGAAATTGGATATAATTCCACGTGCTGGAGAATAGGACCTCATTACTTAACCATTCTAAATTGTAATAGTTTGCATCTACCAACCCCAAACTCTTTTTATTTTTTATTATTTAGATACACTAGTTCTCATTTTTAGAAATACATCTTTCATTATTTTCATCTTTCATTATTACCTACCCTCCATATAGAAATAATTTCTAGATTTTTTTCACAGTTCTGTCTTTGGGTATGTACATGGCAATCAGCCTGGAGGTGTGTAGGGATCTTGGTTGGATACAGGTGCTCACAATATCCTTAAATTGAGACCACAGGTGATTCTACTCTATCCCATTATTCCAGGTACTTGCCACTCATCTCAGTACTGATGTGAGCAGCCTCAGCTGTCACCGACATTGCAGAAAATTTCACATCTATTTTTAACACTCTTCATTACTTATTTGAAAGCGACTTTTATGGGGTGCTTTGGAAGTGACGAGGTACACTTTCACTAACATCTTGCCAAATGCACATCTAACAAGACCAATAATTGTGTGAAAATTTGCAGTCTACCTTACGGCATAAAGGTTTAGAGGTACCAAGATTTGAGTGAATCATCAGCTTTCACAATAACATTTTGCCCAAGAGGAAGTTTATGTAAAATGTTGGAAAAAAACATAAAACAGTGGCGTACAAATAAATTATTGTTATTACTAATTATTAATTTTCTTTATGAGATTTTTTATGTGTTTATTACAATGAGATGACTATTGTTACTTCTTTGCTAGCAAAGGGCTAGGATACTATGTTTGTACTTGATAAACAATATAGCACATGAACTCTGATTCTTTCAAAATCATTTTAATTACTTAACAGTGTAAATATCTAAAATATACTTGATTTTTATTTCCACTTTCTTTGGTATCTTCGATCATGTTATTCACTGCATGAGCAGGTAGCATGTCATGAGACTGATGTAGAAACTGGGATTTTAAAATAAACTAGAGTCAGAAATATGCTGCCTAATTGATGTCAATAATGAAGAAAATGTTTGAAAATATCACAGGAATTCACTTTTCATTTGCTGGGAGATTTTATCTTATTTCTTCTTTGGCGGATATTTTCTTATGATTCTTATGACACTAGGCATACTTTTAAGTCCACCATTAAGAGTGAACTTCTTAAAAAGCAATTCTGTTTTATGAAAACCATACTACATATCTTCATGCATCTCTTTCATAACAAGAAGAAAAAGAGGTGAGGTTGTCAGAGAAAGAAAATGTGAACCGAACATTATTTTCAAATAGAACTTTGGAAGAAGATACAGTGTACAGTAAGAAGGAAGAAGTTAGGTTCTAGTTCAAATGACAGTAGTAAAATATAATTCCAATTATAAAACCTATTTTTTAAGCAAAACCTAATTTTTTTTCCCTAAAAATTAGAGACAGTAAAGTTGGACTTCACAGGGAGGCCATTTGACAGATGGTAAAGGAAAACACATGCATCTGTCAACTGGTTTTATCAATTCTGACATCTTATTGCAAATTTGACATTTTAACATATAAAACTCAAAATTTACAATTTTAAAAGAAAAATTACAACAAATATATACTCTACTTTTTTTTTTTTTTTGGTCTTTCTGCCTTATCTAGGGCCGCACGCGCAGCATATGGATGTTCCCAGGCTAGGGGTCTAACAGGAGCTGTAGCCGCCGGCCTTCTCCACAGCCACAGCAACGCAGGATCCCAGCGGCGTCTGCAACCTTCACCACAGCTCACGGCAACGCCGGATCCTAACCCACTGAGCAAGGCCAGGGATCGAACCCGCAAACTCATGGTTCTTAGTCGGATTCGTTAACCACTGAGCCACAACAGGAACTCCTACTCTACTTGTTAATAAACTTAGATTTAAAATTTTTCTTCAAAGTGCTATAATCTACAAGTAGATCTTTGAACCAAGAATTGCTGCTCTTGTCTGCCAGAATGTATCATAACATCTTAATGACAAATGATTTTAAATGTTTGAATAGATCTGTGGTTGCCAAGAGGGAGTGGGGAGTGGGATGATTTGGGAACTTGGGGTTAATAGATCCAGACTATTGCCTTTGGAATGGATAAGCATGAGACCCTGCTGTGTAGCAATGGGAACTATGTCTAGTCACTTATGATGGAACATGATAATGTGAGAAAAAAGAATCTATACATGTATATGTAAATGGGTCACCATGCTATACAGTAGAAAATTGACAGAACTCTATAAACCAGCTATAATGAAAAAAATAAAAATCATTATATAAAAAAATAGAAATTTAGCAAGCCCATATGTTTATAAATATTAGACAAAAGTTCTTCCAAGTTACTTCCAATGGTTTAATGGAAGAAATTGATGTGGAATCATTTATTCTTGGTATTCAACTTGATATAAATTAGGTTACGGTGGTTTTATGATCCTCTGTGTACTCTGTACTCCTTTTTTTTTTTTGGCTTTTTGCCTTTTCTAGGGCCACACTTGCGGCATGTGGAGGTTCCCAGGCTAGGTGTCTAATTGGAGCTGTAGCCGATGGCCTATACCACAGCAACGCGGGATCCGAGCTGCATATGCAGCCTACACCACAGCTCACAGCGACACCAGATCTTTAACCCACTGAGTGAGGCCAGGGATCGAACCCACAACCTCATGGTACCTAGTCAGATTCATTCATCACTGAGCCACTATGGGAACTCTGTACTCTGTACTCTTCATCAGACTTTTTCTAATATAGCTTCATGGAACTAGTAGTGATGAGGGGCCTTGTGATCTTTTGGCTGCAGAAAAGACTAAAGACAGTGAAATCACGTGCTTTATCCTAACTGCTAAAATACCTGATGTAAAGTAAACTCTAATTCAGAAAGATACACGCACCCCTGTGTTCTTAGAAGCACATTCACAATAGCCAAGACATGGAAACAACCTAAATATTCATTGGCAGATGAATGGATTAAGAGGATGTGGTACATATACATGGTGGAGTTCTACTCAGCCATAAAAAATTAAAGAGCAATAATAATACCATTTGCAGCAACATGGATGGAACTAGAGATTCTCATACTAAAGTACATCAGAAGGAGAAAAACTCATGCCATATGATATCACTTATATGTGGAACCTAAAATATGGCACAAATAAACTTATCTGTAAAATAGAAACCGACTTGCAGACATAAGAACAGACTTGTGGTTGCCAAGGGGGAGGTGGGAGGAAGTGTAATGGATGGGAAATTTTGGGTTACTAGATGCAAACTATTATCTTTAGATAAACAATGAAGTCCTACTGTTCAGTACAGGGAACTATATATCCAGTCTCTGTGATAGAACATGATGGAAGATAATATGAGAAAAAAATATGTATACACATATATACATATACACACACATATATGACTGGATCACTTTGCTGTACAGCAGAAATTGGCATAACATAAAAAAATAAATGTAAAAAAAAAGGAATCATTATGAGGCCCCTACTGTATAAAGAGTAATATATTTATACAAGTGAGGAAACATAGTAGAAATAAAATTAAAAAAAAAAAAGTGTATGATCTTGACGTTGGAAAGCTACACCAATGCCAAATTCCTTGTTATCTATGTACCCTAATATTTCTGATCTCTGGGCCTTAGCACATGAAGTGTTCACTGCCTCTATTGGTCTGGCACGGCCTGACTTTCAAATGGGATAGCTCTTACTTATTCCTATGACTCAGTTTGTAAGACTTTTATGGGATTCCTCTTTCAATGGCCCCCTTTCCCCTTCCTGTGACTGGAGATAGCATACTCTTGTTCGGCTCCTGTCCAGTACTGTAATCCAAGTGAAGGTAGAGATCTTGCTGACTCACCTTTCTATCCTGTGTAGCTCAGGTACATGACTGATGTCCAAAATATCCAAATAGTGGCCACTGAAGCTGGGGGGTAAGTGAAAGCATAAAGGATTCTTCCCTGACTTGCACTGTTAGGGGGAGATGCCATCCCAGTCCTTCTAGGTCAGAGAGGAGCTTGCAATTATTGAGGAAAACTTAAAGTGTGTGTCACACCTCTGCACAATTCATAAATATTTCTATTCCATGCTTTCTGTTTTCTTATTTAAATTCACTTTACACCTTTGGGTTTTAGTTTTGCCAATTTGAATGGGAAAAGGAGGAGAACAGATGTGGGTGGCACAGTCAGAAGTTTCCACTTGCCTTGAGAGAATTGTACCTAGAGGCAAGCCAGGCAGTGTAAGGCAAGCACATTCTTTCTCTCCTCTTTCAAGTGTACAGTTCTATTTCATCTTTTTTGTGTTAGAAGCTTCAGAAGGCAGACATTTTTTACCCTTGTAGTGGTTGAGACCGGGATGACTAGGGGTTCAAAACCAATCAATACAAACATATATAAGCATGGACATGTTAGAAACACCTTTCACTTTCTATTCCTTTACTTCACGACCCTAGGCATAGTCAGACATTCAATATATTGTATTGTTGGTCCTTTTGAATAGAAATGAATTAAATGGAATCACGTGCCTTCCCCATTACCTTGTATAAATAGCATCAGAAATATATTTGAGTTCTCTTGTAGTGCAGCAAGTTAAGGATCAGGTTTTGTCACTGCAGGGGCTTGGGTCACTGCTGTGATGCGGGTTCAGTCTCTGCTCTGGGAGCTTCCACATGCTGTGGGTGTGGCCATAAAACAAAATAAATATATTTGAATGTGTGTATATGTTTATGAAGAGAGAAAAAAAGAGCCGGGGGAGGGAGAGAGAGGTCTTTCACATTTTTCTAGTAGGGAAGCCTAACTACCAAAAAAAAAAATGTGAATTATATTATCAAAATCATTGATAGTTCTACAGACTTAAATACCCTCCTGTCCTCAGATGCAACAGATGAACCCAAAGAACGTGGAAAAGGAAAAAGAAGGACAGTTGATAAAGGTACATGATTTTTGTTTTCTGAAATATTAAGCTGCCACCAGCCTTGTCATGGCTTTCAAGGACCCCCTGTCAAATAGACACCTTGAGTTGATCTGCCCCTCAGACTATCCCCTCATCTACTGCACTATTTATCATCTGCAATGCATTGAATGTCTGCTGGAGAGAGCACAGAGCAGTGCCTGTGCCTTGGCATATAAAACATCTTTTTTTTTTCCTCTTAAAGTACTAGTAGACTGTGGCTCCTGCAGTTTTGAGACGATGCTCTTCATGTCTACTCTCAAAAATCTCATGCTCAAATGGGAGAGAAAGAAACAAAGATTGTGCAAATGTAGAAGGGAAAGGGCAGTGAAAGAAGGGGCATATCTTGTATGACAGGAGGGTCTTACCAGTGCTGCCTCAGGGGTCTTGGATATCGCTAACATAAGCCCTCTCACCACAGTGTCCCCTGTATACAGTAGACTGTGTGATAGAAAACAGCTAAACCCAATGGAAAGCCATTTCATAACAGAACAAAAGCATACTGCGAGGTCCTGGGACAGCTGATGCCAATTAACTCAAGTTGTCTTTTTTATCTTTATCCTGTTTTTTTTTTATTTTTATATAATGATTTTTATTTTTTTCATTATAGCTGGTTTACAGTGTTCTGTCAATTTTCTGCTGTACAGCATGGTGACCCAGTTACACATACACGTATAGATTCTTTTTTCTCACGTTCATGCTCCATCATAAGTGACTAGACATAGTTCCCAGTGCTATACAGCAGCATCTCATTGTTTATCCATTCCAAAAGCAATAGTCTGGGTCTATTAACCCCATGTTCTCAATCCATCCACTCCCTCCCTCTCCTCCTTGGGAACCACAAATCTATTCTCCAAGTCCATGATTTTCTTTTCTGTGGAAAGATTCATTTGTGCCATATATTAGATCCCAGACATAAGTGATAACGTATGATATTTGTTTTTCTGACTTACTTCATTTAGTATGAGAGTCTCTAGTTCAATCCCTGTTTCTGCAAATGACATTAATTTGTTCTTTTTATGGCTGAGTAGTGTTCCACTGTGTATGTATACCACATCTTCCTAATCCAATCATCTGTCGATGGACATTTGGGTTGTTTCCATGTCTTGGATATTGTGAATAGTGTTGCAATGAACAGTGTCTGAGATATTTAGCAGAAGAAACTAACATAGCATTTAATTTAATTAACTGTTCTAAGGAAACTGAACGAAACCACTGTGAGCATTTATATTCTGCATGTTAAACTATACACAAGTCATCTAAGCATAACCTGTGTATTGAAATGCTGAAATACTTTTAATTGAAGTAATATTTTTTGTTTATTAAATAAAGAGCTTATACTTTTTTGTTAGTTTGCCAGAGTTGTTGAAAGTTGGGTTGAAAGTATGGTTTCAAGTGATTTAGCCAACCCTGATTAGCTCTTTAATTTTGGTAAGCTCTTAGGTTTTATCATTATGAGTCTTTGCTATTGTGAAGATTGAATAAGATTTTTTTAATACTCCTTTGAATGGTAGACATATAATAAGTGCTCAATAAAATAATTAATTATAAAAAAGAAACTACCTGATAAATCTTTAAACAAAAGGATAAAATTAGATACCATATCATTACTATATCTTAAAGAAATTAAAACTAGTAATAACATATGACTCTTATCATGAATTCCTACGACTTCCAGTAAGAAGAGCAGAATTAGGCAGGTTAGAAATTCATCAAACACTTTACTTCTTGATGCACAAAAAGTATTAAGAATAATCTCAAGAATATATTTGTTTCTCTTTCTGGTGGCTCCTTTTTAAGGTCCTAGAAGGGCTGTGTTATAAACAAAAAGAATGCTATTTCAAAGAGTTTAAATGTCATTTAGATAAGAAAAAGGAACACTACAACAGTATATTTTTAAATGGAAGAATCTTAAGCATGTTCATCCTTTATGTGATCTTTTTCAAGAGGAACAATTATCTAATTGATCCTTTGTGTGTATTTTAGCCTTATATTTGGACACCAGTCTGTCTTACCCAAGACTATCCGATCACTGACCCTGGAATCAGCTCTCCTAGATTTCTGCTTGATTTCATATTCCCTGTAAACTTATGTCTCTATTTTAGTAACTGTTTTTCTTTCATCATTGTTGAGGTTATGTTCCAGATGGTGGGCTGTGGTTTCTGGTATAATTACATAGTTTATATTACTTACTACACTTTAACATATGATCTAGATTCTTTATTTAAAAATGTTTTTCACTTATACATTATTAATTTAAAGCCTTTTAATACCCAGTGGGTGGCAATCCTGTGTGCTGTTAACATGGTGGAATTGTCAAAATGACGAGTACTATAAAACCCCTTGCCAGTCCCCTGAGACAGCTTTTGAAAGCTGTCAGGCTAAATACAGGAAACCATTTTGTTTACTGTGCAGAACTCCTGCAATCGCTGACTGTGCACTGGCAGCATAGTATGTGCTGGCATTGGCCTTCCCTCCTGGGGACGATGTTTTGAGCATTGCTGCCATTTAAATTCTTGAAATAGAATGGATCAGTTCCAAGTAACACGATTGGTACAGGCAGTACAAGTTTATTTAGAGAGTCTAGGGTTGCCCTTGGTCCTTAAAGAACTAAAGAACTATTACTTCAGTCTTAAACGATTTTTATTTTTGTGTGAGGAATGAAGTCTATAGCATCAGTTTAGGCTGATAGTACTATAATAACAGGGGCAGAATGTAGCAGCATGCATGAAGAATGCATGATTTAAACTTCCCCAAATGAAGCTTAACATGACATTGTTAACAAAATGAGACAAAGACAGATATGTATTCTTATTAACATGTTCAGGTTTAAGTGGTTTGATACTAAGAGCGTTGCATGCTTTTGATATATCTCTATTACATGAAGATGATCATGTGTCTTGCTAACATTAAAAAAAAGTATCTATTGAGATGCTTTCTTTTGGCACAAGGTGGCACTTTAACTTCATAGATCCAATGTAATCTCAATGAGATTTCTCATCGCAAATGAAAAACATGTAGTAGCTCACTCTCTGAACGCAGAAACCAAAGCTAGAAACAGGCAAAGAAAAGCAGAGAACTGTTTTGTAATAGAGGAGGTGTTTGTGTTATGATGCAAGTGAGTGTGTGTTGCAGGGCATGTGTTCAGGGCAGGGCAATTGGTGCAATATTCACTTAATGAGTTTGAATGTTGAAAGGTAAGCTAACATTTTAATGGGAACAAAGAGCACTTCTGGAATTTTTATTTTTAATTTTAAAACCCATATGTTCCGTCATCAATTTAATTTTCTTGAAACATGTTTTATTGAGAATCAAAAAGTCCAGTTATTACATTTCCCGATCAGTTATTTGTAGTCTTGTTCCTGCCACTAGTGCTGTTGCTACTCTAAGGAGTACATGTTTTCTTTTTACAAAGAGTGACAATTCTGGTTCCTAGCTGATTCCTCTGGGACTTGGCTGTTCTCATTTACATGCATGTAAAGTTTCTGTATCAATGCACCCTATTACCAGATATCTTCATTGTCTAGTGCTACTTAGGCATCCTCTTGGGAAACAGCATAGAGTAGTGCTGAATTTAAGATTCATGAGCTTGTCAGAGTCACTCTCGCCCTTCTTGCTTTCATAGTTAGCTGAAAGCATTCCTTGCTCATGGCATTCCTTGTTCATCTTTTCATGGAACGATTTCAGACATGATACTTAAATTTTGGGGACAAATTTGTCCTATTCTTACGTCCAAAAGTACCTATTATAAATAGTCAATTATATGAAAGGAGAGTAATTGGAATTTTATAAAATTTATTTATGTTTTGCTTCATTGTTTTTAAGAAACACACACAAAAAACAAAAGTGTAGTAATGTCACAGTTTAGAATTTTTGAAGGATATGTAACAATTCTCACAAAAACAGCACCATCTTCTACTGATATAGTACATAAAGGTTTGCTGAGCATTTTCCTGTATAAATTTTTCCCTTCACATCTTAAGCTATTAGTCTTTAATCACATCAGCTGAATTCACTCTTGCAAATTTAAGAAGACAGTGGTTTATGTCATGATGTTTGATAACACATGGACCCTGAAATGGCCAGAGAATCCAAGCTGGGATGTTACACTCAGGACAAAGTCATGGGTAACAATGCCCACCACATCCCAGGTTCATCAGCAGCTGCTGCTCAGAGCCAGTCACTCTGTGAGCATTTGGAACTACTCCAGAATCATCAGTACTTCTGTATGCTGTGTGTCAGAAGATGGTTCTCCTACACAGCTAGTACCTCATCTTGTTCCCTCTCTCATTCACATTTCAAGTCAGCCGGCATAGGTACATGACTGTAACATAGCCACAAAGGAATCTGGGAGATATACTGTTTTCTTTTGTTTTTGTTTTTTCTCCCCTGTAAAACTGTGTACACAATATAAGAACTGTGTACATTATAGAAAAATGATCCAAAAAGTTTGGGACAGGTATGAATTCTAGGTGGTTAAAAAAAGTTTTGTTGTGTTTCGTTACCCTTCCCCTCCTCTTTCCCCCAAAAGCTTTTATTATTCTGTTGTTTCAGATGAAAGTAATTGGAATTCAGAAATTTGGAGTTTCAATTCTTATAAAAAATACTGGATCAACCCTGTAATTTTAATAAACTCAAAATTATAATATTTTAATATTTAAATTATATGCATTATTAAGATCTCTTGGGAAATCTCAGCACTAACTGAGCTTATTTCTATGTATTAGAAATCTTCATTTTAAAACGTGAAAACTGTTTCATTTTAGTAGAGATGTGCTCATTATGTATCCCTAAGGCTAGGAAAATTTCTGGCATGGATGCAAAATCAGCTGGCTCTAGCACCAGCAAAAAAATAATTAAAAAAAAATCAAACTTCTTGCCAAAATGCTGGCTCTGGTGTTTCAGAAAGAAGTTTTATTTTAGGAAAACAGTTACTTGATAGTAGATCTTATATTAAAAAATGCAATAACCTTAAGTATGACACATTTATAATTCAAATACTCTCCACTGTTACTTATGGATTTTGGTTGATTTTATCCAAATCTCAAGTTATTGACAGCTTCTTTCGTGATTTCTTTTATATCCCTTTATAGACATACTCACTTTTGTCTTCCCCTTCCTTCCTGGGCTTTGTCTGTGAGGTCAACGTATTTTCTATTGCATTATTTTCTTCTCCCAGTGGTGGTTTCTATGGATAGCTTGAAGAACAGCTGGGAGTTACTCCCTGAATGTGATCAGTCATCATTCCTCCACTGAATTATGTAGCTCTAAGGAGTGCATAGCACTGTCTTTGTAGACACCTCTACCTCTACTTATTCCTTAAATGCTGAATTTTTATCATTGGCAGGAAACCAACTCAACAAATTTATGCAGAAAGGAAATGTTCTGATTCATGAAGCTGGGGAGGATGTGGGAGTAGCTCAGAATAGAAAAAAGAACCTCAAGAATGGAACAAAGGTCTCACTGCTACCCAAAATCTCCTTTCCTGTCTCCACTTGAGTTAATTTTGTAGTCTCTATTCACATGGCAGAGAAAGTGACAGTCAATTGGCAATTCCAGCTTCATATTATGCAAGTAAGTTGTTCTGGGGGAAAAAGTGTCTTTCACTTCTGGAAGGCAGATTCCCAACTTCAGGGAACAGTGTAATTGCACATATTTGGGTTCCTTGCCAGTGGACTGGTAACAATCACCAGCAGTTTGGAGTGCTAGATTTTTCTGTGTCTGTATCAGATGACCATCCTTGCAGTCTGGGAAAATAAATACTAAGACTGACAATCCCACCAGGACCGCAAAAATGGAAGCAGTCTTCCCAAAAGACAGGCCTGCAATTTAGAACACAAATGTAATGAGAACACCACAAAGTAACCCAGTGTTCTACCCAATATCTTCTTATTCTATAGACTCTGATGAGACTCCTCATACAGTGAGTACATGCATCAAAGTCTCTAGGGAACTCCAAGTTTCACCAGTATGAGACAACAAAAAATTTAATAAAAATAATGCTCATTTCAATGGCCTCAAGCCTCTGTCTGTCAGCTCAGCAAGCAGTTTAAATTTTTTTCTCAGTTTTTTTCAGGAGGAGTTTATTAAGGTCAGAGAGAAGCCACGTGGTTTACAGTAACTGAATACCCATTTGTTGTGATGCCTGCCCCCTCTCCCTTGCCACCTATATGATCAAAATAAGCTTTGTATAAAACTACAACCCCAAAATGAAGTTTAAACAATAGATAAATTATATCATTCTCCCTTATCTGTAGTAGAGGTAGTGTTAGAGGTTTCTCATGTGTCATCTTATTAGACACATGTCCTATAATGCAGAAATTGTGGGTGAAACTTTTCATGAACACATCCTAAATGCTTTGATGTTAAAGAGTGATCATAAAACTTCATTTAGGAATATCCAAAAAAGCAGAGTCTGAGTTGCTCTCTGAGATGAACAGGAGGAACCCATCAGTTCAACGTGACTAAAGGTCTACATAGTTTCAGTGCCAATATTTGTCTTGGAGATTAGAGGCGATCTAAGATTATTCAGGTGGTAAAGCCTTTGGATTTTACCTTTGGAATTTTTTTTTAGGGGAGTAGGCAGAAAAATCTGAAAATACCCTTCTCATATTTACTAGACATATAATCTTGTCAGCTCATTTTCTCTTATCTACACAAGCCATTTAGACACAAGTCCCAGACTCAGGATATTCCAAGGCATCAGTGTTTAGTGGCTGGTTAACGTCTCACAAATATTGCCTCGATCATGATTGAATCTAAGATATCTAATCATTTCTGTTCGTAAGAGGAATATACACAATTCACTGACACTAATTAATGAGGCATATCTTAGAGTTAATTTTTCTGTGATCATTTCATTCCTAGAAAAACAACTGGTATATAATCTTATAGTAACATTTATAACACTCTTGTGTTCCTTATCTGTGTGTTCTTATCTGCTACTAGCTAATGATACACATTTTGAAAAATTTTATGAAGATAGTATGTGTAACTTTTAGAAGACAAATATGTATTCAATATTCACATGAAAAATTTAAAGTTTATATGAAAAATTAGGCATATGTTAAAAACTTAAGAGCAAGATGTTATGCCTGGTTCTCTATTAAGTCTTATGACTTAATCTATACCATGGATTAGTAGGGTATCAGTAAATGTTTACTAAATGAATAAATTCTTTATTTTTTTTTTTTGTCATTTCCTAGGGCCACACCTGCGGCATATAGAGGCTAGTGGTGTAATAGGATCTGTAGCTGCCAACCTATGCCACAGCCACAGCAACGTGGGATCCGAGCCGCGTCTAACCTACACCACAGCTCATGGCAATGCCAGATCCTTAACCCACTGAGCAAGGCCAGGGATCAAACCCACAGTCTCATGGTTCTTAGTCAGATTCATTTCCGCTGCACTACAATGGGAACTCCTTTTAAAAACAATTTATTGCTCAATATGTACTTATAACATTTGTTCTTCCCTTGTCAATTTTAAATTCTTATTAGACAAATCTATAGAAACTCTTAAATCTATTTGCATCAGCTATATATGTATATATACAATTTATTTATATGTATACATGTACATATATTTATGTAAACAATTTGCTTGTCTCCAGCACATAAGAAATTTATCTGCTTTTCTAAGGCTACTTGATAAAACTTCATTTCTGCCATACATATTTTCTGCCTCCCTAACAACAAAGTCATAGACAGAGCCTAGAAATTGCAGCACAATTTTAGCTGTTAAATTTTTAATGTTAATGTAATTATTAAGATGATAGTAAAACAATCTTAGAGTCAGAATTGTAAAATGCTTTTGAGAGTGATTAAGAACTGATCACCTTTAACATACTTTGTTGGAGACTCTCCAAGACAACTTCCAGGTTTCATATTTCATCAGGAGGATGCATAGGACATAGCATGTGGCCACACTCATGTCTAAAACTTATATGCTGAAAAGATACAAAGCAAAATCAGCAAAAGAGAAAGGCATATAGGGACAGTCCATAGGAAACCAGGCATAATTTTCCTAGAGTCCTCTCCCAGTGGAGTCACACAAGATGTGCTTAATTCCTCAGTAACAAGTTATGACAATACGTAAGTGTCTTCTGCCAGAAAAGCTCATTAGAGACTCAATGCTGAAAGTTTTGTTAGCTAAAGTAGGTACCTTTGGTCTGTTACATACCAAAATTCCAGACTCTTAGAAAGAACTTAAGTACCAGTATGAACCACATTATTGGAATAAACACCCTTATTTAGAGAAACTTTCAAATCAGTGTGAGTGACTATTTACCAGACAAGTTCCTGGTCAAAAGAGAAGGGCTTGTGACCCTTGAAACAGGACTTTTTTAATGATAGCAGTCTCAGGCATGGTCTGTTAACTCCTTCCTATATACACATTCTGTCCATTCTGTGCTTGCCACAACCTTGGTTAGTTTCCTGTTATGTTTGAATCTATGTGTTTGTCCTAAACTATGATTTTTGTAATTGCCACCATCCACTTTTTTTTTATTCCTAAGAGGTAACTTCTGGGTACATATTCTTTTTTTTTTTTTTTGTATTTTGTCTTTTTAGGGCTGCACTGTCAGCCTGTGGAGGTTCCCAGGCTAGGTGTATAATTGGAACTACAGCTGCCAGCCTTCACCAGAGCCACAGCAATGCCAGATCTGAGCCACATCTGCGACCTACACCACAGTTCATGGCAACGCTGGATTGTTAACCCACTGAGTGAGGCCAGGGATCAAACCTGCAACCTTATGGTTCTTAGTTAGGTTCTTTTCTGCTGTGCCATGACGGGAACTCCGTTGGGTGATGAAATGTTCTGGAATCAATACTGATAGCTGCACAACTCTATATATGCACTAAACCCTACCGAGCAGTATACCTTATAAAGGAGAATTTTACAGTACATAAATCATATCAAACATTTTTTTTAAAAAAAAACGCCTTTTCCTTCAGAGCTATTAAAAAAGTTTCCTTGTTTGTTCAGTTGTTTGCTGTAACAGTGCTTTTCTGTAACAGTGCTTTTCGTATAACAACACCATTAGTATTTAGTTCCCCTGGTTTCAGACTAAATGTTTTCCAGTCCAAAATATTTCAGAAAGAGAAGTGTCCCTAAAACTATGACAGTAGTGGTATCTTATTTTTGGCATGTATTTTATACTTCACAAATGAAGTTTATGTACATAATTAACTTTATTCTGCACAAGCACTCTTTTCATTCATTAGACAGTTGGGGGGTCAAAACATATAATAGCCATGTATCATGGCACTGGTTTTGTTTAAGGGCATTACCAGAAATTTGTCCCTTAGATCTTCATAGTCTGATGTGAGGATAGGTCTCCAGCTTTGCACAGATTTGTGTGAATTGCTTTAAAAAAGCAGTTTAGCCTTCTCCCAGGTGAGTACAAGGAACAGGTTATCCAGGCTGGTGAAAATGACACAGTATATTCTGTCATTGTTCTGGTTATTGGTTGCTATATAATAAACTACCCCCCCCCCAATAGTGGCTCAAAAATAACAACCTTTTATATCAGCTCATATTTTTTTGTGTGTCAGGCATTTGGTGAGGACTTGACTGGATGACAGTTCTGCTCCACATAGCCAGACAGAGTAAACTTGGTGCTCTTCAGCTAACAACTGGGCAGTTCTGGAAGGTTCCTATTAGTTTCACTCAAATGCCTGGCATCTTGATGGGGATAGGAGAAAGACTGTGTTCAGATGAGCCTTTCTTCCTCTCTGTGTAGTCTCAGGATCTCTCCATCCATGTGGACAGACATTTCACATAGTAGCTTAGCACTCCAAAAAAACGAAACGGAAGATTTCAGTCCCCTTAAAGTCTGGGCCCAGAGATTCATTGTGTTATGTGGGTCCTATCTGCTAGTTAAAGAAGTTCCATCCTGCCTAAACTAAAGGAAAGATGACAGACACTGCCTCATAATTTGGGGAGTGCCAACGAGTGTGCGGTCATATTAAACCCACCACAATTACTGACAGATGATATTGTGGCTTTGATTAAGCTCACCTTTGGGATGAAAATTTAATATCTTGTTCTAGCTCTTCAGCCATTCAGCAGCAGCCTAAGACTCAATAGCCTAGGACTTTTCTACATATCCTTAGTAAGCGACAGAGTAAGACAACATAAACTGGCTGAGACATGTCTCTAGCAATTGCTTAAGAAAAACCTTTCAGAGTCCTCACTGCTGCCCTCCGTTTTTTCACTCAAACATTTCTTACCAGAAACTCATTCATGTTAATCCTTAAGTGAAAATTTAGAAGGAACTGTTCAGTGATATTTTGCTTATGCCTGGGTTAAAAATTAAAGCTTTATCAAAGATCAGGTAAAATATACCTATTGTATCTAGGAGATACCCTCACTGCAGGGAGTGAGGAATCAGTTCAACACATGACTTCTTTGAAGTCACACAACAGATGAGATAAAGGATGAATGTGTTTTAAAGATGTGAGGAAAGTGAAGTGTAGAAATTTAAAATCCATTAAAATGAAGTTAAAAAAGTAGAGAGCAGGACTTAAGTTCTGTGGTACCAGGACAGGTATTTGTATAGAAAATTGTTCTGGGAGTTCCCGTTGTGGCGCAGCGGTTACTGAATCCGACTGGGAACCATGAGGTTGCGGGTTCAAACCCTGGCCTTGCTCAGTGGGTTAAGGATCCGGCATTGCCGTGAGCTGTGGTGTAGGTGGCAGACGCGGCTCGGATCTTGCATTGTTGTGGCTGCTGTGTAGGCCGGCAGCTAACAGCTCCGATTAGACCCCTAGCTTGGGAACCTCCACATGCCGCGGGTGCAGCCCTAAAATGATAAAATGGCAAAAAAGAAAGAAAGAAAGAAAATTGTTCTGTAAAATCACTATTTCAAAGTAAGGCAAATTTCATTTACTTTACACTTTTAACGACTATGTGCTCCGACTGTGATCTGAGATAAAAATACTGTGACTTACTTTAAAAATTTATATTTTCCAACTTTCACGCTTAGGAAGTGGGGATATGAGCTTCACTTCATCTGTTTTAGGAGTTTTTAATTCAGAATCTATGAATATTATAGAGTCTTTGATGTAACTGATCTTTGATTATAAAATATTCTAAATATCATTAAAATATTTCCCAGTGTTGATTAGTCATATGATTTATTTAATCTATATTGAACACTTACTCTGTGGAAGTATAGATTAATTTTACTCTATAAAATTAAGTTGAATCTGGAAATTTACAACGGCTATGACGTAGTCACATAAATCATTTTCTTCTTTATCTTTCTTTTTTCTAAATTTCTTTTTATTTTCAAAATAGAATTAGGCTTTACAAAAAAAAAATGTGACCTTCTTCAAAAAGTTTCCTGTCCTTTGGAGAGACCTAGACTTCATAGCTGATACCTGAGACTGTGAAATATGCACTTGCCTAAGGTGCCAGAACTACTGTCCTGGAGTGTCTGTTGGCATTTAAAAATAAACACTGTCATGTCCGAACAAGTGGAAAAAATAGCTACCCCTGCTGTACTTCCAGCTCTCTTCTCTGTTTGCTGTCCAGAAGCTCTGCCTGGGGTTGAAACGCTGAATGGCTCTCAGATACGTCTAAATGCATTCCTTGCTGTGAAGCAGGATGGAAACTGGATGCTTTTCATGGTCTGAATTTCCTTGCAGTGGTATTAACTTCTTCAACTTTTTCTCCCAAAGGCCATGATAGAAAGTAAGCAAAGAAATAAGACATGTTTGGGCATACAGCATATTATAGACTTTACTTTCTACCACTTTTGCTGTCTTCCTAATAAATCCATGACAATATAGTTTTTCTTGAAAAGTTGTCCTTGATGTTCTGTCCAAGTCTGACTTTACTCAGATTCTATTACAGGATTCTTGCTTCATGCTCCATGTGCTACTCTTAACAGGGTTCTTATCTCTTCTCTGTTCCAAATTCTTGGAGGCCACTGAGTTATTATTTCACAGCAGTTTTTGGAAGTTGGTTATCTGGAAAGCAGAGATGCAGTAATGGTGTTTTCCGAAGATCTTTATTGTGCACTTGAAGAAAAATAGTTTCTGAGCTAAAAATAGGAATATTTTCAAAAGACAAAAACCCCTTCACTATGAGAATTATGTATACACAGAGATAAAAAATAATTGGACCTGTGTTAAAATTGTTAAAGTCTCTAAGTATGTGTAAAATCTAATATTAGTTTAACACAAAGATGAATAATTGATGCTCTGAAAGATATAGCTGAGATTATTAATTGTCTGAAGACTTTATAGAATGACTAGTCTCATTTTCATGATTCCTAGTCCAAAAAAACAGATTATTGGCAATTATTTGTAAGTCTTGAGAATGTAAATATAAATTGCAATGTTGTTATATACTACATTAGGTAAGATGTAGGGAATACAGAGATGTAAAAAATGAGAAAAAAAAGCAAGTTTTAATAGGAAAAGTAATGGAGGATAGAAGCAACACTGCTTCCTCTCTAAATCTACCCTCCCACCTCTTCTAGGTACTCACATCTACAACAGCCAAGTTCCAAGGAGTGTTGCAAAGCTACAGTTCAGTTTCAGGGATGCATCACCATATAAGAAATATATAATTACGGAGTCAGTCAAGAGTGTGACCTTATGATTTCTGGAAAATAGCAAGAATATCAATGTAGGTAATGTAGTAAAAACCGAATAGAGTCTCCCAGGAAATGGAATTGGGCCAAGATAAGTGTATCCATCTGAATTACAGAAATTGAGAGTTGAAGACTCATAGATATCCTGTAAACACAAGTATGAGGATAATGTTCATTTACTGGTTTTTAAAGAAAATCTGTGTATACTTATTGTGCCAGACATTGTGCTAAGCACTAATGATAAAGTAGTAAAGAAGACAAAAATGTTGCCTTCCCATGGAATTTTATATTCTTACAGAAGAGATACATACTAAAACATAGATAAATTGTAATTTTATTATATAAGATAAACATATAGCAAGTTATTTGAGATTATAAGGAGAGATGTGTTGTTCAGTTATCTATGAAGTTCAGTAAGGAAAGGCATATCAGACAATGCTTGTTCATGTTGCAAAATCTCATGGGTCTACTGCCTTTCAGGTGACAGCACCAAGTCCTGGGTCACCTATGCTTGTTTCTAAGCCCTTTTGTAGAGCTCTTGTGTTGCCGGTCCAGGCTTCCTGGGTGCTAATATGTTGACTGTATGATTGCTATATAGATCTGTAACAGACTTAAGACTGAAAAGAAAATTACATCATTGGTTGAATAAACAACTAACATGTGATTTTTTAATGAAGAAAATTTTTTCCAGGGTATAATGTCTGATTGCTGTGGAGAGTGAGTTTTCAAAGGACTGTTTTTTTTTTTTTTTTATCTATCTCACTTCTATCCTTTTTCATTTCTTTTTATTCTGTCAGCATACTCATTCTTATCATTACCAATGAAAAATAGATTGCTAGTAACTCTTGTACATTTACAAAATATTCAAAATTTGCTGTTAAAATATCACACAGACATTTTGGCTTTCTATCGAAAGTTAATTTCTAAGACATTTTTATGGTCAACACGGCTGTGAAACTGTTTAAATAACTATCATTGCCCTGTTAAATTAATCTAAGGTGCTAGTTGAAATAACATATCACCTGTGTTAATGACCTCTATCTACTTAAGTTGTCAAGTTAATAGGTTTGAGGGATTTTGTAATGTAACCTAGGGTATAGGTTAAAATTTTGAATCAAATGGTGTCAAAATATATATATATATTTAAATCCTTAATGTCTCCATTATTACGAACTGTGTTCTCTACTTCTTTTCAGTATATGTGATTAACATTTTCAGCTGAAGTAAAAATAGGAAATTGCCATACCTAAATTGCTTCCTCAGTCACCTTCCATTATAGACTTTAGAGTAAAACCTGTGTGCTCAATCATCACTAGAAACGAACCACTTTATGTTTTTCCATTCATTCTCTTTCAGAGTTTTGCTTTGATTAATCTTGAAATACCTAAACACTGGTTTCAGAGCTGGCCTGCATATTTTATAAGTCACTGCGGAATAGAAATAATATATACACTTGAAGGTTATTTTAAAATATAGCAAACAGACTTTAAAAATCCCAATGCTTTTGTAACATATTGCTATTTATGTCAGACTGAGACATCTCTAAAACCCACAAATAAATATAGCTAAATCGCTAAGTTAAGGAAACCCTTTGAAATGCTCTTTCAGGCTCTTATGCCTGAAATATATTTGCTATTTAAAACTTTATTACAAAAATATGCATCGTGAAAAATGCTATTCTACTAATGTTTAATCAGAATGGTTCTGCTTTAATTAAATAATTACACTTCTTATTTGAGCCTTTACTCACATGCTCCCAGAACCGTGTAGCCCAAGCTTCAGTTTGCAGAACTTGATCAGCTCTGGCTGTACTTTTCTCACTTTCACTTCAATAGCTAAGTGGCTTTAAGAAAGTTCATTAACCTCGCTGAACCTCAATTACTTCATCTGTATGAGCAAGGAGTCGGACTAGAAGTCATCTATATTCTAACCCAATACTGATGTTATATGATGAATTGTGGCTTTTTGGTTAATAGTGAAACTCTCTTAGATTCTGATTCTAAACAATTACTTTACTCAAGTTCATTTAAATCAAATGGTTACATCCTAACTGCATGTTGTCCTCTGCCATACATAACCTTTTAAAGTTTCATAAATCTCATAAATTATAAATTAAAGAACTTAGCAAACTACCTTAGCTCAATAAGTAAGGTGATATTTCAACATTCTGAATATAGAAAATGTATACTTTTTCCAACCTAAGTAATTGTTATGATCCTATAAAACTAATCTGCTGACTTGAGTGATGGGAATTCCGGGGGAGCCCATTCATTCACGTTCCCTACTCCAGAGACTGAACAATTGAGCAATACATTAAGGAGTTAAGTGGGAATTTAATACACTGAGTACTTCATTGTTTGTAAAGCTGTATTTAAGAACTTGGCTTGGACCTGAAGCTGATGTCTTATGCTTTCTGCCTTTGTGTCCTCTCCAGCAGGCATGTCTCACAGGCACAGAACATAGGCACATATGGCCTTTTACTTCACAGCCACTAAAGCAGCTTCCACTTCACATGGCGATGCTTCTTAACCCTTTATGAAATAAACAAAAATCTCATTGTGAAACACAGCCAAGGAGTCAGTGTGATTCTAAGATGTGAGATTTCATACAGATACAGTCTCATAGAGACTGTTTCACTTTACTGAGGTGATAGTTTATATAAAAAATAGAAAATACGTATTTTGCAAGAATTTTTACTTGGGGTTTGGGATATGAAGATTAATACTCACCCTAGCTTATCTTCTGATAAGCATCATTGGGAAATGGGTTTGTCCACCCTAAGCATTAATTAAGGGCATCCTGCCTTTGACCTCTTATACCGTCACTTTGCTCCCCAACAAAGGGATTGGCTGGAAGTCATGTAAACTCTGAGCAGGGCTGTGAATAAATCAATAGAAAGTAGGTGTAGGCTGACCCAGTGTCTCCACGATTTAACTGCTTTGTTGAACAATCTGTTGAACAGGCCTAGTAATAAATGCTGTCAGGTTGCTTTAGAGGGAATAGTGGCCTCAAGCCATAGGGCTTGCTAGTAGGGGTGGTCAACCTTGTGATTAACTAGGCTAATAGGCTCCCCTTAAATCTGAAGCTGGGTAAGCATACTCTGAGACCCATTATAAACCAAAGTGCTGTTTTCATGAAATCTTTTTGTTATGGAAAGAATTACATTATAGAATGGCCAAGATGAAATGAATTTAAATTCAATTTTATTTTAATGAAGAATATTGTAGCAAACTTACCTTGGAGTAATGCCTAATTATAAGTAATTACTTATAAGTGGAGTGGTTTGTTTATTTAATTATAATTTTATATACTTCACTGTATTTACATGTTATATATTTACTTCCATATATTAAATATATTACATATATATTTAATAAATTATCTTAAAACTCTGCATTAAATTAAGCAGTATATTAATCTTGACAGTGGTAAATGTACATTGCTTTGTTGTATTACTGGAATATGGGGAGAGTATCATCCCATAAAATAAATGACTAAACTGAGCATTCAGAGCAATAGCAAAAGGTATAAAGAGAATGTATAAAAAAATAAAATACATGTTTATACTAGATGGAATAATTGTCTGATTTTAGTCTTTGATCCTTTATTTTGAAAAAATGTTTTGTCTTGGACAATCTTACATTTTTTTTCTGAGGTATAATTGACATAAAACATTGCATTAAAGTATTCAATGTAATGATTCTATACTTGTATATGTTGAAAAATGATCATTGCAATAGGTCTAGTTAACATCCATCAACATATAGAGCTAGAGAATTTTTTTTCTTGTGATGAGAATTTTTAAGATTTACTCTCTTAGCAACTTTCAGATATGCAGTACCATATAAACTTTAGTGACCATGCTGTATACTCCATCCCCATAACCTGTTTCTTTTATGACCGGAGTTTATACCTTTTGACTTTCTGCACTCCCTTTGCCCACCTCCACCCTTGAGGAAAAGCAATCTAAGTGTATATAAGCTTTTTAAGTTTTTTTCAGGTTTTACATATAACAGAGATTATACAGTACTTACTTCTTTTTCTTTTTTTGTCTTTTTGCCTTATCTAGAGCCGCACCCGCGGCATATGGAGGTTCCCAGGCTAGGGGTCTAACAGGAGCTGTAGCTGCCAGCCTTCACCACAGCCACAGCAACGCGGGATCCCAGCCACATCTGCAACCTACACCACAGCTCACAGCAACGCCGGATCCTTAACCCACTGAGTAAGGTCAGGGATCAAACCCACGACCTCATGGTTCCTAGTCGGATTTCTTAACCACTGAGCCACGACGGGAACTCCAATTTCTATCTAATATATTTCACTAGCATAATACCTTCAAGGTCCATCCATCTTGTTACAAACTGCAAAAATTCATTTTTAATGCATGAATAATATTCCATTGTATACAGACATCACATTTTCATCATTCATTCATTGATGGACTTTTATGCTTTGTTTGCATATCTTGGCTATTGTAAATAATGCTGTTATAAACATGGGTGTTCATATATCTTTTCAAGTCAGTGGTGTGGAAGAATACCCAGTAGTGGAATTGTCGGATAATTTGGTAGTTCTATTTTTAACCTTTTGAGGAAGGTCTATACTGTTTTTTCAAGGTGGCTACTACACCATTTCTCTTCCCACCGTTAGTGCACAAAAGTTCCCTTTTTTCAACACTGTTGCCAACACTTGCTATTTCTTGCCTTTTCTGTAATAGTCTTTCTGATAGGTGTGAAATGATAACTCATTTCTGATAGGTGTGGTTTTGACTTATATTTCCCTGATGATTAATTGTTTTGAATATCTTTTAATAAAGCTGTTGGACAGATATGTGTCTTCTTCAGAAAATATATTCATATCCTCTGCCCCCCTTTTTATCATTTTTAAGTTTTTATTGAAGTATAGTCAATGTTCAAAGAGATAATTTTTGCTGGATGACAAAGTGATTCAGTTACACACATCCATTTTCTTTCAGATTCTTTTCCCAAGTAGACTATCACAGAACATTTGGTAAAGTTCTCTGTGCTATACAGCAATTCCCTGTTGGCCAGTCATTCCTTACACCACAGTGTACATATGCCAATCCCAAATTCCCAGTCCATCTCTCTCCCGTTTCTGTCCCCTTTGGCAACCACAAATTTGTTTTCAAAATCTGTGATTCTCTTTCTGTTCTGCAAATAAGTTCATTTGAATCCTTTATATCATTTGCATCATATGTATCCTTTATATTATTCATTTGTATCCTATATATCATTTGTATCATATGATGTTTGTCTTTCACTGTCCCACTAACTTCACTTAGTATGATAATCTCTAGGTCCATCCATTTTGTTACAAATGGTTTTATTTCATTCTTTTTAACGGCTGAATAATATTCCATTGTCTATGTATACCACGACTTCTTTAGCTATTCCTCTGTTGGTGAACATTCAGATTGCCTCCATGGCTACTATTTATAGTGCTACTATCTTTTAGGGCATAGTGCATGTATCTTTTTGAATTATAGTTTTCTCCAGATATATGCCTAGGAGGGGGATAGCTAAATCATATGATAGTTCTATTTTTAGTTTTTTGAGAAATCTCCATAGTTTTTTTTCTATAGTGATTGTACCAATTTACATTCCCACAAACAGTGTAAGAGGGCACCCTTTTCTCCACATCTTTTCCAGTATTTATTGTTTGTAGGCTTTTTTTTTTTTTTTTTTTTTTTTGACTTATCTAGGGCCGCACCCATGGCATATGGAGGTTCCCAGGCTAGGGGTCTAACAGGAGCTGTAGCTGTCGGCCTTCACCACAGCCACGGCAATGCAGGATCCGAGCTGCGTCTGCAACCTACACTAGAGCTCACGGCAATACCAGATCCTTAACCCATTAAGCAAGGCCATGGATCGAATCTGCAACCTCATGGTTCCTAGTCAAATTCGTTAACTACTGAGCCATGACGGGAACTCCGTTTGTAGGTTTTTTGATGATGGCCATTTTGACTGGTATGAGGTGATATCTCATAGTAGTCTTGATTTTCATTTCTTTAATAATTAGCAATGTTGGGCACTTTTTCACGTGTTTTTGCCCAACTTTGTCTTCTTTGGAGAAATTTCTGTTTAGATCTCTTGCCCATTTTTATTGATTTTTATATTAGGGTGTATGTATTGTTTGTAATAGTTTGGAGATTAATTACTATCAGTCACTTCATTTGCAAATATTTGCTCTCATTCTATGGGTTTATTTTTATTTTGTTTATGGTTTCTTTTGCTGTACAAAAACTTTTTAGTTTAAATGTCTATACTACCCAAGGAAATCTAAATATTCAACACAATTCTTATCAAATTACCAGTGGGACTTTTCACATAACTAGAACAAAAAGTGTTAATATTTGTATGGAAACCCAAAGACCCTAAATAGCCAAAGCAATCCTTAGAAGTCAAAATGGAGCTGCAGGAATAAGGTTATCTGGCTTCAGACTATACCACAAAACTGAAGTCAACAAAAAAGTATGGTACTGGCATAAAAACAGAAATATAGATCAATGGAACAGGATAGAAAGCCCAGAAATAAATTCAAGCACCTATGGTTAACTTATCTATGACAAAGTAGGCAAAATATGGTGACGAGACTATCCTTTCCGCATTGTATATTCATTTTTACCCCTCAGTGGAAAATTAACTGGTCATATGTGTGATTTTATTTCTGGGCTTTCTATACTGTTCTGTCTTATCTACGTGTCTATTTTAATGCCAGTATCATAGTGTTTTGATTACTAAAGCTTTGTAATTTACTTTGAAATCAGGGAGCATGATGTCACTACCTTTGTTCTTCTTTCTCAAGATTGCTTTGGCTATTTGGGGTATTTTGTAGTTCCGTACAAATTTTAGAATTGTTTGTCTTATTTTTGTGAAAATGCCATTATAATGTTGATAGGGATTGCATTACTCTGTAGATTGCCTTGTGTAATATGGTGTCTTAAAACACTAATTTTTCTGTGGTATGAAATATCCTTCCATTTATCTGTGACTTCTTTAATTCCTTTCAACAGTATCTTTCACTTCTCTTAGTTTTAGTGAATAAGTCTTTATTCCCATGATTGAATTTATCCCTAGGTATCTTATTATTTTGATATGATTGTAAATTGGATTGTTTTTTAGTTTTTATTTCTTTTGTGGCTGCCTCATTGCATATGGGATTCCCAGGTCAGGTATCAGATCCTTGCTGTAGTTGCAACCTATCCTGCATCTGTGGCAATGCTGGATATTTAAACCCACTGTACCAGGCCAAAGATTGAACCTGATTCCTGGCACTGTGGAGACACCACCGATCCTGTTGAGCCACAGTGGAAAGGCCTTAATTTTTATTTCTGGCAGTTTTTTATTCATGTATAAAAATGCAAAAGATTTCTGTGTATTGATTTTTTTATCCTGTGACATTACTGAATTAATTTATGAATTCAAAAAATTTTTGGTGGAGTTCTTAAAGTTTTTTCTATATAGTATCATGTCTCTACAAATAGTGACAGTTTGACTTCCTCATTTCTAATTTGGATGGCTATTATTTCTTATTCTTACCTAATTACTCTAGCTAGAACTTCTAATAGTAGATTGAATAGAAGTGGAGATAGTGGATATCCTTGTATTGTTAGGAAGACATCCATCTGTCTTAGAGGAAAAACTTTTAGCTCTTCACTATTAAGTATGATTTAGTTGTGGGAGAATACATACCTGTTCCGGTGCATCACAACTCTAAGGGGGAAAGAACCTCCTGCACTGGGGACCCTCTTGGACCTTACCCTGTGCTGTTCTGTATCTGGCTGTTCATCTATGTCCTTTAACAAACTGGCAAGCACAAGTTAACTATAGCCTGAGTTCTTTGAGCCATTCTAACAAATTAAGCAAACCTGAGGAGAGGGGTCATTAGAACCTCTGGCTTATAGAAGCACAGAAGCATAAATGACAATCTGGACTTGGAATTGGCATCTGAGGTAGAGTATGGGAAAGGCTTATGGGACTGAGCCCTTAAGCTGTGGGATCTGACACTATCTCCAGGTTGATTTTTTTGAAATTGTGTTAAATTGTAGGACACCCAGCTGGTGTCATAGAGAATCGCTGGTGGTGTAGGAACCCTGCCCCCACCCCACACACACTGGAATTGGGAACAGAATCCTTATGTATATTATATTGCTACAGTTAATTTGCATATTGGGACCCACAAAATGGAGGCCACCCCAGTGGCCTGGCCCACAACACAAATCTAAACTTAAGCCTAAACTTACAGGAAACACCTGTCAAGGAAATCTAACATATACCTACACCAATCATACTCCCTCATTTCAGCTTTAGCTCTCTTCCCTTACCCTTGAAAATAGGACTTGCTTGCCTTATAAGGAAATCCCTGACCTCTCCAATCATTCCATTTCCATGTTGCCTTTTCAAAGTCTTGCTTGACCCATATCTCCTGGGGACAAGGCTCCACTGTTGTCAGGCACTGTACTCCCCCAATCCATGAATTATGTTCATTTGAATAAAGAACATTAAATTATTTACTAAATTATTTTAGTTTTGTCACTTGACAATACAGTTGATGCTTTAATAATGTGGAGGGTTAATCCTTCTCTAAAGTTGGCTGGCCCTTCATATTCCTAATGATTCCACATCAGAGGATTCAGCAAACCACAGAACCTGTCATACTGTAGTTTTTACTTAAAGAAAATATTTGAAAGTTAACATGAGTAGTTTGAACACATTTGTTTAAGAGTAAACTGTATATATAAGATATTATAATATAGGTAATACTAATACTGTTGCCTAGGTTTTTATGGTTATTTTGTTGCATTTCATAAGTTTCTTAGAGGGGGTGATCAATTGACTGATATAATAGATTAGCTTTTCAGCAGCCACAGACTGTAGATGATATAAAGCAATATACTTAGTCCAAATTTCCTTCCTAATTTTAAACAAGGACTCTATTATATCCCTTCATTTATTGATGTGTATTGTCTAAGTCTCACTCCAACCTTAGATTTCTCTCACTCTGAAAATTTATAGAAGTTCTATGTTCTATATCACACCTGAAAAAAGAGTAAATAAACCAGGTTGTTGCTCGGTTGAACTCTATTCTGAGTTGGTATGACTAAAAGCTATAAAAACAGGAAATCAATGTTACTGTCTCTCTCTCTTCTAAGATTAAAGGCTTTTTTTCTCATTTATCCTTTAGGGGAAAGAATTATGTTTCATTTCATTTAATAGACACTAGTATACTGGTAGTCAAATGAGAACATAAAACAGATGATACAGTGTCACTACTGCTATGTATGCTAAGCTCAAAACTCATTTACTTATTAGCAAAAATCAATACCTAGTGCATTTAGATCAGTAAATTTAAAAGTACAAAAATTAACTAATTTAGCAAATTATTAAATCAGTAGAAGTAGAGGTGAGACAGGGAAACACTCAAAGATGGAATGATGTAATGTTAGTACATAGAGGCAACTTAGATGATATTTAGTTATTATTTTCTTTTTAAGGCCTTATCTGTGGCATATGGAAGTTCCCAGGCTAGGGGTCGAATCAGAGCTGCTGCTGAATCAGAGCTACACCACAGTCATGTTAATACTGGATCTGAGCCACATCTGCAAACTATGCTGCAGCTTGTAGCAATGCGAGATCCTTAATCCAAGTGTGGCCAGATGTCAAATCCGCATCCTCACTGAGACTATGTAGGGTTATTTTTTTTTTTTTTTGCATTATAGCTGGTTTACATATTTCTGTCAGATTTTCCAACTGCACCATGTGGTGACCCGATTACATGTACATATATGGATTTGTCACATGTAATTAGATATAGTTCCCCGTGCAATACAGTTGGAGCTGCTTGCTATTCCATCATTAAAGCACTAGTTATCCCCATTCACTCCAACCCCTCCCCCACCCCTCCCTCGCCCCCTTGGCAACCACAAGTCTGTTCCCCAAGTTCATGATTTTCTTTTCTGTTGAGATGTTCATTTGTGCAGTGTTTTAGACTCCAGTTATAAGAGATTTCATATGACATCTGTCTTTCTCTTTCTGACTTGCTTCACTCAGTATGAGGGTTTCTAATTCCATCCATGTTGCTGCAAATGACATTATTTTATCCTTTTTTATGGCTGAATAGTATTCTATCGTGTATATATGCCACATCTTCCTAATCCAGTCATCTGCTGATGGACATTTGGGTTGTTTCCATGTCTTGGCTATTGTGAATAGTGCTGCAGTGAACATGCGTGTGCAAGTGTCTTTCTCCAGGAAATTTTTGTCTGGATATATGCCCAAGAGTGGGATTGCTGGGTCATATGGTAATTCTATGTAGAGTTTTCTAAGGTACCTCCACACTGT
>PVHT021183693.1:19806475-19817131 GCA_004024745.2 Catagonus wagneri
GTAATGTTTCTGTAGAGAAATCAGCTGACAGCCTTATGGGGGATCCGTTATACTTAATGCTTTGCTTTTCTCTTGCTGCCTTTAGGATCCTCTCTTTATCTTTAATTCTTGCCATTTTTAATATAATATGCCTTGGTGTGGGTCTGTTTGGGTTTAGCTTGTTTGGGGCCCTCTGAGCATCCTGTATCTTGATGTCAGACTCCTTCAGATTTGGAGAGTTTTCAGACATAATTTCTTCAAATATTTTTTCAAGGCCCTTTTCTTTTTCTGCTCCTTCTGGAATTCCTATTATGCGTAAATTGGACCTCTTTATATTATCCCAGAGATCTCTGAAATTGCTTTCATGTTTTTTAATTTGATTTTCTGTCTGCTGTCCTGATTGCAAGATTTCCATTATTCTATCTTCTACATCACTAATTCGTTCCTCTGCATTATTCAAACTGCTCTTCATTGCCTTTAGCTCAGTTTGCATCTCTGCAAATGAGTTTTCTAGCTTTTCTTGGCTCCTCCTTATGATTTCTAGCTCCTTTCTAAAGGATTCTGCATTGCTGTTTGCATCTTCTCTTAATTTCTGGATATTCAGCCTTAATTCTTCAAGTATTTTTATTACCTCCCTTCTGAACTCCATTTCTGACAGACTACAGAGGTCAGTTTCATTGCTGGCTGCTTTAAAAGACTTGTCCTATTCTTTTACTGGGAATGGTTTTTGAGCTTCTTCATCTTGTTTGTGGTTTTCATTTTCTGTGGGTTTGGGGAGGCCACGCTGTAGACTTGGAAGTCTACTTCTAGGGAGGAGCTCCCCTTTGTATTTTTTGGTGGGTTTACTATTTATTTTTGGTGTAGGAGTTTGACTATTTGATGTCTACTTCTTTGGAATGAGCAGGCTGTTATCTCATTGGTACTCTGAGTTTTCTCTGTGAGAGTGTAGGAATGACTAAATTCGACAGTGGGAGCCTAGTCTGTACGCTCTCAATTGCAGGAAGGTGGTGCTGTCCACTCCTAGTTGCCCAGCCCGGGGATATGGTCGCGAGCTCTAGGCAGATCTACCAGGTGTCTTAAGCATTTGGCAATAGCAGCAGCAGGAAGTATGATTTCCCCTGGGAGTGAGAGCCACGGGAAACTAGTGTTCAATTGCAAAGTCCTCTTTTGAGGTGACTGGAACCACAAGCGGTACCCATCAGAGGCTGGCTCAGCAGGCTGGCGTTTGTTCTGCCCTTCCGCTGATGCTTTCTCGTCTGTTGGGGCGGGCGGCAGTGGCTGGCACCAGCCCCACTCCTCTGTGAAAGCTAGCTCCGTGTGGTCGCGTACTGCTCTGCCTGCCAGAGCTACCAGCTCTGTGGGGCTGACGCAGTCGCCTAGGTCCGTGGACCTGCCCAGGGCCCCGCCACCCCTGCCAATGCTGGCTGGTGCAGACACCTGGGTCCACAACCTGGCACCGCGCTCCACCCACGGGCTTCAAGGCACAGCTCCGCTCCCGCCGCCGCAGCTGCAGCCTCCACTGGCTCCTCCCCACTTCCGCTCTCTTTGGTGGGTCACCGTCACCCTGCCCTGCGCGCTAGTTCAAGTTGCTTCCTATGGCGGCCAGCCCCTCCTCCTCTCCTCTTCCCTAACAATGGAGGCTTGCCTCCTCAGTTCCCTCAGTCCTGGTTTTGCTCTCCACAAATCCTTGAATATTGCTGTTCCTTGTCCTATTCCCTCAATCGCCACAGCCACCGACCTCTGCCTTCTTGCAGGGACTAACCTTAGGAACCTGTGTCTTAGCTCCCAGGCACCGCCCGGCACCTCAGGCTGTGGTGTCTTTGCTGGTATTCAGGTCTCTAACTCCGATTTTCCTATCTCAATCCAGCTGCTGCGTTTTTCTTAGGCTTTGATGTCCCTCTAGTTCCGCTGGTCGTTGATCCGCTGATTGTTGTTTAGGTTTCTTCCCAGGAAACTTTTCTTTTTCGTAGCTCCCTCCCTGGAGTGCTGGTTAGGGTCCTAATTGCTTTTCTCGCTCACCTTTTTTTTTTTTCTTCAGTTGTTCTACCCAGTTATTTCAAGGGTTTCTTGCAGTTTTTGGAGATTTAAATTAATCAGCATTCAGATGATTTGTCCAACTTGTTTTATATTTAGATGCGTTTTTTGATGTATTTGTGGGAGAGGGTGAGAGCGACTTCTTACTCCTCCACCATCTTGCCGCACTCTCCTCCCTTCCTCCCGGTGGGAAGCGGCTCCAGATGAGGTTGGGAGAGACGGCGCCGCAGACCCTTATGTAGGGTTCTTAACCCAATGAGCCACAAAAGTAACTTCTAATTATTATTAGATATGTACCATTTTGTGCTCCTACCATGTGCTTAGAATGTACTCAGCGAGTTTACATTCTTATTGTCATATAACATGCCATCTTATAACAGTGACTTGAAACAATAACCCTTCATTTGGCTTATGAGTTGCCAGCTGGGCAGTTCTTTAACTCTGAGCCAGACTCAACTGATCTTAGCTGGGCTTACTTCTGTAACTGCAGTAAACTGGCATCTCATTGGGGTTATCAGAGTGGAGGGTCATGGGTTGGTAAATATCCAATGGGCTGACCTGTGGCAAATTTCCAAGAAAGTAAGTGGATGCTCTCAGAGATCTTGAAGCCTAGTCATATAACTGGCTCACTGTTACTTCCATTATATTCTGTTAGACAAAACATGTTAAAATGAGGAAAATGACATAACATTTATCTTTACCTTCTAATTT
The DNA here is from genome assembly GCA_004024745.2 of Catagonus wagneri. Lineage (NCBI taxonomy): Eukaryota > Metazoa > Chordata > Mammalia > Artiodactyla > Tayassuidae > Catagonus > Catagonus wagneri. The sequence goes on from PVHT021183693.1 coordinate 19,809,200, forward strand.
AATGTGTCAAATCAAACCCGTAATATGTCCCTTTAAATAGAGATATACGTATAAGATCTATGAGGCTTAGAATTTTTTTATTACTCAATGAATTTTATTACATTTATAATTATACAATGGTAATCAAAACCCAGTTTTATGGCATTTCCATCCCAAACACCCAGCAGATCCCACCACCCCCAACCTGTCTCATTTGCAAACCATAAGTTTTTCTCATTGAGTCTGTGAGTCACTCTGTGAGTCAGTATCTATTATGCAAAGTTCATTGTGTCCTCTTTTTTTGATTCCACATGTAAGTGATATCATATGATGCTGAGGTCTCATTGTCTGACTAATTTCACTTAGCATGATAATTTCTAGGTCCATCCATGTTGCTGCAAATGCCATTATTTCTTTCCTTTTAATGGCTTAGTAATATTCCTTTGTGTATATGTACCACATTTTCTTTTTTTTTCCATAACAATGAGTTTTATTTCAATTATAGGTGTACAATGATTATCACAAGTCAATGTGATACATTTTGTGTCCCAAACCCACAGTGCATCCCCCCCCAGATTGTCTTATTTGAAAAACCAAGGTTTTCCAAAATCTGTGAGTCATTGTCTGTTCTTCAAAGAAGTTCATTGTGTCACTTTATTTGCCACATGTAAGCGGTAGCATTGGGTGTTGCTGTCTCATTTTCTGACTGGTTTCACTTTGCATGATAATTTCTAAGCCCATCCATGTTGCTATAAATGTTGTTAGTTCGTTCCTTTTAATGGCTGAGTAATAATCCATTGTGTGTATGTATCATATCTTCCCTAGCCACTCCTCTGTCGATGGGCATTTAGGTTGTTTCCATGACATGGCTTCTTCCCTCTCTAGCTGCTTTAGATGTAAGGTTAGGTTGTTTATGTGAGCTTTTTCTTGTGTCCTGAGGTAGGCTTGTATTGCTATATACTTTCCTCTTAGAACTGCTTTTGCTCCATCCCAGAGGTTTTGGAGTGTTGTATCTTTGTTGTCATTTGCTTCTAGGTATTTTTTAATTTCCTCTTTGATTTCTTCAGTGATCCATTTGTTGTTTAGTAGCGTGTTGTTTAGTCTTCACATGTTTGTATTTTTTGCTATTTTTTTCTTGTTGTTGATTTCCAGTCGTATAGCATTGTGGTCAGAGAAGATGCTTGATATGATTTCAGTTTTCTTAGAGTACTGACGCTTGATTTGTAGCCCAGGATGTGATCAATCTTAGAGAATGTTCCATGCACACTTGAGAAGAATGTGTGTTCTGTTGCTTTTGAATGGAATGTCCTGTAAATATCTATTAAGTCCATCTGATCTAATGCTTCATTCAGGACTTGTGTTTCTTTATTGATTTTCTGTCTGGATGCCCTGTCCATTGCTGTAAGTGGGGTTTTAAAGTCCCCCACTATGACGATGTTATTGCTGATTTCTCCTTTTAAGGTTGTTAGCAGTTGCCTTATATATTGTTGTGATCCTATGTTGGGTGCATAGATATTTAAAATTATTATGTCTTCTTCTTGGATTGATCCTTTGATCATTATGTAGTGCCCTTCCTTGTTTCTTAAAATGTTCTTCATTTTTAAGTCTATTTTGTCTGATAGGAGTATTGCTACTCTGGCTTTCTATTGATGCCCGTTTGCATGGAATATTTTCTTCCATCCTCTCACTTTCAATTTGTATGTGTCTCTAGAAGTGAAGTGGGTCTCTTGAAGACAGCATATATATGGATCTTGTTTTTGTATCCATGCGGCTAGTCTATGTCTTTTGGTTGGAGAATTCAGTCCATTAACATTTAAGGTAATTGCTGATGTATATGTTCTTATTACCATTGTATTAACCGTTTGTGGTTTATGTTGCTCTTTTTTTTACCCTGAAGTTTTAATATAGGAGTCTATATACAAATGAGATTGTTTTAAGCTGTTGGTTTCTTAAATGCACGTGCATCTCCAGTGACCTGCATTTGTGCTCTCTTCTCATGATTTCTGATTTTGGTAGCATAATTATGCATGGATGATTTAGTATCTTTACTGTATATATGCCTTACTGGTGGACCTTGTGATTTGTGATGTTTTTGTTTCTGGCTGTGGCCTTTTCTTTTCTGGCTAGAGAAGTTCCTTTAAGATTTGTTGTAAAGCCAGTTTAGTGTTGCGGAAATCTCTTAGCTTTTGCTTATCTGTAAAGGTTTTGATCTCTCCTTCAAATCTGAAAGACAGCCTTACAGGGTAAAGCAATCTTGGTTGGAGGTTTTTCCCTTTCATCACATTAAGTATATCATGCCACTCCCTTCTGGCCTGTAGAGTCAGCTGAATAATCTGCTGATAACCTTATTGGGGTTCACTTGTATGTCATTTGTTTCTTTTCCCTAGCTGCTTTCAAAATTTTCTCTTTCTCTTTAATTTTGGTCATTTTGATTAATATGTGTCTCGGGGTGTTCCTCCTTGGGTTTATCTTATATGGTACTCGTTGCGCTTCCTGGATTTGAGTGAGTGGTTCCTTTCGCGTATTAGGAAAGTTTTCAGCTATAATCTCCTTGATAGAAGGACTGGAGCTGAACTTCTCTCCCAAAAATCAACAAAACCACAACCAAATGCCAAGCAGCCTTCAACCAAATGGACTGTAAACTTCCAAAAAAGATATTCCACTCCAGAAGACAAAGAGGAGACCACATCAAGAGGTAGGATGGGCGATTATGCGATAGAAGCAACCCCATACCTCCCGGGTGGGAAGTCCCACAGACTGGAAAGTAACTGCATCACAGAGACTCAGCTACAGGACTGAGAGTCTGAGCCCCACATCAAAACCCCCATGCCTGGGGATCAGGCACAGGGAGAAAGAGCCCCCGGAGCATCTGGCATTGAAGGCCAGTGAGGCTTGTGTGCAAGATCTCCACAGGACTGGGGGAAACAGAGACCCCATCCTTGAAAGGCACACACAGACTTTCACGTGCACTGGGTCCCAGGGCAAAGCAGTCTCCATAGGAATCCAGTTGGAACCTGACTGCAATTCTTGGAGGATCTCCTGGGAAATCAGGGGTGACTGTGGCTTGTTGTGGGGGAAGGGCATTGGAGGTGAAGCTCTCAGGAACTTGCATCAGCCTGCATTTCTCTGGAGGTGGCCATTTCTGGGAAAATCTGGTCCCTCCCATCAGCGCTCAGAAGCCCCAGGCCAAACAATAATCCAGGTGGGATCTCAGCCCCACCTATCAGTAAACATGCTGCCTAAAGACCCCTCAGGCACACTGCCAGCCTCTAAACTCATCCAGGGACAAAGCCCCACCCATCAGAGGGATAAGAATCAACCCCACCTACCAGTGGGCAGGCATCACTCCCTCCCATCGGAATGCCTACAGCAACCCCCTCCACACCAACTTTAGCCACAGGGGAGGCAAACACCAGATCTAAGAGAGGCTTCAACTCTGTTGTTGGCAAAAAGGTCATCACATCAAAAACCTGTAAAAATGAAAAGACAGAAAACTTTAACTCAGATAAGGGAGAAAGAGAAAAGCCCAGAGAAACAGCTCAGTGATGAGGAGATTATCAGCCTCTCAGAAAGAGACTTTAGACTGTTGATGCTGAAGATGATGCAAGGCATTGGAAATAGACTGGAGGCAAAGATTGATAATTTACAGGAAACACTGAGCAAAGTAATACAAGATGTCAAAATTAAACAAGAAGAGATGCAAAATACAATAGCTGAAATAAAAAATTCATTAGAAGCAGCCAACTGTAGAATACAGGAGGCAGAAGAACAAATCAGTCAGGTGGAGGACAGATTAGTGGAAATCACTAATGCAGAAGAAAAAAGACATAAAAGATTGAAAGGAAATGAGCAGAGTCTCAGAGAACTCTGGGATAATGTTAAACGCACCAACATCTGTATTATAGGGGTGCCAGAGGCAGAAGAGAGAGAGAAGGGGACAGAAAAAATGTACCACATTTTCTTTATCCACTCCTCTGTGGATGGACATGTAATTTGTTTCCATGTCTTGTATATTGTAATAGTGCTGCAATGAACATTAGAGTACATGTATCTTCTCGAGTCTTGGTTTTCTCTGGATAGATGCACAGGAGTGGGATTGGTGGATCAAATCGTAAATCTATTTTTAGTTTTATCAGGAATCTTCATACTGTTTCCACAGTGGTTGCACCAATTTATATTCCCACCAGCAATGTAGTAGTGCTTCCTTTTCTCCACACCCTCTCCAGCATTTATTGGCCATTGCAAGGTAAAACCTCATAGTGGTTTTGATTTGCATTTCTGTCATAATTAGTGGTGTTGAACATCTTTTCATGTGTTTTTTGACAATCTGCATGTCTTTGGAGAATTGTCAGTTTAGATTTTCTGCCCATTTTTTGCTGGTGTTTGTTTTTTTTGGCATTGAGCTGCAGGAATTGTTTATAAATTTTGGAGATTAATCCCTTGTCAGTTGATTCATTTGCAAATATTTTCTCCTATTCTATGGGTTCTCTTTTTGTTTTGTTTAAGTTTTCCTTTGCTGTGCAGAAACTTTTAAGTTTAATTAACTCCCATTTGTTTATTTATTTTTTATTGCTATTACTCTAGGAGGTGGGTCTGAGAAAAAAGTGCTGTTGTTTATATCAGAGAGTGTTTGTTCTGTGTTTTCCTCTAAGAGTTTTATAGTATCCAGTCTCATATTTAGGTCTTTAATCCATTTTGAGTTTATTTTTATGTACGGTTTTAATGAGTGTTCTAATTTCATTCTTTTACATGTAACTGTTTAGTTTTCTCAGCATCACTTATTGAAGGGACTATCTTTTCTCCACTGTATATTCTTGCCTCCTTTCTCCTGGATTAGTTGACTGTAGGTACATGAGTTTAATTCTGGGTTTTCTATCCTGTTCTACTGATCTATATTTCTGTTTGTGTGCAGTACCATATGATTTTGATGACTGTAACTTTGTAGTATAGTCTGAATTCAGGGCCTGATTACTACAGCTCCATATAAAAAAAAATTAATAAATACTCTATATCTTAAGCTAACATTTTCCCGGTGAATATCATGTGGTTATAGAATTCCATAAATATGGTTTAGAAGTAAAATATTCTAAACCATTCATTAAATAGCTACATTATTAGTATTTGATAAATTAAATTAACATTTATTTTCAGGGCCATACCTGCAGTATATAGAGTTTCCTAGGCTAGGGGTTGAATTGGAGCTGCAGCTACCAGCCACAGCCACAGCCACAGCATGCCAGATCTAAGCTGCAGAGCTTGTGGCAAAACATGATCCTTAACCCACTGAGCAAGTCCAGGGATGAAACTTGCATTTTCATGGGTACTAGTCAAGTTCTTTTCAACTGAGCAATGATGGGAACTCCTACATTAGAATTTTAAAATACCAATCCAAAGTTCAAATTCCTTTACATTAGTCATAAAATTTTCTTTTAAATACAAATTTTTGAAATAAAATAATTATGATTAATTATAGTTTTTATTGACATCTGATATCTTGGCCTTTTAATTAGTGATGAAAAAATTTGTTCAATTTTTGTCCTCTTTAATAATAATCTTTTATTGTTAGATATTTTATTTTTATTTATTTTTTTTAGTTTAGTATTTTTGATACACACCTTGCTAAATATTTAACTGCAACATAGTGACTGTAAATGAAACAATTTTGAAAATTGAGCATATGAATAAATATACAAATTAAAAAATGAAATGTGTTAATTTTGATAGAAGAATACTTTTACATTTTAATAAATTGGGTTCTAGGTGTTTATTTCTAGATTTCTTTCACATTTAGACCTTAAAATAAAGGAAGAACAATTTTGAGGGTATAATTCCTACTGGAAAACCGTGAGTGTAGTGTACGTTATTACTCCAAGTAACCACATGATATGAAATGTTATGGCAAGCACTTTGGCTTCCTTTCTATATTTAAAACATTCAATATATTTCTTTATTCAGTAAGACAACACACAGGTGTCTATGTAGTGGAACTTGAATACTATGGTTTTGAAGAAAAGCTAAACTAAACTCCAGTTTCCTGTTATTTTGGAGGACTAGATGTACAGATCAGTACTGCCAATAACTAATATCCTGGATAATTTTTCTTTTAATTTAAGTGCTCGGGTTAACAGGAAATAAAATAAGGAGTTTTTATTCCCAAACTATAAGTAGGTAGCCAGAGAATTATGTAAAGCTCTGAAGTTTGCTTTGAAATTGATGGCATTTGCCAAAGTAAGTTTAAATTAATGTTTCATGGCCTTACAGGAGTTATAATCTAGGTGGGGGGGGGTAGACAGGGATGTAACACTCAGTGAAAGACTAAATAAGAAGTAAGCCTGGCCCACCCTGGCCAGGGGATATCAAGGAGTACAAATACCTTTGAATGGAGAGACAGCAACCCAAGAGAATCACCACTGATAAATGGAAAATATAGATGGCCCCTCCCTTCAATGTATAGCCTGGAATCACCTAATCTAGGTGGTCCTAAATTTTCTGAAGATTGTAATTTAGACTATTGCAGACAGCACTGGTTTGATTCATTTTAGTAAACATTGTTCTTTGGGAAAACGGAATGTAGTGTTGAACTGCTTGGGGGAAACTCAAGTCAGCTTGCATAATTAAATCATGGTTCTATTTTGTACCTAATTTGATATAGGCTAAATTATTTAATCTGTTTTATGCTTTGTCTTTCTTAATTGCAAAAGGATAATTTCTTGAATTATTTTTGGAAAGTGCTTAGAAAATTGACACATAATAAGTACAACTCACATGCTCTTTCAAAATATTAGTGCATTTGTGTTACAAATAATACATGCCATAATGGAATTAATAGTATTTAAAATCAGGAAATAAAGATTTTGATGAAACAAGTTTTGGACAAATTAGCTTGGTAAGTTAGATTTTTTTCATCAAGCATAAAAATTTATGACTATCATCCCATTTGAAATGTTTATCTGATAATATTCTAAGGCCTTGGACTTCAATATTGAATGGGATAGTTATATTGTTTTATTAAAGGACTTAAATCACTTTTAATTGATGAGCAAGTTAATACCAGATATAATCTATTTAAATAGTTTTTGAAAGGTTAAAAAAAGATAAAGGCCCAGAGAAAAATGTTAAAAAGCAAATGTTCTGCCAATGAGGAAGAAAAAATGATCTTTAACAATGTTTTTCTATCAATATCTTTATTGAATCAGCAGTGAAATAAAAGCAGTATATGCGTAATTATGGTGCAGTTAATTTAAATACTAAATTTACTACTACCTGGAGGCAATTAATGAGCTTAGCCCAGAAGCAATAATAGAAGACTATAAAATTGTGGAAATGGCAAGATCCCAGTGATGCAGATTATATTCCGAGACCGTATGTTTACATTTTAAAGTCCTTTGAAGATTTACTAGAATGATGGTTGCACGTATATACACGAAATGAGGATCTAAAGAACAATATGAATTAATTATATTTTACACAATTAAATTTAAAGAAACCTTTCAAAGTCAGCTTTATGAATAATCCTTAGAATAGTATTTAATTAGTTGAAAATACGTTATAATGATCAGTTCCTGAGAATAGTTGAGAGACAATGATACTTTCATTTAAAGAGAGAAACACTTGAGTGCTGCTTTTAAAAATCCTGCAATTCATCAAATCACTGATTAAAAATTAGTTAGATGTGGCAATATGTGAGAAGCTAAAATATACCATTCTGATTAAATAAACAATCTTCTCAGTTCTAAAGAACATTAATTTTATTTTAATGTAAGAGTGATAGAAGAACAATTTCCTATGTGTTTACAAATATAGCAAAATACATTAGGTTGCTCTAATATAATTGAGTTCCATAATGCTCTTCTTTCAACTACAGTTTATAATATCAAACTGCAAATGCTTTTATAAAATATAAATTATAGATTTAAATTCTTGTTTTTAAATTCATGGACTTTAGGTTAAAGT
>PVHT021183693.1:19818131-19898748 GCA_004024745.2 Catagonus wagneri
TAATGTAAGAGTGATAGAAGAACAATTTCCTATGTGTTTACAAATATAGCAAAATACATTAGGTTGCTCTAATATAATTGAGTTCCATAATGCTCTTCTTTCAACTACAGTTTATAATATCAAACTGCAAATGCTTTTATAAAATATAAATTATAGATTTAAATTCTTGTTTTTAAATTCATGGACTTTAGGTTAAAGTGAAACTGAGGATATCATTAAAAGGATTTCTGATTACTTTCTATTTTAATAGAAAAATAAGTATAAGCTATTTGGAAAATGCCAAATATTATTTGTAATTAAATTGAATTTTGAAAAAATACATTTACTATGATATATAATTCTCAAAATATCTAATGTTCTTATAAATACTGACATAAATGGCGTATCTTTGTTTATTGACAGCTTATCCTTCAGTTTGAAAAAAGAAATTTTTCTATTCTAAGAATTCAGGAAAATTTCATCCTTGCCCTAAGTAATCTTGTTTTTTTACTTTAATGATAATAACAATGATAACAATACTGCTGAAGGACATATAGTGTATACCCATGCCATTATGCCTATCAATCAGAAAACTTCTCTTTTCCTAAACTTGAACTTTCAGAATGTAGAAGTTATTTCAAGTTGAATTACAAACAGCATAAAATACTGACTATAGTGGTGTTTGTTTTTACAAAGATTTTTTTGGTTGAAGGGTGACAGGGTCACAGTAACAATGTTATTTTGCTTTTTAAAACTTTATATGCAGAAGTTAAATATAAATTGGTTAGTAAAAAATCCAAATTGAACACCAAAAAAAAAACGTGTCATTTAGCTGGACTCTTCCTTCTCTTCTATCATAATATGACATTTGCTCTTATATAAAAGGAGACGTGGAGGGAGTTCCCCATGTGTCAAGGGGTTAAGGATCCAGCGTTTTCACGGCAGCAGCGCAGGTCGCTGCTGTGGCAAAAGTTGATCCCTGGCCAGGGAACTCCTACATGCCTTGGGTGTGGCCAAAAAATACATAAAGAAAAAACAGATATGGAAGATAAGTTTATATATTTATTTGCACTTATATTTATATGTATATTTGTATATATACTTTATATATTTTACATACACATTCCATAATCAAATAGATGAAAAAGTTTAGAGATATAGGAAAAGTTTGGCCTTTTTGAAGCATAGCAAAATCCTCATGACAGTACTTGCAAAATAACAAGAAATGCAGAACTAGGAAGAGTTTCATTTTGTGCACTGAAAGTCTAAAGTTCTCCAAGGAAAAGAAGAGGTGGAGAGGCAGGGATGGTAGTAGAAAATAAGAATTGAGTGGAAGTGTTTCACATGAATAAGGTGGGCAGCCAGAAACTGACCTTGATTACAGGTGAGATCTGAACTTTGGGGTCATCCCTAAGAATAGAAAAAGACCTAATCCCTACATCCTCGTGGAGGAATGAGACCAAAAGGTAGAAGCTCTGTATGCTGGGAAAGTTTCTTGGGTTGGAAATTGGACCAAAGATCTCAGTTGAATAGCGCTGGAGAAAGCATTGAGAAGCTTTTTGGGGATTTCAGAGTAATAAACAAAGAGCTTAAGGGAAGCCATATACAGATGGCTACAGCCCTGTTTTGAGTTATCCTGAAGTTTTATCCATATAAACCAGACATAACCAGAGATTTGCCCACATGTACGCACTTAAAACATTTGCCTAAATGGGTAAAGTGTAAAAAATAAATGGTTTAGACACTGTTGTCTTTGTGGAAAACTTTGTCTTATCTGACCTCCAGCTAATATTCTAAAAGGGAAAAACCATGCTGTGGGCAGTAGAAGTGGCAGCTACTTGATGTGCATAGACAGTGTTCGGAGGAAATGACCTGTATCTGGGACAAAAAACTTGCAACCCTATCAGCTTTCAAAAATGACAAATTCAGAGTAGAAAGTCTTAGTATTATCTTTTTAAAACCAAAATAAATTAATATATTATAAATAAGTTAGGTTTACATATCTTCTTTTTTGAAAATACTAAGGTATATTTTAATTTTTTAAATGACAAGTAGAACTCTTAGTCAATTTCATACAATCAAATTCATTATATTGCTTCTTACTCTTAGGATGGGCCTGTTCTTATCAATTTTTTGCTTTTTAATGAGTTATTTTAAATCAAATAATGTTACTATTTTTCCATGTTATTATTTAGCTTATTTAACCTGATTTGTTTTGTCAATAAATGCTTTTGCAGAACATTTAACATAGTCTTACCCTGATAAGCAATTGATACATATGTATATATTTTTTTCATGAAAAATATTTTATTAAACTATAATCACTAAGACTAAGTTTGAGGTATAATCAAAGATGTAAAGTGAACAGGTCACATTTGTCTTCATTTCTTCATTCCCTGATGGAATCTGTAGTGGAGCAGAGAAAGGAGTCATATGGCAGAGCTGAACCAGATGGACAGGCATGGACCAGTCCGAGAGCCTGGGGTGATGACCCCCTGGAAGAGGCCAGGGAAGGCTGCTGGCTGATAGGACAGCAGTTTTTGCTACGCATTAAAATCAGCTGGATAATAGTTCCAGTCGTGGCTCAGTGGTTAAACACAATTAGCATCTATAAGGATGCGGGTTCAATCCCTGGCCTTGCTCAGTGGATTAAGGATCCGGTGTTGCTGTGAGCTGTGGTATAGGTCACAGATGCAGCATGGATCCCAAGTTGCTGTGGCTGTGGCATAGGGCAGTGGCTACTGATTTGACTGATTTGACTCCTAGCCTGGGAAGCTCCATATGCCATGAGTGTGGCCCCAAAAGAACAAAAAGGCAAAAAAAAAAAAAAAATCAGCTGGATAATCTTTAAAAATTCCAATGTGTGTTTCCTATAAATTGAAATTCTGCTTTGGTTTTACTGATGGTTAAGAATCTGGTTAAATCAGTCTTGGACAGTAGGGTGGAGTCTGATGTCATTTTATTGCTTCCTGGATGATTCTAATGGTCAACTGTTTAAGAAGTGTGACCCTAGAAGAACCCCACAGTTGGCCATGTCTGGCAAGAAAAGAATGATAGAGTAGCGGGCGTGTGAAGTGACTGGCCATGAACTTCTGGCTTCCTAGATTCTGTGTTCAGGGATTCAGATGTTCCTGTGTGCCCTGGTGGAAGAATGTGGAATTATTGAGCAGACCTTTGTTTCACAGGAGTCATATAGAAGACATGCTCAAGCAGGATCCCAAGTGCCATGAGCAGTGGTATGGCAGGAGATGAGTAATAGATACCATTAAGCATCAGAAGGCATAAGGAGAAGTATCATGGCTTGGGGACGTAGTCCAGGGCACCCATCTCTCCTTCTACTCAGAACTAAACCATGACACATGTGGACCCTCCCCATCCAGTGTGTGTAATGCTTATGTACTGTGCTTAGTCTGAGACACTTTCTTTGAAACTCAGATAGCAACCTGTATAGGAAATTCTACTATAAAGTTTAATGTGAGTGTCTACATTTGTATTGGAAAGAATCAAACCTTCAAAAGAGAACATTAAAACCTAGAAATACCGAGCTCCACAAAGTTAATGCTTGTCTAATTATAGCCCTTTCTTTCACTAAGTAGGCGGCTCAGAAGAGAGATTAGAAAGTAATAGCTATATTTTATTATAGGTATACCATAATTTTGTATATCCATATTCTAAAAATATAATTACCATACATTTCTTTTAAATCCTGGAGTTGTTATGATTTTTTTATTGATAAGACCAAATATAAAGTTTGCTGAATTGAAGTGCTGGCAACTGGAAAAAACATATATTTTGGAGACAGAAAGCATATCCTAGCTCTGCCATCTGCTAGCTACGGGACTTGAATTATATCAACCCTAGTTTCTGCATTTGTAAATTATGAATGGATATGTTTATTCTACAATTTAAATGTGCTAATACATATTGAAAAAATACTCTTATAAATAGAAAATAGTATACAAATGTTTAAATTTGTTATATGATGTTGCTTCTTCTTACCAAAGAATGGGAAATGAAATATACCATACAGTAGTTGGTACATTTTTAGAACTTGCTTTATTTCAACTTTCTAAAATTATAAACCTCAGTCATAACCTGTTGTACTTGCCATATACAAATCTACAAAGAATTTTGGCATTTGGTTGACCTCTCCTGTGAGCTCCTGTCTTGTATCCGTAGATGCCCTACCTCTTATAATCTATTTGCAAGAAATATAACCAACTTCAAAAGTAAGAGTAGAAAGAATTCATAGTATTCTTTGCTCATCTTCTCTAAGAAGGTATATATTTAAAAAGAAGCAAAACTAAAGATGAGGCAAGGTTTGGTTATCAAAATGATATAATGAGTTTTTTATGTGATGTATGAGTTGACCATTTTTGTTAAATATTAAATAATATGTCTTAGATCTAGAGCAATATGTCTTATAAAGTTTTGAATTTTCAAGCAAAGCATTTGCTTTCAATATAAGGGAGAAATAAGGAGAAACCCTTCATAAACAATTTGCTTAGGTCAATGCTCATATGAATATATCAAATATACAATTCCAGAAAGCAGTTTCTTTATTTCAGGTGGCCATGACTTGCCCACTATTTCTTGATTGCAGTAATGATGGTGGCCTCAGAACTGCTGTCAATTAAAATCCATGAAGGTTCAGAGAGAGGGAGACTGAAGTTAACAGAAATGACAGAATTATTGGCCCTATTTCATTCTACGATAAGCATAGAGGTGTTTTGTTTTCTGGCCTTCAGCCTTTCCTTCCTATTTCTTGTGTCACTTACCAAATGAAACTCTCTTTCCTTTAAGAGGCAAAGGAAAGGCCAAGCATTATTCATACATCAGCTTTGCTGATTAGAGACATACTGTTCTGCTGTGCACCAGAACTGGGTACCGTGTGTGAATCAGAACTGAATATTTTCAACTTCAGTGGCAGAAAATTTTAGAAGGAGGTGAAAGTTAAAATGAAACCATTTTCAGTTTCTGTCTGAAATGTCAACTGACCCTCCCAGATAAAGAAACTAATCCACTTCAATAATTGGCTTCTAAACAACTCTATATCATGATCTGCATATTGAATTGAATCTAATGCACCTACAAAATTCTGATCATGCATCTTTCATTTCGGGCTTAAAATTGGCAGTAAAGCTTTCAGCAAGATACAGCCTAACTTGTAGAGAGCAAGGTAAACTTTAAATGAGAGAAGAATAAAGCAAGGTTTATTACTTCCTCCTGGTAGAAAGTTGATTGTGAATATAAGGATTTCATTACTCTTAAAATTTCATCTTGAAAGAGTATTTGTAAATTACTCATTTCTTACACCAATAACCATAATATTTGCTATCTGTAGATGTGGTATTATATTAGCTCACATATAAATAAGTAATTTTAACACTCCTTAATCTTTGTTTATAGAAGTGGAATGAATTCAGTGTGTCTCATTAAGGATATATTTTTTTCAGAGAAAAGATTAAGTAATGGCTTAACAGATGCAGAAAAAAAATGAAATTTAAATTTCATGGTTACAGTGACTCTACTTTTAAGACATTTGTAGACATATTTTTCACATTTACCAAAATAGAGTATGCCATTAAATTATTATGGAATCAAAGATATTACAACTAATCAAAGATAATAGAGGAAACTGTTGAATATGATCCCATGTAATCTTATCTTTTAACTGATAAGTAATTATAGGTAGAAAGGTGGAGTGACTTCACTGATGTTACAGAATCTATTAGCCACAACATTACATTTACATCTTTTTTCCTGCTATTGATCACGAACTGCTATTTTGTGCCTGAAAAGCTAAAATCCAAGTCGTAATTACTGGTGGTTGAAGAGTTCTGTTTGGTTGAAGGGAGTGAGCTAAATTGAGAACATTATCCAACAATTTACACTTCTTTAAACTACTGGTCAATCTGTATGTCTTTAAAACTAAGCATTTAAGAATTTTAATTGCAAAGAAACTCTTGGTATAAAAATCAGCTACTGGTATGTAGGCAAATGAATTTACTTTTTGTAAACATGCTATAAGTATCCTTCCCTTCCATCTTCTCTCCACTTCCCTCATCCTGATTCCCAACCTCCTTCCTTGTTTCCGTGAAATCTCTTCCTGCTGGGGACAGTTATGGTCATAAAATTGACTCATGAAACTATTAATGAACTTTCTCTTTTCCCCTAGTGCTTTTCTTCATGCAGCAAAGAACAGGCTCCCTCCTGCCTTTAGAAAGGGAGACCAAAGCAGTTCCCAGTTTACCTCCCTTATGGCACCTGTGAAGCTTCTTTAATTTTAAATCTTTTGGCTTCATTTTTTGTGCATATATTCATTCATTGTTACATATTTGTTTTGAAAGTGATTAGGAAATAAGATACTGATATCACAGGGTCATAGAAATTCATCCTGTAATGTTCACAATTAGATATCACCTTTTTTTTTTTTTTTTTTTTTTTGCTTTTTAGGTCCACACCCACAGCATATCAGCATATGGAAGTTCCCAGGCTAGGGGTTGAATCTGAAATACAGCTGCTGGCCTACATCACAGCCACAGCAATGCAGCAATGCAGGATCCAAGCAACATTTGCAACCTACACCACAGTTCATGGGAACCTACTGAGCAACCTACTGAGCAAGGCCAGGGATAGAACACACATCCTCATGGATACTAGTCAGATTTCTTTCTGCTGCACCACAACGGGAACTCCCTCACACTTTTTAATCTAAGGATAATTTCTAATTTCAACATGTGTGTCATTCCCTTGCTCAACTTTATGGTTTACTACGTGTGTATTTATTAGTAAAATACATATTGTCAATTTTGCAAGCTTGGGAACTTTATATAAGTAGTATCATACATATAGAGTTCCTAAGAGTTTTATTTGATCATTCATCATATTTTTTTTTGTCTTTTTGCCCTTTCTAGGGCCACACTAGTAGTGCATGGAAGTTCCCAGACTAGGGTTCCAATCAGAGCTGCTGCCGCTGGCCTATGCCACAGCCACAGCAACATGGGATCTGAGCCATGTCTGCAACCTACACCATAGCTCATGGCAATACCCTATCCTCAACCCACTGAGTGAGGCCAGGGTTTGAACCCACATCCTTATCGTTCCTAGTCGGATTTGTTTACCACTGAGCCATGATGGGAACTCCCCATCATATGGTTTTTTAATATATATGCATATATACACACATTGTAAAAATTATAATAATAAATGATTATATACATATGTGTTACTACTTTAACATATAAATGTGAAAGAGATGTTTACTTGAAATGATATCCTGTATTATCTACTTTCTTGATACATAAATTCACTGTTATATTTTTGAGATAGAATTATAATAATATATAGGACATAGTCTATTTCTTTCCATTGCTGCACAGTATTTTATATATGGATACATCACTATTCAGTCTTCCATTCTCCTTTGAAAATACACTTCAGTTTCCAGTTTCTTGTTAGTACAAGAACTGCTGTTATGATCATTCTTGTACAGGTCTTGGTTAACAAGGACAAGGGTTTCTCTAGGTTATAGACTTGATGCAGATTTACTGGCTCAGGGTATGATCTCATTAAGTTTTACTAAGTAATATGAAATTGTTTTCCAAAGTAATTGTATCAAGATTCTCTTTCATCTACAGTGAATGAGACTTTCTGATGCTCTATATCCTGGACTAATCTTGTCATTGTCTAACCTTTTAACTTTGCCAGCCTGATGGGTTTGTGATGATTTCATAATGTTATTTTAAATGGCATTGCCCTGAATCCTAATGATATTAATCATTATACTTATTGGGCATTCATATTTTCTCTTAGTAGAATATTTATGGTATTTTACTTTGCCTATTCTACTGCTTTATTTCCTATAGATTTGTGTGAATTATGTATTTTCTACACAATTTATCTGTTATATATGTAGCAAATAGATTTTCCTTGTTTTTGCCCTAATTTGCAGCACTTACAAGACAACCAGTTTTTTTAAAAAAGCATTGTATGTGAATGAAACATTCATAAATATGTGTTAGTTTTGAAACATGTATATACATTTGAAAATAAGTGTGATTTAAAACAAAAATAAACTTTCTCTATGATAAAGTCTGTATTGACATCTTAGGGCCAGCTTGAAACTGTTATTAAAATGTTCCATTCTGATAACATTTTAAGTTTACTTTCACTATGCTCAATGCTTTATGCATCTCACATATTTAAATAATAAACATTCATTGAAAATATATGCATAAGAAATTTGTAGTCACATTTACTGTATGAAAACAGTAGTTGATATCCACCTGCTCCTTAATGTCCCCTTTAAAGGAGAATTTTGGCTATATTCTGTGTACTTCTTTGATGGAAGTGGATATGATGGAAGAGTGAGGGGACCTCTGGTTATTAGAAAATGTTCAGATGGAAGATATTCAGATTTGCACACTCTCTTTTTGGGTGATTTTAGCTTTACCTGTTTTCACTGTTGTATGAGATTTCTCTCCAACTCCATCAACTCCCTACTTCCAACACATGTGCATATCCTGCATATTTTTTCTATTATTAAAATATTGAAATTAATTAATTGAAAATACTTTTGTCCTCCAGTTTTGAAGAAAAAAACTTTTATGGTTTCAAAAGGAAAGTATCTGTCCATCAATTTATATTTTATTTTATAAATGAAACACATATATATATTCTTTTTCTTACATTATCCTCTATCATGTTTCATCACAAGTGACTAGATGTAGTTCTCTGTGTTTTACAGCAGAATCTCATTGCTTGTCCACTCTAAATGAAATAGTTTGCATCTACTAACCCCAAACACCCAGTTCATCTCACTCCCTCATCCTCCCACTTGGCAACCATAAGTCTCTTCTCCATGTACATGAGATTGCTTCTTTTCTTTAGAAAGGTTCATTCATATTATGTATTAGATTCCATATAGAAGTAATATCGTATATTTATCTTTCTCTTTCTGACATACTTCACTTAGTATGAAAGTCTCTACTTCCATCCTGCAAATGACATTGCTTGGTTCTTTTTATGGCTGTGTAGTATTCCATTGTGTTTATATACCACATCTTCTTAATCCATTCATCTGTCAGTGGACATTTAGGTTGTTTCCATGTCTTGGCTGTTGTGAATAGTGCTGCAATAAACATACAGGTGCATGTGTCTTTTTCAATGAAAGTTTTGTTTGGATATATGCTCAGGAGTGGGGTCATATGGAAGTTCTATACTTAGTTTTCTGAGTTACCTCTATACTGTTTTAAATAGTGGTTGTACCAATTTACATTACTACCAATAGTGTAGGAGGGTACTATTTACTTCACACCCTCTCCGGAATTTGTTATTTGTAGACTTACTAATTTTGGCCATTCTGACCTGTGTGAGGTGGAGCCTCATTGTAGTATTGATTTGTATTTTGCTAATAATTATTGATGAGCAATTACTACTGAGCATTTTTCATATGCCTGTTGGCTATCTGTATGTCTTATTTGGAGAAATGTCTATTTAGTTCTTACTCCCATTTTTTAATTGGGTTGTTAGTTTTTTAACTCGAGTTGTATGAGTTGTTTGTATATTTTGGAGATTAAGCCCTTTTTGGTTGCATCATTTGAAACTATTTTCTCCCATTCCATAGGTTGCCTTTTTGCTTTTTTAATGTTTTCCTTTGCTGTGCAAAAGCTTGTAAGTTTGATTAGGTCCCATGGGTTTATTTTTGCTTTTATTTCTATTATTTGGGAGACTGACCTAAGAAACACTTATACAGTTTATATCAGAGAATGTGTTTTGGCTATGTTCTCTTCCAGGAGTTTTATGGTGTCTTCTCTTATATTTAAATATTTAACCCATTTGAGTTTTATTTTTGTGCATGTTGTGAGGGAGACTTCTGATTTCAATGATTTATATACAGCTGTCAAGTTTTACCAGCACCACTTGCTGAAACGACTGTGTTTTTCCCATTTTATATTTTTGTCTCCTTTGTCAAATTAATTGAGCATAGGTGTCTGGGTTTATTTCTGGATTTTCTATTCTGTTCCATGGATCTTTTGTTGGTTTTGGTACCAGTACCACAATATCTTGATTACTGTAGCTTTGTAATAATTGTCTGAAGTCTGGGAGAGTTCTGCCACCTGCTTGGTTTTTGTTCCTCAGGATTGCTTTGGCAATTCTGGGTCTTTTACGGTTACATATAAATTCTTTGATTGTTTGTTCTAGATCTGAGGAAATGTCATGGGTAATTTGGTAGGGACTGAATTGAATCTGAATACTGTTTTGGGTAGTATGGCCATTTTAATGATATGAATTCTTCCAACCCAGGAGCATGGAACATCTTTCCATTTCTTTGAATCCTCTTTAATTTCCTTGATTAATGTTTTCTCTTCTTAGCATATAAGTCTTTCACTTCCTTAGTTAGGTTTATTCCTAGGTATTAAATCTTTTGGGTGTGATTTTAAAAGGTATTTTATTTTCATATTCCTTTTCTGATATTTCATTGTTAGTATACAGATATGCAACCGATTTCTAAATGTTAATCTTGTATCCTGCTACTTTGCTGAATCATTGATCACTTTGAGTAGTTTTTGTATGGAGTCCTTAGGGTTTTCTCTATATAATATTGTCATCTGCATAGAGTGACAATTTTACCTCTTTGTTTCCAATTTGCATACAGTTTCTTTCTTTTGTTTGTTTGAATGCTGTGTCTAGGACTTCCAATACTATGTTGAGTAAAAGTGGTGAGAGTGGGCATCCTTGTCTTGTTCCAGATTTTAGCAGGATGGATCTCTGCTTTTCTCCATTAAGTGTTGGCTATGGGTTTGTCATAAACGGCTTTGATTTTGTTAAAGTATGTTCCCTTCATACCCACTTTGGTAAGATTTTTATTATGAATGTTGGATTTGTCAAATTTTTTTCTGCCTCTATTGAGATGAGCATGTGATTTTGACTTTAGTTAATGTGACATATGATGTTGATTGATTTGCATATGTTGAACCATCCTTGTGAACTTGGGATGAATCCCACTTGGTCTTGATGTATGATCTTTTTTATATATTGTCGGATTCAGTTGGTTAACAATTTGGTGATCATTTTTGCATCTATATTCACTGAAGATATTGGCCTGTAATCTTCCTTCTTGGTAGCATCTTTGCCTGATTGTGGTATTAGGGTGTCAGTGGCTTTATAGAATATCTTTGGGTGTGTTCCTTCTTCAACATTTTGGAAAAATTTAAGAAGGATGGGTATAAGTTCTTCTTTGTGTGTTTGGTAGAATTTGCCTGTGAAGTTATTTGGTCTTACTTTTGTTCGTAGGGAGTGTTTTTATGACATAGTCAATCTCGTTGCTGGTGATCTGTTTAGCTGGCCTATTTCTTCTTGATTCAGTTTTGGGAATCTGTATGTCTCTAGAAAGTTTTCCACTTCTTTTAGACTTTCAAATTTGATGGCATATAATTGTTCATAGTTTTATTTTTTTTTTGATTTTTGTAGTATCCATTGAGATTTCTCCTTTTTAGTTTCTTATTTGTTTGAGTTTTTTTCTGTTATTTTTTGTGAGTCCGGCCAGGGGGTTGTCAGTTTTGTTCACCCTTTCAAAGAACTAGCTATTGGTTTTACGGATAGTTTTCTATTGTGTTTTGAATCTCTATTTCATTGATTTCCTCTCTGATCTTTATGATTTCCTTACTTCTGCTGACTTTATGTTTTGTTTGTTCTAATTATTCTAATTCTCTTCTGTGTTAGGCTAAGTTATTGATTTGAAATTTTTCTTCTTTTTTGAGGAAGGCCTATATCATATAAACTTTCCTTTAAGAACTGCTTTTGTGGCATCCCATAGATTTTGAATGGTTGTATTTTCATTATCATTTGTCTCACGGTATTTTTTAATTTTCCTTTTGATTTCCTTGTTGACCCACTGGATTTTTAGTAGCATGTTGTTTAGCCTCCATGCAGTCATTTTTTTTTTCCCCACATTCCTTTGTCTGTGGTTGATGTCTAGTTTCATGCCATTGCGGTCAGAGAAAATGCTTGAAAATTTTTGTACTCTTAAATTTCTTGAGGTTGGTTTTGTGTCCCAGCATGCGGTAAATACTTGAGAATGATCCATGTGCACTTGAAAAGAATGCATATTCTGAATTTTTTAGATGCAGTGTCCTGAAAATGTCAACTAAGTGTAAACTTCATATCGTGTCATTTAGGATCTCTGTTGCCTTATTGATTTTCTGTGTAGAGGATCTGTCCATTGATGTGAGTAGGGTGTTAAAGTCTCCTACTACTATTGTAGTCCCATCACTTTCTCCTTTTATGTTTGTTAGTATTTGTTGTATGTATTTGGGTGATCCCATAGTAGGGGCATATATATTGACAATTGTAATATCCACTTCTTGAATGGATCCCTTTATCACTAAATAATGACCATATTTGTCTTTTTTTGTGGTCTTTGTTTTGAAGTCTTTTTAGGTTGATATGAGTATTGTAACTCCTTCTTTCCTGTCTTTTCCATTTGCATGACATGTCTTTTTCAGTCCCCTCATTTTGGATTTATATGTGTCCTTTGCCCTTAGGTGAGTCTCTGGTAGTGAACATATGTTCTTGTTTTTCAACCAGTCTGCCACTCTAGGTCTCTTGATTGGAGCATTTAGTCCATTGATATTTAGGTAATTATTGTTAAATTTGTATTAATTGCCATTTTAAACCTTGTTTTCCAGTTTTCTGTTTCTCTTATGTTCCTTTCATTTTTTGGTTGTTTGATTTCTTTTTGTTTTATGCTTGTTTCCTCTTCTTCTTATTTTTATGAGTGTACTGTTTGTTTTTAATTTGTGGTTGTCCTGTTTTTCAATTATTTTTTTTAATTATATTAACCTATTCCTGTATCTGATTTCTTTAGTCATATAGGCTCAAAAACATGCTGGGAAAAAAAAAGGAGTCTAGATTTTCTTACTTTCCTTCCCCAAATTTTATGATTTTAATATCCCTTTTTAACATTTTCCTGTTTATTATTTTGCTGTTCTTGTGTTTATCATCTCTTTTAAAAATAGGTTTGTTTTTCTTTACCTTTTTAAAATAGGTTTGTTTTTCTCTACCATTTAGGTCTGTATACTGGCTTATTTAAGTGATCCTTTCCAATCGTGATTTACTCCACCCTATTTCTTATTTTTTATTTAGAGGATCATTTTCAGTATTTCTTTTAGAATGAGATTAGCACTGCCATACTCTTTTAGTTGTTGTTTCTTGCAGAAATTCTGTATTTCTCCTTTTTGCTGGGTAGAGATTTTAGTCTGCAAATTTTTTCCCTTTCAGAACTTTAAATATATCTTTCCACTCTCTTCTGTCCTGAAGAGTTTCTGCAGAGAAATCAGCTGATAGCCTTATGGGGGTTCCATTATAATTAATTCTTTGTTTTTCATTTGCTGCCTTTAGAATCCTCTCTTTGCCTTTAATTATTGTCACTTTTATTATAACTTATCTTGCTTTGGGCCTGCTTTTGTTCAAATTGGTTGGGGCCTTTTGTGATTCCGTATGTTGATAGATATTTCCTTTAGATTTGGACAGTTTTCAGAAATAATTTCTTCAAATATATAGTCAATCCACTTTTCTTTTTCTTCTCTTTCTGGAATTCCTATTATGCGTAGATTGGCCCACTTTATATTATTCCATAGATAGTTTACATTGCTTTCATGTTTTTTCATTGTTTTCTGTCTGCTGTCCCGATTGGGCAATTTCCATTATTCTGTCTTCCAGGTCACTCATTCATTCCTCTTCATTATTCACTCTACTCTTCAATGCCTTTAACTCACCTTGTGTCTCTGCAAATGAATTTTCTAAGTTTTCTTGGCTCCTCTGTATATTTTCTAGTTCCTTGTTAATCTGCATTTCTGTTCATATCTGCTTGTAATTCCTCATATTTGCACTTAATTCCTTCAGCATTTTCACTATCTGCTTTTTGAACTCAGTGTCTGTTAGATTGCAGAGGTATGTTTCATTGATTGCTCCTTCAGGGAAATTCTCATGTTCTTTTAACTGAGAATGGTTACTGGCCTTCTTCATTTTGCTTATATTTTTCTTATTCTGTGAGTTTAGGGAAACCAACTACTGTAGTCTTGGAGGGCTATTTATATGCAAGAGTGGCCATGGTATTTTGTTAGGCCTTGGTATTTATTTTTGACCTGAGGACTTCTTTTGTTTTGGATTCCTGCTGTCTCTTTCCTCAGTGTGTGCAGGCTTTTATCCCCTTGATAGGATTCTGCACATGCTTCCAGGGAGATGGAGGAAATGGGAAGAGCTAGTAGGTAGTACCTGGTTGCTGGGCCCTTGACAGTGGGAAAATCTGTGAGAAATCGGCACAGGCTGCTCCTAGTTGCAGGGCTCTGGAATGTGGCAGTGACCCTCAGGCAGTTGTACGGGGTGGCCTGAGCATTTGGTAGTGGCAGGGGCAGGATGTGTATGTTCCCTGGAGAGTGAGAACAACAATTGGTGGTGCTCAGTCGTAGTTCCTTCTTCTGTGCTGACCTCTGAGTTGACTTGTGCTGCAGGTAGTGCCTGTTCATGACCCTAGTGGTGGCATTACATGCCCACCTCTGGAGTCTGAGATGACTGTAGTGGTTTGCCCCTGCTTTCTGTAGACCACACAAAAGCCACCCGATCATGCTTAGCCACCACAGGAGGCACCTCACTACCCTGTAGCCCTGCCCTCTGAGATTCTGCATGTGTGCAAAGAAAGATGTTTCTATGGAATTCCACCCCTCTTCCTCTTGCCCTCCCAACAGTCATGACTTTCTTCTCCTGAGGGCCCAGACTTCCTCCCAGTTTCCCAAGCCTGTGGCACACTGCTGCCTAGCCCCTCAGGTTGTGTCAACATAGCCAATCCTAGTCCTCTCCTCAGAACTGATCTCTAGAGCCTGAGTGTCAGTGCCCAGCCCTCTTCTGAGTATCTCAGCCTGTGGTGTCCTGGTAGGTAGTACTGATGGTCTGTGTGGCTCTCTCTTTCTGCTTGTCCTTCCTCAATGCAGCTGCTGCACTTTTCTATGAGGCTTTGATGTCCCTCTATCTTGGATGATCTCCCTGTCACTGAGGTTGCTTTCAAAGGTGTAGATTCCTTTACTCTTTCACTGCTCTCTCTCTCTGGAGTTATAATCCCATCCTGATTCCTTTCTCTCTCTCTCTCTTTTTCCTTTTGTTCTAATCAGTTAAGTGGAGACTTTCTTGACTTTTTTTTTGAGTTTTTATGGTCTTGTTCCAGAGTTCAGTAGATATTCCATGAAAATTTTTCTACATGTAGATGGTTTTTGTTGATGTCTTTGTGTGAGATAGTGAGAGCCATGTCTTACTCCTCTGTCATCTTGATCCTGCTCCCAACCACTTCTCATTTTCTGATTTCATTAAGTTCTGAAATGCTATTTTTCCTCCTTTATGTTATGACTTGTCTCATTCCAGTTCGTGCCCACTACCTTAGTCAGACTTATCTCTTTTTAAACATAGGTCAAATCATAGTATTCCTCTTCCCCAAAACTTGCCAGTGGCTTCCCATGTAGAGTAAAATCAAATTCTCATGCCTGCAGGCTCCCATGATCTTCCCTTTTTACCTCTGTAACATCATCTTTGTGATTTTTTTTTTTTACTTGACATCCTCACAATTCCTCTAGCTAGACATGGTCATCATAAACAACTTTTACTCAGTTTTTCTTTCAATGCCAATACTATTTCAGTTTTTATTTAAAAGTCATGGTCTCCATGGTACCTCCTCTGATAATCCTGTTTGAGTTTTTATATCCCAATCATATGCCTTATTTTTCACTAATATTTGTTACTAAGTCTGTTTCTATTGATGTCTACATTTCTATGTGTACATTCTCTATACTGTGTCTCTTAACACACATGTCAATTTTGGTTGTGATAATATCATTTATTAGGAACTCAAAATATTTTGTTGCATGAATAAGTAAGTAAATTTTAAAAACATGGAGTTCCCTTCATGGCTCGATGGTTAACGAATCCGACTAAGAACCATGAGGTTGCGGGTTCGATCCCTGGCCTTGCTCAGTGGGTTAAGGATATGGCGTTGCCGTGAGCTGTGGTGAAGGTTGCAGATGCGGCTCAGATCCCGCGTTGCTGTGGCTGTGGTGAAGGCCGGCAGCTACAGCTCCTGTTAGACCCCTAGCCTGGGAACCTCCATATGCCACGAGTGTGGCTCTAGATAAAGGCAAAAAGACAAAAAGAAAATTTTAAAAACATAAATCTATTATTTTGGTCTAGAGTTTTACATGCTTAAAAGCGTGTTTACATTCAAAGAGATAAGAAAATGCAAATCATGCTAAAACGAAGTAGTCACTTCACAGAAGTAAAAAATGAAAAACTATCAAATAACAATTTTTATTAGTAAACATATAGAGAAAATGCATTCATATATTACTAGTGTAAATATAGAATATTCTAGTCTTTTTAAAATCAATCTTATAATATCAGTTAACTTTAAACTACTTACCCAATACGCATTTGCTGGACAATTGAATGAAGATCCATGTCATACTTCATGCTAAATTGGCAGTGGTAATATTTTATATTTTTAATATAATATATTTTCTAAATTTTAAAAATGGATATGAATCATCAAGTTATAATAATTCTGGCAGCTTTTGTGTAAGTAGATGTTTGAAAATTTGATTCTTAGAATTCCTTGAATTGTGACATGTTCTGATTTTTTGATGCTTTCCAAGACCCTATATAAGAGCCAAATTAATTTAAAAATCAGATTTAATATTATGTGGTAGAGTATGTAGATATTTATAGGATTACTAAGAAATATATTACAAAAACTACAGATAATTACTTCAAAATAAGTTTAGATTAAATTGCAAATACAATTTCATAAGCATTTCTGCTTCTAATAAAGACTATATAATAGGGATTTAATATTAATGCCTTTTAATACAAATTCCAAAATTTTAAAATAAGTTTGATTAGCATTTCCCCTTGCTATATCACTTAAAACTAAGCTCTGTAATTAGATCTTCATCTTTACTTTAAACATATCTTCAGGAATTGATACCCGTTTTGGTTTCTGAATCAAGCATCTTCTCCTGAGGTTTAATATTTAATAGGCCAGCTCCTAATGATCTGGAATTCCTCATTATCTCATTTTTCACAAAAGTAGATTTGAAGTTCTGGTATAATATTTCTAAATATCAATTGGAACCAATAGATTAATAATAAAATATCTATACCAGGTAACTGATTTGATAAATGTTGCTTTTAGTACCTTTATCAATGTAGTGCAATATCATTTATATAATTTTATTTGCCTTGAAGCTTATTTTTGACAAGCATATTTATCTTTAATTAAAATAATGTGAGGATATTTCCACTTTTCTTATATTAGTTATGTCTTAACTTCGGTTTGGAAAAACATTCTGTAGAATTATGGTTGTGGCTCAACAGTAGCAAACCCAACTAGGATTCGTGAGGATGCAGGTTCGATTCCTGACCTTGCTCAGTGGGTTAAGGATCCAGCATTGTTGTGAGCTGTGGTATAGGTTGCAGATGAAACTTGGATCTGGTTTGCTGTGACTGTGGTGTAGGCTGGCATCCGTAGCTCAGATTAGACCCCTAGCCTGGGAACTTCCATATGCTGCAAGTGTGACCTTAAAAAAATAAACAAAAAAAAAGAAAAAAATTAATATAAAACTTTTTTTTACATACTACATGTGTAACATAAGTAGATACATCTTCTGAGTTTTGTTTTTATTTCACGCATGTTCTTAACCTGTGGCTCCCAGTGTTTTAACAATTGTGTTTTTATGATCGGCTTTCCTGAAACTCTCCAATAATGCAAACAAAGCAGAAGATTCTTGTTAATTTTATTTTAAATGCAGTTCAATATCATATGTAGAGTCAGCTTACACATCACTGTATCACAAAATTTGCGTGAAAAAAATATTTTTAAAATGGCTACAGCATGATCTACATTTCTTTCATTCATGATTTTACCTGAGTTTACTCCTTAGGGAAATAAAGAATTTTGTGAACTTTAAGAATAAAAACAATAGGTTTGATTTCAATGAAAATGACATTAATTTATAGAATGGTATTTTTAAAAATTCAGCAAAGTTATCATTTATGCCCTTTGTTTTTCTTATTTCTCATCATTAGCTAGGCATAAGGTCTGGAATGAAATATATTATCATCAGTCTTTCACTGACAGGACACTTTTATCAATTGCATGCTGTGCTTGTATGCAATAGATCAGTGTATGTGAACTTGACACTTTCATCACAAGATATGACTCCTGCTGAAAAGGTGTCTATGCCACTCATAGAAACTATACACTAAAATTATAGTAGGAGTTCTGATTCTGTGAGTTCACCACAGAGATAATTGAACAAAGTTTTTTTTCACCTTCAAAAAGGAAATTCTATCAACACTTGGGATGAAGGGTGATAAACAATTGCATTAAACTCAGTTTACTTGGCATTCTGATAAGGATGATAAATTAAGGCTGGTTTTTCTTGGTAGGAATTAATATTGAAATGATAAGTACCTTATAAACACCAAAATTTTTTCTAATCAGCTTAGGATTTTTTTTCAATTTTATATCCACAACTGCAGCATATGGAAGTTCCTGGGGCCAGGGACTGAATCCAAGCTGCAGTTGCAAACTATACCGCAGTACCTTACAGTGACCCAAGCCCCTGCAGTCAGATTTTTAACCCACTGTGCCACAGTGGGAACTCCAAGGGTTTTTAACATTCAGTAATTTTTATGGCCACATCTTCAGCATATGGAAGTTCCCAGGCTATGGTTCAAACTGGAGCTGCAGCTTCTGACCTATTCCACAGCCAATGCAGTACTGGATATGAGTCACAGCTGCAACCTATTCCACAGCTTGCATCAACGTGTATCCTTTACCTGCAGAGCAAAGCCAGGGATCGAACCCACATCCTCATGGACACTATGCCAAGTTCTTAACATATGGAGCCACAATGGGAACCTATTAATGTCAGTTCTACCAAGCTTTCTTTTATTAATTATCGACTATACAGCAGAAATTCTGAGAGACTAGGATATAAGTAATAATAAGACTTGTCACTGCCTTTGGAGAGGTCATAGTCAGAGATAATAGATATTTAAACAGATACTAGCAAATAATTATAATAATTTTTTGACTGTTTAGTGAGAGTTGAAACATACCATGTATTATTGTATGCAGAAGAGAAGAGACTATAAGCAGTGATCATGGAAGTTCTCCTGAGAGATATGAACATTAAAGATATACATGCAGAAATCTCTATACACACAAAGTGTGGCATGCATACATTTCTGAAGTATTTTAATTATCCTGCATTTGTGACATCTTTCTTCCTCCCTTCCTCCCTTCTGGTTTTTAGGAATTGGTTACTCATTTTACGTGTTCTGCCACTCTGATCTAAAACTCCTGGATGTTACATGTTTCTGGAAAGGACTCTCAATCATGTTCCTGTCATTTCAATCCTAAGGAGTGTTGTGACCTGTGGACATCTTGTCCTGGAGCTGCTCTTTCACTCTTGTAAGAGGTAATTATCAAATATTTAGGAATTTATTGAGCTGGTTTGGGGGGCTTGATATCTACCATGGCAGTAGCATTTACACTCTGGAAAGTAGTACATACTGAACTCAACCCTACCATCCTTTCCCACAATGAATTTCCCAGTGCACTGCTAGGTATATCAAACTGGCCAAAAATTGACAGCTTAGGCAGATAATATTTTGGCATTCTTTCAAACCAATAGTCTCAATTTTTTTCAACATTAGTTTAGTGAAGCCATTGAGTCATAGAGAGAGAGGGAGAGACATGGCTCGGATCTGCTGTTACTGTGGCTGTGGCATAGGCCTGCAACTACAGCTCCGATTTGACCTCTGGCCTGGGAAACTCCATATGCCCTGAGTGCGGCTCTCAAAAGAAAAAAAAATTCCTTCTCATCATTTATTTTCTTCTCTGTGTAGAGCTCTGACACAGGGATTTGTCTCCATATTATTGCACATCTACTTCTATATGCTTATTGTCCAATGATATTTTATCCCGTTCATGGAATTGACCACCAGAAGCTGCCAAAATGGCTCCAGTTCAATTTGTCTTTTTTAGGTGATGCATAGAGGTGGGTGGGCAGTGAGTCATGTTGCCTATCTGCTGGAGCTTTGTTGAATGCCAGTGACCTATTTTAACTGATAAATATTCCAAGATAATCCAAAATGTTAATTAAGATGTCTCTTCTATTTCA
Source organism: Catagonus wagneri (assembly GCA_004024745.2). Taxonomy (NCBI): domain Eukaryota; kingdom Metazoa; phylum Chordata; class Mammalia; order Artiodactyla; family Tayassuidae; genus Catagonus; species Catagonus wagneri. The sequence goes on from PVHT021183693.1 coordinate 19,838,345, forward strand.
CTTTTTCTGTGCCTCTTCTTTAGTATTGCCAGATAAAATACAGCATAATATTATTTGTTGTTTATCTGAAATTAAATTTTAACTGAGCATACTAGATTTCAGTTTTCTAAACCTGGCAGCCTTTCTCCTCTCAGATTTTCAGTCTGAGCCCCCGACACACACCTCACAGGCAATAGAATTTTTGAAAGATTATAAGCTTTTTGGATTTATAATCAAAGACAGTAGAAGTGAGAAAAAGTAGATGTATTTAATCTGCTACTTCACTGTGGAAATTTGCCAAGGCTTACAGGCTCGCCTCTAAAAATCCTATTTAAGAACGTGTTTCTAGTATACTTTAAGTTTAGAAAGGATAAAAGTTTAACTTGGAAAACATAAACATCTTTCTCAGTAAAAAAGATACATCATAAAGTCTCTAAAACAAAAAACAAGAATGAAGACCAAAATAATTTAAACATATTAAAGTATTCTACTTAGAAGGAAATGTCTAGGTTATAACATAATTTTAAATGAAAGCATTTACGTGTGATATTTTAAGTAATGATTTGGTATTCAGATATGCTGGGTTTAGATCTTATTAAAAATACCTTGCATTTCAGTGTCTGTAAGGCTTTTTCCATGAAGCTGTTACTTTGTGGTAAATTACAGGCTAGTCTCAGTCTAACTCAGTGTGAATTCTCTCATTTCCTCTCCACAATGTGCCTTTGTGCAAATTAATTTTCTGGGTCACAGTTTTTTCACCTCTAAAATAGGGGTAACCAAAACATTTTACTCATAGAGTTTTTGTAGAGAGTCAGTGTGTATTAAACACTCAGAATATTGCCTGGCATAAGATAAGTACACAGCACCCATCAAATGTTATCATCATCATTATTATTTAATAAAGGAAAGGATAGTCACCAAACCACCAACTGTGAAAAATATGGAAATGGTTAATAATGAGTGAGGTGTTTACTAGTCCAAACACAGTGTAGAACTTTCAAGGTTATTCTTAATAATCATACCGTGAGTCCATAAAATAAACTGGAAAAGTTAGTGAAAACTATTCCAGCCATCTGCCGCTGACAGATACATGAAGTTTAGCTTTTCTGTTGGATGGCAATAAATTGATGGAAAGACAAAAGAGTGTATTTTGCATGTAAAATTTGTATTTTTTTAATTTAGTTTTTATGTTATAATGGAGTATTTTTCATTTACAATGCTGTGCTAGTTTTCAGGTGTACAGTAGAGTGATTTAGATACACATAAGATAAATTTTTTTCAGATTATTTTTGCATATAGGTTATTACAGAATATTGAATAAAATTCCTTGTGCTGTGCAGTAGGTCCTTTTTAAATTATGGATTCTATATATAGTAGTGTGTATATGTCAGTGCCACACTCACAATTTATGCCCCTACTCATGTTTCCACTTTGGCAACCATAATTTTGTTTTCAAAGTCTGCGAGTATGTTTCTATTTGGTAAATAAGTTAATTGTATCATTTTAAAATTATATTATACATAAAAGTGATATTATATGATATTTGTCTTTCTCTGATTTACCTCACTTAATATGGTCATCTCCAAATACATCCTCTTTGCTGCAAATGCTTTATTTCATTCTTTTGGTGGCTGAGTAATATTCCGTTGTATATATACACCACATCTTTTATCCATTCATCTGACGATGGACCTGTAGATTGTTTCCATGTTTTGACAGTTTGTAAATAGCATTACTATGAACACTGGGGTGCATGTATCTTTTCTAAATAGAGTTTTTTTCCAGATATATGGGCAGGATTGCTGGATTATATGGATATATTTTAAAATTTTTAAGGAATCTTTATACTGTTTTGTTTTCCATAGGAGTTGTACTTATTTACATTCCCACTAAAAGTGTAGGAGGATAGATCTTCTGCCCATTTTTTGATTGGGTTGTTTTCTGATATACAGCTGCATGACTTGTTTGTATATTTTGGAGATAAACCCCTGTTGGTCATTGGTTTGCAAACATTTTCTTCCATTTTGTAGGTTGTATTTTCATTTGTTTATGGTTTCCTTTGCTATGCAAGAACTGTTAAGTTTAATGAGGTCCCGTTTTACTTATGTTTGTTTTTATTTTTTGTATGGGGTTTTTATTTTTTGTATATCACAAAAAGATATTTCTGTGATTTATGTCAAAGAGTTGTTCTGCCTACGTTTTCCTCCAAGAGTTTTAAAATATCTGGCTTTATGACACTATTAATCCATTTTGAGTTTATTTTTGTGTATGGTGTTAGACAATATTCTAACTTCATTTTTTTAACATGTAGTTTCCCAGTTTTCCCAGAACCAATTTTTGAGGAGACTGTCTTCTCTCTATTGTGTGTCTTGCCTCCTTTGTTATAGATTGATTAATCACAGGAGTGTGCAATTATTTCTGGGCTTTCTAACCTGTTGCATTGATCTATATTTCTGTTTTTGTGCCATTACTATACTGTTTTGATGACTCCAGCTTTGCAGTATAGTTGAAAGTTAAGGAGTCTGATTCCTCTAGCTCTGTTTCTCTTTCTCAAGATTGTTTTGGATATTTGGGGTTTTTTTTGTGTTCCCATATAAATTTTAACCTTTTTTTGTTCCAGTTCTGTGAAAAATGCCACTGGTAATTTGATAGAGTAGAATCTGCAGATTGCTTTGGGCAATATAGTCATTTTGACAATACTGCGTCTCCCAATCCAAGAGCACGGTGTATCTTTCCATATCTTTGTGTCATCTTTGATTTCTTTCATCAGTGTGTTATAGTTTTCAGAGTACAGGTTTTTTGCCTCCTTAGGTAGGTTTATTCCTAGGTATTTTATTCTTTCTGATGTGATAACAAATGGAAATGTTTAATATCTCTTTCTAATCTTTCTTTGCTAGTGTATAGGAAAGCAAGAGATTTTATATCTTACAACTTTACCAAATTAATTGGTGAGCTCTAACAGTTTTATGGTAGCAGCTTTAGGATTTTCTACTTAAAATATATCATCTGCAAATAGCAGTTTTACTTCTTTTCAATTTGGATTCCTTTTATTTCTTTCTCTTCTCTGATTTCCTGACTATGACTTCCAAAACTAATTTAAAATGTCGAGTGGACATCCTTGTCTTGTTCCTGATCTTAAAAAGAATACTTTTACCTTTTCAGCACTAAAAAGGATGTTAGCTGTGGGTTTGTCACATATAGCCTTTATTATGTTGAAATAACTTCCCTCTATGTCCACTTTCTGGATAGTTTTTATCATAGATTGGTGTTGAATTTTGTTGAAAGCTTTTTTCTGCATCTATTGAGATGATCATATGATTTTTATTCACTGTCTTCACTTTGTTAATGTGGTGTGTTACATTGATTGATTTGCAGATATTGAAGAGTCCTTGCATCCCTCAAATAAATCCCACTTGATCATGGTGTATGACCCTTTTACTGTATTGTTGGATCAGTTTGCTAGTTTAAAATTTGTATTCTTGGTTAAATTACTTGTAAATTATTATTACTAAGGATTTATTGAAATATCTTCAAAACTCATCATATTCCTCTATTTTTAATAGTATATTTATAAAATAAATAATTACCCCATACTATCAATAAGTTTTTCTATTAAAACTGTTGAATAATGCCATCAGAGTACAAAACATAAGTTGACTTGAGTAAAATGGAAGCTTTTAATTGACACTTAAAAATCACTCACTTTAGAGGAATGGCCTTATGTAATGTTAGCACCCTACCATTTTTCACTATTTTCTGATTTTTAACTAGGATGCCTTTTTGAGTGGATCCATTTCTTGCAGAATATATTATTCCTTCTTTCCTATCAGTTCATATACAGAGTATACAAATAAATAGGATTTTTTTCTAACTCTCAGAATACTAGCTCTTTAGCATCTTAAAGACTACTAAAAACCACAATGACATCTTACATGAACATACTTAAATAACAAATACGGTTATATTTTTAACATGGGCACATTTATTTAAAAGAGATAAGTCTATTCAAGGTCCTCCTCTCTTCTTTTGGTAAGCACTGGGAATATTTGTCAGTGAGTGGTGGGAAATGACTAATGTGGTCTTATACTTTTAATGGAGGAAGTTTTGACATAATTTGTTTATTAAAAATTTTGGAAGGAATGTAACCCAAAAAAGGCAGGAAAAAATATGGTTTATCCTGGCCAAAAATTGGGTAGATTTGATTTTTTTTTGGTCGTCTTCTTTTTTTTTTTAAGAATCCCACCAGCTGCATGTGGAAGTTCCCAGGCTAGGAGTTGAATTGGAGCTGTAGCTGCTGTCCTACTGCCACAGCCACAGCAAGGCCAGATCCTTAACCCACTGAGTGAGGCCAGGGATCGAACCAGTGTTCTCACAGATACTAGTTGGTTTTGTTATTGCTGAGCCACAACAGGAACTCCATGTATATGATTTCAAAATAAAATACATTATAGCTTTTAATGAAATATCTTGAGTCAGCATTTAACAAATAATTCTCAGTTTCTATGCTGGTTTTTATTAACTGTCCCTATTTCTTTTTCCCAAATGGCCCTTCCTCACTTTCCCACCATAATTCAATTGGTTACAAGTTAAAAGGCTCTGGTGGAAATTTTGTTTTTACTCATTTTTCCTGCATCTTCCATGCCATAGAAAGTAGTGTCAGACCAAACTGACTTAGGTTTCTTAGAATGAAAATGCTTTATATTGTTTTGTTGAATTTGAAATTATTTTAATTATCCTTATTTTTAAAATGTTATTAGAATATTTTTACTAGAATATTTTAAAGTCTATTCAATTTTTCTTATCTATCTACTGCTGCACCTAAAAGAGTATCATTACATAGGCTATACTCAATACATTTACTGAAATTACTAATTGAATAAAACTGTGTATTTATGCTCTTGTTATTAATCCATGAAAATTGTCTTCAATTAAGTCCTTAAGGCTTGTCTCTGTTAAGATTTCTTTGTAAATAAGCATAATTTATTTCTGACGAGAGAGTGCCATTGTCTGCCCTCAGTGTGAATCATCTTTTTTTAACTTTTTTAAATTTGTTAATTTTCTCTGTACTACAATAGAGATTATCAAGTTCATCTTGTAATAACATTTTTATACTTTTTATATCAAGAAAAAATTTTAAAATATGTAGAATGAGAGCAAATATTATAATAAACCCCCCTGCTGGTAGCATTCACCAACCTCAACAATTATTATGAGTCACTTTATTTGGTTTAGACCACCAACCACTTTTTCTCACTTGATAAATGGATTATTTTGAGACAAATCACAAACCTCACTTCATCTACAAATATTTCATATGAATGTCTGAAAGATAGAAACTCTTTTTTTGAACATAGTCCCAATAACATTGATACACTTACAATATTGACAGTAAATACTCAGTATCATATAATATCCAACCATTCATCAGATTTCTTCTGATTGTCTAGGAATTTTTCCCACACTCTGGAAAGACTTTTGTGTTCTTTTCAGTTTGCTTCCATCTAAATATCATAATCCAAAAATTGTAGTTACATTTTATACATATTAAAATACTTTAAAAAATACTTCTTATACATATCTTTCAGTATTTAGTCTTTAGACACTCCAATTTTATGTGAAATTCTTTTGGAATGTGTGAATCTCCCTCTCAGTCAGTTGCCATTCTCACATCTGTGATCCAGCTTTACAGTGAGCACCTCTTGTGTTTTTTAGAACTCATTTCAGTCAGACATTCCACAGCTTCCTCTTCGACAATTGTGAGTACAACACAATTCCTGCTATTGTCAGTGTGTGCTATCATCTGACTATATTTCAAATCTTAGGGGAACCTGATCACCTAGATTTAGCTTTGTTTTTGATGCTGTGAATGGATTTTTTTTTCTGACTTCATTACTCTATCTATATAAATGGGGAGATACAGGTGATTGAAAAATGTTCCTGCTATCTTCTCAGAACATCCTCCTCAACAAATTTAACATATGACATGTATTCAGATATCCAAAGTACATTTTTGTGATTTAAGATATGAAAGGAATAAGATGCTGAATTTTACTGTTATGCATAACTTAAAAAATGTTGTAAAGTCATACATGGAAATATATAAAAGAAGAATAGTTACTGTTCTCATCTGAAGAAATGTTATCCTAACACAATCATATTATTCTTATTCACCTCATGTCCTAGAAATAACTGCTGTTTTAGCTTTTCTGTCATTCTCATTGTTTTAGCCTTTTAATACTATATAAATTGGATAGTTTTATTTAAATTTATCTGCAAACTGATTTTATTATTTGCTCTTATGTTTATTGCTTAAGTATTATTGCTGCTGTACAGAATTCTATTTTTTCAATACATTACCAAATATTTTCAATTTTCTGGTCCATAGACACCTATTTCCTATTTATTTTTGTTTTTTCAAAAGCTTTATCTTTTCATTTTTTTTATATTTTCACTTGTCATTCAGAAGATTTGAATTTTAATGTCATCCATTTTACCTGCCTTTTTCTTTAATGTCATCTTAGAATTTAGAATTATTTAGAAGTTCTACATACTCATAGATCACACAAATAATTTCCTTTGTGTCATTTAGAAGTTTTAAAGTTTACTTTTCACATTTGGTTTTCTAATCTGTCTGGAGTTGTTTGTTACCTAACAGGGGGATTCAATTTTTTTTTCTCCTTTATAAAGAAGCAATTGTTGGAGTTCCCATTGTGGTGCAGCAGAACCAAGTCCAACTAGGAACCATGAGGTTGCAGGCTGGATCCCTGGCCTCGTTCAGTGGGTTAAGGATCCTCTGTTGCCATAAGCTGTGGTGTAGGTCTCAGACGCAGCTCAGATCTGACATTGCTGTGGCTCCGGTGTAGGCCGCAGCTGTAGTTCCAATTAGACTCCTAGCCTGGGAACCTCCATATGCTGCGGGTGTGGCCCTAAAAAGCAATAAATACATAAATAATTGTTAAAACACCATTTAAATATTCAGCACTGATCTATAATACTATATCTTCCATAGTCCAAGGTTTCATGTATATTTTGGCCTGTTTCTTCTCTAGTAAGTTAGGCCCTTTCATCTGTATTGTAATGTCATAACTGTGTCTGTGTGTCAGTGTTGTAATGTTATATTTATGTGCCAATGCTGTAACATCACAATTATGATAGCTTAATAATGTCTCACTGTATAGTATAGTTCAAGATCTACAGCCATATTCCTGTCTTTCTAAATTGACTTGGCTGTTATTGACAATTTGTTGAGTTCTATAAATTATAGATTTAGTTTAAGTCCATATTCATTTCAAAAATCTTTGAAATCTCTTTTTGAAATTTTTTTATTCAAATTATATTGAATTTAATATGGGAAGGAATTTTAAGGATAGTATCAATTAGTGGGTTTTTTATAGATTAACAAGGCATACTATCAATATAGTTAGGTTTGTTCATAATTTGTCATGACTTCTTCAACTTCCTTTTGTTAATGCCTAATTGATTTTAGAATAAGTATACTTCCATTAAATTATATAACATTTCAAACTCAATATCTATCTCTATCTTTGCAGAATCTATTGCAGGTTGAATTATATATCTCAAATAATGTATATTGAAATCAAAACCCTTGGTACTGTTGCTGAAACTTGGCCTCTGTTCACTGGTGCCAAATAGAAACATGGAGACAGAGTTGGTTGAAAGAGAAAATAATAGCTTTTATTGCTTTGCCAGCCAAAGGAGTTCCCAGCAGGCTAATGCTTTAAAGACTGTACCCTCATTTGGGGAAGAACTGCAGGGTATTTTATATCCTAAAAGGAGAAAAATGGGGTTCATATAATAATAAGGGTTGGGGCAGATATGCTTTCTTTTGGTGAATCTTAGTTATTGAACCTGGTTTCGGGAGATTTCAGCATGATCCTGGTGATGGTCTTCAGGATTTTGCAATCTTAACTTTTCCTAGAATAGCAAGTCTTGCAAAAAGGGTATATTGATTAGAGATTAGAACAAACTAGATAAGTTCCTGAAAAATATTGTGTGCTTATAATCTTTAACCCATAGGCATTTGTGTTCAGAGTACTTAGTTTTTAGTTTACAGGTGATTATGTTTAGGGTGTAATCATTCGAGAGAGAAGCACAGGGAAAGGGCTCCAAGTTGTTAAAATTTAAACTATTCATTTCTAAAACAAGCATAAGGAATATAATTTTTCTCTTAGGTGTATAAGATGCCTACAGCATTGTCTGTATCCCTTGAGGGGCAATAAGGACCCTTCCTCAAGGCTGTATTGTTGTTGTTTGACTCTTCCTCCTTTGTCTCTGAATGCCCTTCCCCTTCCCAATCAGCAACTGTCTGAACCAGCCCTTTGAAACTCAGGAAAGACCATGGAGGCTTAATGAGGTCCATTTCCTAAAAGTAATAACTGGGGGACACAGAAAGTCCTTTGTGCCCAGGAGTCCTACAAGGTCCTGTTCAGTTTCAGAATCTGTGAATGTGACCTTATTTGGAGACTGGGTCTTTGAAGATGTCATCAAGTTAGGGTGAGGTCATACTGGATATGGATGAATCCTGAATCCAATGATCCACTGATGGGTGTCTTTATAATAAGGTAAAAGAGAGGGAGATAGAGAAAGTTACATAAAGAAGACAAATGACCCTTTGAAAAATGAGGCAGAAAATGATAAGCCAGGAATGTCAAGGATTGCTGACATCCACCAGAGGCTAGAAAAGGCAAAACAGGATTCTTTTCCAGAACTTTCAGAGGGAGGATGACCGTGCTAATAATATTTTGGTTTCAGAGGTCTAGCCTCCAGTACTGTGAGAGAATAAATATCCATTGCTTAAAGCCACCCAGTTTGTGGTAGTTTGTTATGGAAGCCCTAGGAAATTAATACTGACTCATTTTAGTTTTGTGTGTAGCCTTTGATTTTGTGTAACTTTAAAAAATTCTGCAGTTAATCTATTTCAATTTGGTACTATTAGTCTATGTTATTAAGAGACTATACATTACATATGACGAAGAGTGAGAGTGCTGGTTAAATTTTTGTGTTCCTACTTCTGCTAAAATCTATACTAAGTACTCTACTTGGGTTACTTAACTATTCACAGAACATGATGAGACATTAACTGTTATAATCCCCCTTTTTATAGATGAATTTAGCAAGAGAGGGAGATTTTATTTTCTCTCTTCACTGGTTGAGTAGCCAAGCCATGATGAAACATTAAGTTCTGATTATCATTAAAGTAAGAGTTTTTAAATACTTTTAAATAACTGCCTTTCTTTAGCAGGGATTCAAAGCTCATTAGAAGGTAAAGGGGAATTATAGTTACTCATAGGTTTAAATATTTTATTAAAATAAATATTTTCCTAGAACTCCAGTATATGACAGAAATCAGAAGTTTCTGGAACTCTCTTTGCTTGTGCTATTCCCCATGAAAACTCAATTCTTTGTAAAACACAGACTTAAAACAGACATCTTACAGAGTATAATCTATAAACATACTGAATTACTGTGCTGTACACCTGAAAATAATACAGAATTGTGAGTCAACTATACTTCAATTAAAAAAAAAAAAACAGACATCTTAATTTTACTAGTAAGGAAAATGAGACTTATGAAAACAGAGAGTGACTTGTCCACAAGCATTGGATCAGCTCCTGACAAAACTCAATAGGGGTCCTGCTGAGGAGGAGCAGACCAGCCAATACTTTTTTACAGGATAATTGATTCAGACCATCTGGGCTTCCTGTTTTTCTTCTCATAGATAAAATAGGAAGCTCAAGCATTACTAAGTAAACCATCCCGTAGCTGCAGGCAGTACCATGAACAGCTGTAAGCAGTGTGCATTTTATGAACTAGCACAGATGTTCTCCATTATAAACTCGAGACATTAAATGCTATTTTTAAAAAAAAGATGAATTACAAAGGTAATAATTGACAGTGATAGAGTGTGCAAACCTTAACTGTGTATAAAACATATTGTCTTCCATGTATAATTTATTAGACTTTGTAAAGGGCAGATTTCTTGATCCCTAATGAGGAACAAATGAATTTGAAACACTGGCTGAAAATTTTCTTTTACTTCATTTCCTCATGTTTAATTCATTGGGGAGATGCATTGATTTTAGATGAGCACAAACTAGTATCTCAATTTTTTTGGTGGGAGGGGTAAAAATTCCTAAATATAAAGAGCTTTGCAGTCTGGGTTGTGTAACAACCTGGCTTCCATGAGGTGCATCAGGACCTACCAGCATCAGTTGTTTATAAATTTTGTGAAATTTCACATGATGGAAATGTGTTGGTTGGAATGAGATACCCCTGCCAAACAGCCATAAATGTCAGAATATCTCCTATGGTCATATTTCCTAGAAATATGTTTGAGATGATAAATGGCCAGATAAGTGTTAAAACTAGACCTTGAGAATGTTGTTAAGCAAACAAGGTAATCTGGGTTGTTTGAGATAGATTCCATTAAAGGCTATCAGACATCAAATAATCAATGTGTAACAAGCAACCATTGATTGTCTTAGTGTCTAACTCATTGATACATACAAGTAGCATTTTCATATTTGTATATGCCTTCCTGAATGTCTCTATGTGAAGGATTAGTATAACTCTCACATGACATGAGAGTAGAGTAAGGCTATTGCACAATTGTGCACTAATAGCTTATACCTCAGGCTGTGAATGAGTCTGAGTAGTTTGATACCATCTTATGGAAATAGGTGCTATAAAATAGCTAGAGTTATTCTTACATTTCTTGCAAATTCACCCATATTACTGTCTTACATCTTCTCTGGTTATAATTAGACAGAAAGTGTCCTAAAAGTAGCTTTCTTCTTTTCTTTAAAGTCTTGGGAGTTCAGAGTTCTGAACTGCAGAAAAATGTTTGAAAAGTCCTGCTTTGTGTAGGCATAGCCCTGACTTGATCCTGAACCTAGACCACTTCCTGGTCTCATGGGCTAGAAGAAGTGCCCTGGTTTGATTGATATGGTATTTATATATGACTGAGTTACAACAATAAAAGTGTTAGAGAAAAACTTAAAAGGAGAACACACTTGTGAATTTAAAGTAGACAAGATTTATTAAACTGGACACCAAAAGACTCAGCGGTTAATGAACATGACTAGCATCCATGAGGATGCCTCCTTTACTTGCACTGAGGTGGGTTGGGAGGTGGGGGGAAGGATAACTCCATTCTTCCCATTGTGGGGATGAAGAAGGGATACTGCAGTGCTCTATACTCCTAGCAACTCCTTTGTAACAGCACCCCACTCTCCAGTCAATAAATCCTTACCATAATTTATGGATGTTGGAGAATAGTATTGGTTACTAAACTTGATTGGTGTATTCTTAGAGTCAGTCCTGTATTTATATTTCTACAATTGCTACTGAGAATTGTGTGCATTTGTACCTCATTCACTTCAGCCTTGAAGTTTCATAAAACTCTTAAAAAGCTCCAGTTGACACACACGCACACACACATATATAACATATATGCATGTTATACCTTACATATATACATTATATTCCATATAATATATATGTAATATATATCTCATATTCCAATTCATATTTGGAACATATATTCCCTAAAGCCTATAAACTATGTCTATGATTCTATAGACCAGCATAGTCCAATAGGAATATATATAACTTGAAATTTCCTGTGAAACTATTAAAACATTAAAAAGAAACAGGTGAAATTAATTTAATAATATGTGATATTTAACCCTAAGTATTCAATATAGTCATTTCAACATGTGATCAGTATAAAAATATTTTTTCGTCAATTTTGGGTCTGCACCCATGGCATATGGGGGTTCCCAGGCTGGGGGTTATATCAGAGGTGTAGACACTGGCCTACACCGTAGCCACAGCAATACCAGATCTGAGCTACATCTGTGAATTACACCACAGCTCATGGAAACACTGGATCCTTATCCCACTGAGCAAGGCCAGAGATCGAACCTGCGTCCTCATGGATGCTATTCAGATTCATCTCCTCTGAGCCACAACAGGAACTCTTAAAAATATTAATGATATATTGTATGTACTTTTTAAAAATTCCAAATCTTTAAAGTCTGGTGGGTATCTAACACTTACAGCACCTCTCACTTCTAAGTAATTATATATCAAGTGCCCAGTAGCCTCAATACACTCACTGCTATAATGTTGAAGAATGCAGCCATAGTTACCTTGCTTCTTAGGGAAAGATCTACGTCTTACTCATCTTTTTATGCTTTTGCACAGGTAAAGAAATTGCTAAATGTTGGATGAATAATTAGGTGAACTAATTTATGAAATTTATGACTATATATGATAAAAGTTAAAATATGTGTTTGTGAATAAATTTATAAGAAACTCACCCAAGAGTCCCAGGGTTTCATTAGTATTATGAAAGAGAGGTATTTGACTCTTTACTCATTAAAGTAATTATAAGTTGAAGGAAAGAATAATATTGATTGGAAATTACTAGATAAAATTATGAATTTTGTCTCCCTTAAAGTATGATGTAGAGTTTGAAATAGCCATTTAAAACTAAATTATTTTTAAAGAGAAAGCAAATCGAATAGAATATCCCAGTAGTTCCTTCAATGTCACATAAGTTAAGCCTGCTAGTGGTGACTCTGGACACCGCCATCCTAAGCCAAAGATGTACAATCCTTCTGCTGTTTTCAGTTTATGATAACCCTAGTCAGGTTACCAGGAGGAAAAAGCCAATATTTTAATTTAGTCATTTGGTCCACAAGCAACAAGAAGCATACAATCATATCTATTAAGTGTTTTTGGTAAAAAGAGGGCAAAATTTGTTCTTTGTCTCATTTACTATCCATGACACAATTGTTTTAGGATAAAACTTCCACTGTTTATATATTCTATTTCAGTTTCACTTAGTAGAATTTCTGAGTTACATGTAATAGAGCCGAGTTTTACTGCCAGGCAAGCCTACCCACAGACAATATTGACATTTTTATTCTATTGAATCTGTGGGGGTCTCTGAATGTTTTTACTGCATTCCAGTGAAACTTGAAGATATCCTATTGATATCAATCAGATAATTTATAGTAATAGTAGTAAATTATAACCATAATAAACAAGGGCTATTTTGCAATAATGTATTTTATTTTGTTTTATTCATAATAAATATGTTTGTACAGAGACTATGAGGTTTTTGGAAACTGGTATTCCCAAATTCAAATCCTAGTTGAAATTATGTCTCCTTGGGCAACTACTTAAGGGTTTTAATGTCCACTATGAAAAGTTGTAAGAACTGAAAATAAAATAGCAAGTGTTTATTTGCAGATAGGAGATGCTCATAACTGGCCACTTCACTACTTAAATAGAGATTAGGTAAAGTATGTTTGGGAAGTTTCCATGTTGGTGTTGGCCTTTAAACTGAACTTTAAAGAATATTTATAACTGTGATAGGTCAAAGAAGGGAGGAGGACAAAACCTAGAAATATAGCTCTTAAAATTTTCTTACTGAAATCGTATGATGGCTAAATGTAAAAATTTAAAAACTTAACTGAACCTATTTATTTCTCTCCTTGGTCCTCATTGTTCTTTACCTTTTCATTAGTGATTTTTCTGTGTAAATCTTGAACCACTTGTGAACAAAGCAAACAACTTTTAGACTCTTATTTTTGTCTGGAAGATTGCCCTTGAGATTACAATTGAAGATGTTTAAGTGTTTACTTGTTTATTTATTCATATTTTCTTTATAAGATATTAATGAGGTTAACCTAATGTTTTTTCTATCCTTTATGATACATTGTATTTTCTAGACATTCAAGAAGCGCATTCTGAGAATAAATTGTTGATTTTTTACAAATTATATTTATATATATATATCCTTTATGATACATTGTATTTTCTAGACATTCAAACAGTGCATTCTGAGAAGACTAAATTGTTGATTTTTTACAAATTATATATATATCAAGTAGGCATTGAAACAAAGATTTGGATTAAAAGGCAAGTACATTTCTTCTAAATTAGTGGTATAAACTATTGTGATTCTAGGTTTGAGCACAAACTGATTCTAAATATATGGACTATAAAGGGAAGGGAGTTATTTTTAAGATGTGATTTTATTAACAGAGATTGTATTGTATTGTTAGACTAAATCTGGAATGTGTTTGTAATATTTCAGCTCAATTCTATCTGCTTTTTAAAAGGTCACTGGTTATAAGATGTAGGATATAAGGTTTTGGTAATACTTTTCTAAGGAGGTCAAATAAATCATTGGTTTAATCAAGGGTATTATGAAAAATAAATTGTTTTCCTGAATACTTGTATAGCATTTTACTTTACTATTACATAATCAAATGTTGTATTTTTAGAACTACATTTTACTTCATCACTTTCATTTTATAGTTTTAGACTTGACATCTGTTAGAAAAAAATGAAACTAAAGATGCAGTCTTTTTTTTGTGTCTTTTTTTCCGTTTTAGGGACACACCCTCAGCATATGGAGTTTCCTAGGCTAGGGGTCTAATTGGAGCTGTAGCTGCCAGCCTACACCATACCCAAAGCAACGTGGACTCTGAGCTGTGTCTGCTGCCTACACCACAGCTCAGAGCAATGCAAGATCCTTGACCCACTGAACTAGGCCAGGGATAGAACCTGCATCCTCACGGATGCTAGTTGGGTTCATTAACTGCTGATGCACTATGGGAACTCCTAAAGGAGTAGTCTTTAAACTCCTAGCCCACTTTACTATATATCATATAGTGTATTTTTATGTAAGGTAAAGAAAACAGAATGATTGGAATCATATTAAACTCAGTGGAAAGTACAAAAGGATGATTTTTTTTATTTCCATGGAAAATTACTTATGGTCCCATTATCTCCTACAATCTTGCCTTCATAAAGTAGTAATTCAGTAGATGTATTTTTTAGTTTTGAAAAATTTTTAGATTGTAAATTGTTCTGATGTAGGTAGCAATCCAAAAGCTCTAGACTGAGGTTCTTGAAAATGAAAAAGCTATATATTTTTAGCATTTGGGAATTTTTCAGACCTTACATTGGTGTTGAATAAAATAATGGAGTGATATTCTCTTTATGATTTTTAGTACTTCACAGATATACTAAGAAAACCCTTCAAATAGCAAATGCAATTTATACACTAAAGAATGCTGCATATGTAGTTTTCCAGCTATGGCCTAAACCACCAGTTTAATAAGATACTGACACTGTTTATTTATTTCTGGCTAAACTATCTAAAAAGACAACTTCTGAACTACTGTATCACTTCATTCTTTTTTCCTAGATTGCATGATTTGTCACAATGCATTTTTAGGCAACTTGATTTGGAGTTAAGGACAGGACAAATCATAGCTTTCAAATGTTTTAAATCAATCATGAGTATGACCTTATCACTTCCATAGGCATCAGTATTCTTCATATAGCATTCATATAGTAAGTTTCTAGAAGAGAAAGGGAAAAGAAAACCCCAAACCAGAAAACTTATCATTCCTTTGTAGGAGGTTTCATTATCTATTCTAAATCAATCAAAGAAAGGGACTTGAAGTTTTTCTTCTCTATAAAGTGTCTCTTTATCTGAAGTATTTACTCTGAATATGCCTGGCATATAAATTCTCACAAAGAAGACACCATATTCTAAGCAAAACCTTTCAATAATTCCTCATTGCTTAACTAACCATGTTTAAGTTCTTTAGCTTGGCATGGAAGGCTTTCTTCAGTTTTTTCAACAACTACACCATCATCATTTCATTCATTCTCCTCAAATATATTCCTTGATTTCCACTGAATCTATTTCTTTCCATGTTCTGTGTTATATCTATTCTACCCACTTTAAAAAATTCATTTCAGAGAGAAGGATAAAGATGGCAGAGGAGTAAGACATGGTGCTCACCTTCTCCCACAAACACATCTAAAAAAAAAATCTACATGTAGAATGATTCAGACAGAATGTCTACTGAATGCTAGCACAAAAATTAAATATCCAAAAAGGGCAATAAACCCTCCCCATAACTGAGTAGAACAAAAGGAAATAAAACGAGAGAGAAAGACAGAAATAGAGAGAGAGAGAAAGAATCAGGATGGGACTAGCACTCCTGAGATGGAGCTGTGAAAGAAGAAAGGAACCCACACCCTGGGAAGCCACCTAACTGACTGGGAGATCAGCCGAGATGGAGGGACCTCAAAGTTGTGGAGAAAAGTGCAGCAGCTGGACTGAGGAGGTAAAAGCTGAGTGAGAGCCACAGAGACAATCTGTATCACTGCCCCTGGACACCAGAGACTGGGACGCTTGGTCAGGGGATGGGCACTGAGACTCAGGCTCTGGAGGTCATTTCCAGGTAGTGGACTAGTGTTGGCTGTGTGGAGACAGCCTGAGGGGCTAGGGAAAAGTGCACTATAGGCCGGGGAGTGGAATGCAACAGCCAAGGGAACCTGGGAAGAGGTCTGGGCCCATAGGATAAGCAAGGCACCATTGCTGGGAAGGGCAGGAGGAGGAGAGATGGATGCCATAGGAATCTATTTCCACACACACACTCAGACTCTCAGAAGGTGGGGTGCCTTTGGTGCAGGCTTTGGTTGGTGACACACCACTTGCTCAGGTTACAGGAGATCAGGAACACTTTGTGTGGGCTATAGGTGGCTGGGCACCTTTGTGTGGGCTAAGAGCAGTGGGAGGCTAAGCATGACATGGTGCCTCTTTTGTGGTCTATAGGCATCAGGGACAAACCACAGCCGTAATCTCAGATCAGATTGGTCTGTGAACAGGCACCATCTGCAGATGCAATCACTCAGAGGTCAGCAAAGAAGAGGGCACTGCAACTGAGCACTACACATTGTTGGTCTCACTCTGCTGTGAACACACTTGCCCTAATGCTGCCTCTGTCAAACACTCTGGGCACTGCCTAGACATGCGAGATCACTGTCACTTACCAGGAAACTACAACTAGGAGCAGCCTGTGCAGTGTGTCCTTCATGGCCTAAGCAAGATGGGCTGGTCTACAGGTGGTAGGGGCAAACCACCAGAGTTATCTCTGACTCCAGAAGTGGGCATAGCCTGCCACCACTAGGGGTCCATGAACAAGTACCACTTGCAGCCCCAGTCACCACAGATGGTACCACAAAGGAGGGCATTGCATGTGAATACCACCTGTTTTTGCTCTCATTCCTCTGGGAACTCACGCATTGTGCCACTGCTACAGCCAAATGCTCTGGGCACTGCCTAAATCTTCCTGAGGCTCATTATCACTTCCCAGGGCCCTGCAACTAGGAGTAGCCTGCACCATCTTCCCTCAGTCCTTGCTACTGTCAAGAACCCATTCCCTCAGTCCCTGCTACTGTCAAGAACCCAGCAACCAGGCACTGATTATTAGCCCTGCCCATCGCCTCCCTCTCCCTGGATACAAATGAAGAATCCTATCAAGGCAATAACAGCATACTCATATGGAGGAAAGAGATAACAAATATCCAAAATGCCATGACAAAAATAAATAGTAAGCCCACAGAAAATACAAAGGGATGCTCTCGCATAGAAATAGCCCTCCAAAACAATAGTAGTTGATATCCCATAACTCACAGAAAAAGAAAAATGTAAACAAAATAGAGGCTCAAGAACGATTCCCAGTTAAAAGAACAGGAGAATACATCTGAAGCTGCAAAAAATGAAATAGACCTCTGTAGTCTAATAGACACTGAGTCCAAAAAAGGAGGTAGTGAAGTTAAGGGTGAATATGAAGGAATTAATAGTGGATATAAATGGTAATGCAGATTACTTTAGAAAGAAACTAGAAAATATAAGGAAGAGCCAAGAAAAATTAGAAAATTTGTTTGCAGGGACACAAACTGAGCTAAAGGCACTAAAGAACACAAGGAATAATGCAGAGGAATGAATTAGTTACCTGGAAGATAGAATCATGGAAATTACCCAGTATGGACAGTAGACAGAAAACCAAATGAAACCACATGAAAACATTCTAAGAGAACTATGGGATAATATAAAGCAGGCCAATCTGTGCGTAATAAGAATATCAGAAGAAGAAAAAGAAAAGGGGATTGAAAATATGTTTGAAGAAATTATGGCTGAAAACTATCAAAATCTAAAGGAAATAGAAGGAAACACAGAGGGCCCCAACAAGTTGAACCCAAACAGGCCCACACTAAGGCATATTATAATAAAAATGGCAAAAGTTAAAGACAGGATTCTAAAGGCAGCAACAGAAAAGCAATGACTTATTATAAGGGAACCCCCATAAGGCTATCGGCTTATTTCTCTGCAGAAAGACTACAGGCCAGAAGAGAGTGGCAAGATATACTCAAAGTTTTAAAGGGGAAAAAAATTGCAGACTAGAATATTCTACCCAGAGAGAATATAATTTAAAATAGAAGAAGATATAAAGGATCTCTCTGACAAACAAAAATGAAAAGAGTGCTGCAGTACTAAACACATTCTAGAAGAAATACTGAAAGGGTTACTGTAAATAAAAAGGAGGAAGAAATAATAGTTCCTGTCATGACTGAGTGGAAATAAGTCTGACTAGTATTCATGAGGATGCGGTTTGATTCCTGGCCTCCCTCAGTGGGTTAAGGATTTGGCATTGCCATGAGCTGTGGTGTAGGTTGAGATAGGCTCAGATCCTGTGTTTCTGTGGCTGTGGATTAGGCCAGAGGCTACAGCTCCAATTCAACCCCTAACTTGGGAACCCCCACATGCAATGGGTGTATGTGGCCCTAAAAAGACAAGAAAGAGAGGGAAAAAAAGAATTAGGATGGAGGAAATTACAACTGGAAAACAATCACTTAAATAAGCCAGTATATAGGTCTAAAAGGGAGAAAAAAAGAAAAACTATTGTCAAAGTGACGATAAACACAAGGAACAACAGGAGGAAAAAACATGAACATGTTATAAAGGATTTCAAAATCATAAAATGTTGGAAAGGAAAGTAAGAAAATCTAGACTTTTTTTTTTAGAATGTTTTTGAGCCTATATGACTATAAGGCTAAAGCAAGCAGATACAGCAAGTGGTTAACGTTCTTGAGTAACAGCGCAACCACAAATCAAAACAAAACATTACATTCAAAAAGAAAACTGAAAAGAAAAGGACACGGGCATAAAATAAAAGGAAATCCTCCACAAAAAGAAGAAATGAAAAAAAGAGAAACATAAAAGCAACTGGAAAACAAGGTTTAAAAGGGCAATAATGTATATGCAATGGAATACTACTCAGCCTTAAAAAAGAACAAAATAATGCCATTTGCAGCAACCTGAATGGAACTAGAGACTGTCATAATAAGTGAAGTAAGTCAGAAAAAGAAAGACAAATGCCATATGATATCACTTACATCTGGAATCTAATATATGGCACAAATTAACCTTTCTACAGGAAAGAAACAATCTCATGTACATGGAGAAGAGACTTTTGGTTGCCAAGTGGGAGGGAGATGAGTAGGATGGACTGAGAGTTTGGGTTTAGTAGATGCAAACTATTGAATTTGGAGTAGATAAGCAATGAGATCCTGCTGTATAGCACAGGGAAATATATCTAGTCACTTGTGGTGGAACATGATGGGGGATAATGTGTGAAAAACAATATATATATATATATATATGTATAACTGGGTCACTTGCTATAAGGCAGAAATTGAAAGAACATTGTAAATCAATTATAATGAAAAAATAAAATTCTTTAAAAAATTAATTTAATTTAAGATGGTATCTAAAATATGGCACAAATGAACCTATCTGCAAAACAGAAAAAGACTCACAGACATATAGGACAGATTTTTGGTGCCAAGGGAGAAAAGGGGAGGGATTGGGATGGATGGGGAGTTTGGGGTTGGTAGATGCAAAATATTACATTTATTTTTTTATTTTTTTATTTGTTTTGTCTTTTTGCCTTTATGTAGAGCAACACCCGTGGCATATGGAGATTCCCAGGCTAGGGGTCTAACAGGAGCTGTAGCTGCCGGCCTTCGCCACAGCCACAGCAACGTGGGATCCAAGCCGCGTCTGCAACCTTCACCACAGCTCATGGCAACGCCGGATCCTTAACCCACTGAGCAAGGCCAGGGATCGAACCGGCAACCTCATGGTTCTTAGTCGGATTCGTTAACCACTGAGCCATGAAGGGAACTCCAAAATACTGCATTTAGAATGGATTAGAAATGAAGTCCTATTGTGCAGCAGAGGGAACTATATCCAATCTCTTGGAACAAAACATGATGGCAGATAGTATGAGAAAAATTATATATATCATATATATATATATATATATATATGAATGACTGGGCCACTGTGCTGTACAGCAGAAACTGACACAATACTCTAAATCAACTACACTATAATAAAAATAAAATAAATTTTAATAAACATTTAGAATATAAAGTGTAAGAACATATTGCGAGTACATTCAAAATCATGCCATCAAAATATCATGGTTAACATTAACTGAACATTTCCTCAAACATTTCTTTAGGCATATATGTATATATATATATACATATTTACATGGCTTAATAAAGACATTCAGGCATTCTTACACATGAAAGTTCTCAGGAAATACAGCCTTCCTGGAACCTGAATTAAAAGAACACCTACAATGAAATCAACTGTAAAATATAATTGTTTTCTTTGTCTTAATTGTAAATGTTAAAAACTATTATCTCTTCAACTGAGGAAACATTAACGTGAACTTCATAAATTCCTGAAAAATAATTTCTGTTAAATTCCAATACATGGTCATAATTATCAAAATAATAGAAAATAAACTATGGCTAGGAGAAACCTATGAAATGATAGCTTCTCAGTGATTTGAAAGCTAGAAATATTTTTATTTTAATTTTTTAATTATATCTGGTTTACATTGTTCTGTCAATTTCTGCTGTATAGCAAGGTGACCCAGTCATACATCTATGTACATTGTCTTTCTCATACTGTCTTTCGTCATGTTCCATCACAAGTTGTTGGAGAAAATTCCCTGTGTTTGACAGCAGAAACTAATTACCTATCCATTCTTTTTTTTATTTATAATGATTTTTATTTTTTCCATTATAGTTGGTTTACAGTGTTCTGTCATTTTTCTAGTGTAGTGCAAGGTGACCTAGTTACACATACATGCATGCATTCTTTTTTCTCACATTATCATTCTTCATCGCAATTGACTAGACAGAGTTCCCAGTGCTATACAGGAGGATCTCATTGCTTAATCCATTCCAAAGGCAATAGTTTGCTTCTGTTAACCTCAAATTCCCAATCCATCCCACCCTCTCCTCCCTCCCCCGGCTGTCACAAGTCTGTTCTCCATGTCCATGATTTTCTTTTCTGTGGAACAAAACAAAAAGACAACTTACACAATGGAAAAAAATAGTTTCAAATGATGCAACTGACAAGGGCTTAATATCTAAATTATACAAACAACTTATACAACTCAAGAGTAGAAAAACCAAACACCCAATTGTAAAACGGGCAAAAGACCTGAATAGACATTTCTCCAAAGATATACAGTGGTCAAAAAGCATATGAAAAATGCTCAACATCACTATTAGAGAAATGCAAATCAAAACTAACATGAGGTGCCATCTCACACCAGTCAGAATGGCCATCATTAATAAGTCTACAAACAACAAATGCTGGAGAGGGTGTGGAGAAAAGGGAACCCTCCTGCACTGTTGGTGGGAATGTAAATTGTTACAACCACTGTGGAAAACAGCATGGAGGTCCCTTAGAAAACTATACATAGAACTACGTATTCACTCTTAATGTAACAGTTTTCATCTATTAACCCTAAACTTCCATTCCATGCCACTCTCACTCCTCCCCCCCAATTGACAACTACAACCCTGCTGTCCATTTCCATGAGTCTGTTTCTGTTCTGTATATAGGTTCATTTGTGTCATATTTGATATTCCACATATGTCATATCATATGATGTTATTTTTCTTTCTGACTTCACTTAGTATGAGAATCTTTAGTTCCATCCATGTTGCTACAAATGGCATTATTTTGTTATTTTTTATGGCTGAGTAGTATTCCACTATATATATATATTTAACCTCTTCGTAATGGATTCATCTGTTGATGACACTTAGGTTTTTTCTATGTCTTAGCTGTTGTGATAAATGCTACAATAAACATAGGGGTACATGTATCTTTTTCATTATTTTTTTTTTCTGGATATATGCCTAGGAGTGGAATTGCTAGATCATCTGGTAGTTCTATATTTAGTTTTCTGAGGAACTTCCATATTCTTTTCCATCGTGTAACCAATTTGCATTTACATTCCCACTGACAGTGTAGGAGGGTTCCTTTTTCTTCACAACCTCTTCAGCATTTTTTTATTTATAGTCTTAGTAATAATAGCCATTCTGAACTGAGTGAGGTCGTACCTCATTGCAGTTCTGATTTACATTTCTCTAATTATTAGTGATGTTGAGAATTTTTTCAGATGCCTGTTAGCCATCTATATGTCTTTGGAGTAATATCAATTTCGGTCTTCTGCCCATTTTTCAATTATGTTGTTTGTTTTATGGCTGCTGAGTTGTATGAGTTGTTTTTTATTTGAGATTAAGCCCTTGTTGGTTGGTTGCATCATTTGCAACTATTTTTCTCCCATTCAACAGGTTTTCTTTTTTTTTTCACAGTTTCCTTTGCTGTGCAAAATTTGCAGGATTGATTAGGTCCCTTGGTTTATTTTTGTTTTTATTTCCATTGTTTGGGAGAGAGACCTAAGAAAACATTTGTAGGCTTGATGTCAGAGAATGTTTTGCCTATATTCTCTTCTAGGAGTTTTATGTTGTCTCGTCTTATGTTTAAGCCTTTAAGCCATTTTGAGTCTATTTTTGTGCATAGTGTGAGGGCTTGTTCTAGTTTCTTTGATTTACATGCAGCTGTCCAGTTCTCCCAGCACCATTTGCTGAAGAGATTGTCTTTTTCCATTTTATATTCTTGCCTCCTTTGTCAAAGATTAATTGACTGTAGGTGTCTGGGTTTATTTCTGTGTTCTCTATTCTGTTCCATTGGTCTGTATGTCTGTTTTGGTACCAGTACCACAATGTCTTAATTACTGTAGCTTTGGAGTTTGTCTGATATCTGGGAGAATTATGCCTCCTCCTGGGTTTTTTCCCCCCTCAAGATTACTTTGGCAGTTCTGGGCCTTTTGTGGCTGCATATAAATTTTTGGATTATTTGTTCTAGTTTTGTGAAAAGTATCATGGGTAAATTGATAGGGAGCACATTAAATCTGTATAGTGTTTTGGGTAGTGTGGCTATTTAAATAATATTAGTAATTTCAATCCAGGAGCATGAAATATCTTTCCATTTCTTTGAATTCTCTTTAATTTCCTTGATTAATATTTCATAGTTCTTAGCATATGAGTCTTTCAGCTCCTTGGTCAGATTTATTCCTAGGTATTTAATTTGGGGGGTGTGCCATTTTAAAAGTTAATGTTTTTTATATTGCCTTTAAATAGTTCATCATTAGTATGCAAGAATGCAAACGATTTTTGAATGTTAATCTTGTATCCTGACACTTTGCTGAATTTGTGATCATTTTGAGTAATTTTGGGGTTCAATGTTTGGGATGCTTTGTGTTTCCTGTATTTTTCTATATGTTTCTTTTATATTTGGAAAGTTTTAGCCATAATTATTCAAATATATTTTCTTTTTTTTTTTGCACAAACCTTTAAATGTTTTTATTGCCTGTATTTTTTTTTAGTTTTGCATTACAGCTGGTTTACAGATTTCTATCAAATTTTCCAACTGTACCACGTGGTGACCCAGTTACATGTACATATATGGATTTGTCACGTGATTAGATATAGTTCCCTATACTATACAGCTGGATCTCCTTGTTTTTCCATCATGGAAGCACTAGTTAACCCAATTCCCTCCCACCCCCTCCCCCACCCCCTTGGCAACCACAAGTCTGTTCCCCATGTTCGTGATTTTCTTTTCTGTTGAGAGCTTCATTTGTGCAGTGTTTTAGACTCTAGTTATAAGAGATTTCATATGACATCTGTCTTTCTCCTTCTGACTTGCTTCACTCAGTATGAGGGTCTCTAATTCTATCCATATTGCTGTGAATGACATTATTTTATCCTTTTTATGGCTGAATAGTATTCCACTGTGTATATATACCACATCTTCCTAATCCATTCATCTGTCGATGGACATTTGTGTTGTTTCCATGTCTTGGCTATTGTAAATAGTGCTGCAGTGAACATGCGTGTGCAAGTGTCTTTCTCCAGGAAATTTTTGTCTGGATATATGCCCAAGAGTGGGATTGCTGGGTCATATGGTAGTTTTATGTATAGTTTTCACATATATTTTCAATTTGTTTCTTTTTTCTTTACCCACTCTAATCCCTATTATGTGTCAATTGGCCTGCTTTATTTTATCCCATAGTTCCCTTTTATTGCTTTCATGTTTTTTTCATTTGGTTTCCTGTCTGATGTCCTGATTGGGTAATTCCTTTATTCTGTCTTTCAAGTAAATTATTCATTCCTCTGCATTTTTCATTCTGTTCTTCAATGCCTTTAAGTCAGCTTTTGACACTGCCAATTAATTTTCTAGTTCTTCTTGGCTCCCCCTTATATTTTCAAGTGACTTTCTAGAGTAATCTGCCTTCAATATTTTCACTACCTCGTTTTTGAACTTGGGGTCTGTTACAATGCAGAGGTTTGTTATATTGTTTTCTCCTTCAGGTGAATTCTCCTGTTCTTTTAATTGGGGATTTATCCTCGCCCTTTCATTTTGCTGTTATTTTTCCTATTCTATTAGTTTAGGGAAAGCAACTGCTGTAGTCTTGGAGGGCTCTTTATATGTGAGAGTGTCCTAGGTTAGTTTGTAAGGGCTTAGTATTTTCTTATTTTTTTGGCATGAGTGCTGTATTTGTTTTGGATGGTTGCTATCTCTTTCCCCAGTGTGTGTGGCCTGCTATACCCTTGATAAGGGGGTGTGCCAGTGTAAGGCCTGTGCTTGCTTCCAGGAAGATGGAAGCAATGGGCTGGGCCAGTAGCCATTGCCTGGTTGATAGACCCTTGAGAGTGGCGAGAAGCATGGGAAGGTGGCATAGGCTTCTCCTGATTGCAAGTCCCTAAGCAGTGGCAGTTACCTTCAGGGAGTTTTAGGTAGTGCCCAGAGCCTTTGGCGCTGCAAAAGCAGGGCATGTGTGTTCCCAGGGGAATGCAGATATTCTGTGGTGTTTAGTTGCAGTGCCCTCCTCTATGGAATCCAAAGAGGTGACTGAGGCCATAAGTGGTGCCTGCTCATGGATCTCTAGTGGTGGCAGGACTCATACACCTCTGGAGTGTGAGATGCCTCCAGAAGTTTGACCCCACTGCCCGAGAGTCCACTAAAGGGGTGCTGCACCACCCTAGAGCCTGTGCAGTAGTCTCCTTGCCACCCATAGCCTGTGCAAAACGTACCTTACTACCCCAGAGCTCATGCATGTTCAAAGATATTCCTATGGTGGTCCCAACCCTCCTCCTCTTGCTTTTCCTAACAGTGGTAGCATGCTTCTCCTCTGGCCACAAGCCTCCCCACATGCTCCCTCTACTATGGTGCTCTTCTTTCCAGCCCATGATGCACTATTCCCTAGCCCCTTAGGCAGCCTCATCATAGCCACTTTTAGTCCTCTCCCCAGAGCTAACTTCTGAAGCCTGAGTTTAAGTGCCCAGTCCAGCCCGCACTTCTCAGTCTGTGGTGTCTGGGCATTGTGGTACCAAAGGTCTGTGTGGTTTTCTGTCTGTTTTGCCCTTCTGCAGTTTTTTTTTTTTTCCTGAGGCTTTGTGGTCCCCCTCTGTCCTGGTTGATGGTTAGATGGACTCCCATGGTATAGGTTCCTTTCCTCTTTCACTTCTCTCTCTCAGGAGAGCTGGTGCTGTCCTTGTTACCTTTTTTTCTTCCTTTCTCTAACTTTTACTTTTGTTCTACACAGTTTGTTGAGGGTTTCTTGCCCTTTTGACAGTTTTAAAGTCTTCTACCAGTGTTCAGTAGATGTTCTGTGTGGATCTTTCTATATGTGGATTTTTTTTGATACATTTGTGGGTGAAGGTGAGCATCAAAACTTATCTTTCTGCCATCTTGATCCTGTATCTAGAAAGTTTATTTGCCTACGTAAAATAGTACATATAGTTTTACTAAAATGCAATAGCTTATTCATTCAATTGACTTGGCTGTATTTCATCAAGTTGTTTTTTTGTCCATGTTGCTTTGTCTCTGTTTTGTTTGGAGTTATACCAGGAGAGCTCACCAGAATTATTTTACTGATTTATTTTAATGGTTATAAGATTTATCATTTGTTTTTACTGGTTATAGCAGTGTGGATGGATATTATATTCTGAGGATAAGTTTTCACTACTTAAGTACTTTTAGGGAATTCTACAAATATCTACAGACTTATAATTTTCTGATGCTGTGTAAGCCACCAAAGTCTTCTTCACTCCTCCCCCATCTCCCCAACCACTACTTATAGTCAATTATTAATTTATTTTAATAACCTGATATTCTCCATCAATCTGAATATTCAGTTTTTACTTCACATCAGGGATTTTTTTTCCTACTCTTCATCTTTGGTTAATTTTTAGTTTTATTTTCTATTCTTTACTACCTGGAGGTCAATTAACTTTTTACCAATATCATATTTTCTCTTTGTTTCACTCTGTGTTTTACTGTTATTTTTAAAAAGTATTTTCCTAGATTAATAGTTGAATTTTCAGCCATAGGTATTCCTCTACTTATTGATTCCCATTTATTTTATTGTTAAAAACAGACTTTTAGTTTCCTGTCCAGTAGGTCTGGAACTTGGAAGTAGCCACTCTAGCTTAACTAAAACTAAAAGCCTGACAAATTAAAAAGTGAACAACTCTTCTTGCTATATCTGTAAGAGAAAAGAGGTCACAGGAATAACTGCTATTCCTAAAATTTGACACAAATAGAGTGGATACAGAGAATCACAGCTTACAGCAGCAGACATCTATGAACAGAAACTTCAGTGGGAAAGGGGGCTGGGGTAGAAAACTCTCACCTTAATTTACAGATTGTTGGAGGCTCAATGGGGACAAATATGAAACTTTAAAAACCCTAAAGCATTGCAGTCATAAGGGGAAACCTCACACTTCTGTGAGGTTTACCTTCAGGAGCTTAACAGATGTATTTTGTGAATACTGTCAAACTAATTCTAAAGTTGAAATAGAAAGACAAAAGACCCAAAAGAGCCAAAAGAATATTGAAGAAGAACAAAATCAGAGGAATGATAAACTGCAAATTCAAAATTTTCTATAAAGTAATAAAGATAGCATGGTGCAAGCAAAGGAATAGACAAATAGATAAATGGAAAGGAATAAAAAGCCCAGTTATAGACCCATATAAATATAGTCCACTGATCTTTGAAAAAAGGAACAAAGACAATATAATTGAACAAATATAATCTTTTAACAAATGATGCTGGAACAGCCGGGCAGTCACATACTGAATAAATAAATAATCTGGACATATTTAAACACAGAATTTAGATCCTTCATAAAAGTTAACTCAAAATGGATCATAGACCTAAATATAAAATAAAAAACTGTAAGATTCCTGGAATATAACATGGGAGAAAATCTAGATGATCTTGGATAAGGTATGACTTTTTCAGTATAATATCAAGGGCACAATCCATGAGAGAACAAATTAATAATCTAGAGTACATTGAAATTAAAAACTTTTGCCCTGTCAAAGACAATGTCAAGAGAATGAGAAGATAAGTTGCAGACTGGGAGAGAATATTCACAAGCGATATAGCCAATAAGGGACTGTTACCCAAAATGTACAAAGAATACTTAAAACTCTACAATCAGAAACAAATATCCTCACTAAAATGTGGACAACGGAACTGAAAACACACTTCACCATAAAGTTATACAACTGAACAATAAGCATATGAAAAGTTACTCAATGTCATATTCTATTAGGAAATTGAAAGTTAAAGTAACCATGAGATAGTACTACAGATCTATTAAAATGGCAAAAATCCAAAATACTGAAGCCCCAAATGCTGATGAGGATGTAGAGCAATACTAATTCTAATTCATTGTTGATAGGAGTGAAAAATGCTTCTTTGGAAAACAGTTTGGCCATTTTCATAAAACTAAGCCTACTCTAACCATTGATCCAACAATCATGTCCCTTATTTACCCAAATGAATTAATAACCGTGTCCACATCGTAAACTACACATGAATGTTTATGACGGCTTTATTCACAATTTACAAAACTTGGATGTCCTTTAGTGGTTGATTGAATAAAAACTGTGGTATATCCAGATAATGGAATATTATTCAGCACTTAAAAATGAGCTATCAAACCCAGAAGATATGAAGGAAACTTGAATATTACTAAATGAAAGAAACCAATCTAAAAATCTATATACTGCATAATTTCATTTGTTTGATATCCTAGAAAAGGTAAAACTATGGAGACAATAAAATGATCAGTGTTATTCAAGGGTTATGGAAGAGAGAGAAATGAATAATAGGACACAGGATTTTTAGGTCAGTGAAAACTTCTGTTTGATACACTAATGGCAGATCTGTGTCACTGTAGATTTATCAATACCCATAGGATAAACCACATCAAGACTGAACTTTAATGTAGACTGTGGACTTTGAGTGACAATTACACGTACAGTTCATCAACTGTAACATATTTGCCTCTGTCCTATGGATGTCAGCAGGGGATGAGTGTGTGTGGACACAGGGCACATATGGGGAAACTGCACTTCTCTCTCAATTTTATTCTGAACCTAAAACTCCTCTAAAAAAATATAGCCTCTCAACTAAAAATAAAGATGAAAAGAAAAGCAGTTTCTGACAGCTTGGAACTGGCCTGGCATTAGTATTTAGTCTTTGATAGTTCTAGGAGCTGGACTAGTATCGCTTGGCCTTGATGTTCTCCTGTTGAACCCAAACAATGTCACAAAACACCACAAGACATAGCCATGGGACCATAAAGATCTACACAAAACCAAGACTATTCTTTAATCGTGTCTAAATGTAGGAAAAACCTGAACTTTATCCATATTATAAAAATGGCTATATATTTTACTCTCCTGCTCAATATAAATGATTTGTGTTTCCTTCCAATTACATGTTTAGTCTCACCTTGCTATTACTATCTCTCTTAAGAATTGTTAAGGTAAACATAGAATTACACTGCTTTCTGACTGTGTCCAATCTAAAGTCTTGCTTTTTTTTGAAGCTTTTCCAAAACCCAACACAAGCTCAAAACTATAAGTTCTTTCTAACAGCCTCTTCTTGAGGCATCATGTGGTTCCTCAAGGTGTGAGATCTCCATCATTGAAATATATTAAATTCAACTTTGTTCAGCTACAGTCATATCTTTTGTGGTCTTTCACTGAAAGGCATCAATAATTACTCCATTAATTGTGTAAGTCTGATTTTCTTAGAACTCCCATACCTTCTTTCTACCCTTTCTATATGATGATGTAATGTCTGAGTTTTCCATGTATTCAATTCATTTTCTAATTAAATTATTCTAGAGGAGTTCCTCTGTGGCGCAATGGGTTAAGGGTCTGGCATTGTCACTGCAGTGGCTTAGGTCACTGCTGTGGTGTGGGTTCCATCCCAGGCCCAGGAACGTCAGCATGCTGTGGGTGTGGCCAATAAATAAAAAATTCTAGAGCATGAAATATTTTAGGGAAAGATATTCCTATTCCTAAACTTATATTTTACTCCAGACCAGGGTGTTTTTTTCTTTTCTGCCTGCTATATTTATCATTTACTTATTTTCCTGCAGCCTGCAGAATTTCCTTTGCCTTTTTTTTTCAGATTGATTTGCTTTAATTGGCAGCACTATCCAACATTTCATTTGGTCTTGTAGCATGAGGAAATTATTATTAATACCTATCCAACCTCATCTGATAATTGTTTTTCTTCTTCTCTGAACTAGTTTGAGCAACAAGTACTCTTGTATTTACTTTTTGGGTTAGAGATAGAGTGTTGTAGTGCAGAACAATGTTGAAGGGCTCTGTTGCAATGCAGGAGGTGTCATTAAATATGAAACTCAGAATCCACTTCACCTAGTTGGATTTTATTCTGTCATTATGGAGACTATATCTAGGGTTTGGATAGAGGCCTCATTTTAATAGTGAACCTTTAAAAATAGAAATCCCTTGCAATTTTCCTCTACCACTGAAATTCTGACCATCTGCAGTGCTTGTCACAGTTTGTTTTTCTGGAAATTAGAAGATACTAAATGAGAGATATTAGCAATTTATTGATACGCTTTCTTTTTCCATCTGGAATGGAGAGAGAATAATAGAGCCAGCAGACACTGAATCATGTCTGAACCTTTTATTTTTTTTCTTTTGTTGTTTTTTATTACTATTTTTTCCTATTTTTTATGGTATGAGGATTCTTTCTGCAGTTTCTTCTGAATATTCATTTTTATGATTTTCTCTGTATGTCCTCAATACTGAAGTAGAGATTATTTGTAATCCAGCACTGTGTGTGTGTGTGTGTATGTGTGTGTGTGTGTGTGTGTGTGGCTTTTTACTGTCTCTACCTAGAGGTTGAATTGAAGCTTCCCTTATGTTCTAATTCACTAAAAAATATTTTTCTTGTCATAACTTTTAAAAGTTTTGTCCATGAAAATTTTCTGATTTTACTTCAAATAAATTTCCTCTCCTCTGAAATCCCTGGCATGATATTTAAACAGTTGCCCAAATATGAACTCTTTAGAAAAAAGTCATATTTTATAATATTTTTATATTATAGAAAATGTAAAATATATGTGGTGTATATGTTGTTTCAGAATTAGTGTTTGATAAAGAACTTAAAAGTATGAACAAAATTTTTAGGGACTCAATACAACCACTGAAATGATTTTAAAAAGATACTTTTTCCTTTAAAAATTGTATTCTCTCTCTTCTCTCCATTTTCTACTTTCTCTCTTCATGATATAACAATGCTGATGCCTTGATCAAGAGCTTCTATTATCTCTTTTCACACTCACATGCAAAATATGAAATATAAATCCATGCAAACATATTCATTCCATATTTTCACGTGAATTATTCTTGCTAAAAATACTATGTATCAGCTTTTTTTTTTTTTCAAACCAGCTTTCTTACTCATTAATGCATCATGGACTTACTTCCATCCATACATCAAGTTCAACTTCTTTAATTTTTTTTTCTTTTTTTGTATTTTAGGACTGCACTCACGGTATATGGATGTTTCTAGGCTAGGGGAGCTGCTGATCTATACCATAGCCACAGCAACATGGGATACAGGCTGTGCCCACAACCTACACCACAGCTCATGACAATGCCAGAACCTTAACCCACTGAGCGAGGCCAGGGATTGAACCCACATCCTCATGGATACTGGTTGGGTTGGTTAACCACTGAGCCATGATTGGATCTCTGAATTTTTTAATTAAATTATTTAAAATATTTTATTAGTTACTAAATATTTTATAAATATTTTATTTCTCCAGGATATTTTCTCGAAAGCTGAATTGTTAGATCAACAGGCATCTACATTTACAATTCCAAAGGATATTGTAAAGTTAAATTCTAAACAGCAATAGAAATTCATAAATATATGATTAATGTATCATCAATGTATGGTACTTATAAATCTTTTAAATCTCATGGGTAAAAAATTGATATATCACTGTAGATATTTTATATTTCCCTGTCTGCTGGACATTTGAGCTTGTTTTCAAATGTTTATTGATTCTTTGCAGATTTTATATTGGATTGTTTCTATTCTTATTTTTAAAATCAGTTAGTATAAGTGTTCTGCATATTAATGTTAACTCTATATTTCTAAAGTATATTACCCCTGTTTCCCCAGGCTACTGTTAGTTAATCTTTTAGTTTTTTAAAAATTCATAGTTAGGACTAACTTCGCTTTCTTAAAATAGTTTCTGTTTCTTTACTGGATCCATTACTAAATTCTATCCTAAAATAATTTCTCATTTTTATTATGCCTAAAAATTTAATTGATATAATCTGTAATAATTATATGTAAGATTAGGAAGGATTTCATTCACTGCTTCTATCTAATGCATGATCTCTTGTACTAGTACTATATGCCAACACACATTCTTTTCATGATACATTAAAATGCAAGTTATTTGGTTATTGATTGCACACTAACATTTCTTCACGGAATGTTCTCCTGTTATACTAAATTATTATTATTATTATTATTATTATTTTACTGTGGTGATTCCATCTCAACTTTCATTTCAGTGGTTCTATCATTAAAATTTTTATGTTTGTTAGGCACTTTTCAACAATTTTGAAAATCATTCTTGACATGTTTAAGTACATTAAAGATTATTTAATTTATTGGGTTAGGAGTTAATAAAGTGAGCTTTACTCCCATGAATTCCATCATAGACAGCCTTTCCATAGAAAGATCCTCTATTTATAGCTGCAATAGCTCACAATTTTAACATGAGATAGATACTGAAAAGGAAGAAAATATTTGAGTAAGATGAAAAAGAATAAAGTGTGTCAGGTGCAGTAATAATGCTCTCAATGTATTTTTTTATAACTTCACTTTGGGAGAAGATATTATTTTCACTTTATACATGAAAATGGAGTTTTTGGTAGTTTAACATGAAACAAGACCATATGGTTGCTTTTATACTACTTCACTGTCTGTCAATATGCTCATACATGCAAGTCGAACAGGCGTGGGTGGCTTTGCTCAGCAGAATTGTTGACCTTTGTTAAATAATTAAATCCCTCCTGCTACTTGCCCTGGAATATGCTACATTGAGCTGCATATTGAAGAAACAGCTGGATTGTAAAGCAGCCCTAGCAATTCTGAGCATCTGCCTTTTGGGATTTTTGGTGTGAATTGATCTGAAATTACAGCTCTCTCCAAGAGTGAATTTCATACATGCTACATGGCTTATCTACATCTTAAGTTGCATATTCCCTGCAAATGGCTTGGGGGAAGCATACAATCTTATTTTTGTGATATAGTAATAGAAAATAGAAAAAAAAGTATTTTTAGGTGGCCTTAGATGTCATTGTGTTGACATAACATATTGAAAGTCTGAACATAAATAGCCTCTGATAGTTTGATAGATACACTGTCACTAAAATAATAAATCAGTATTTACTATTGATAGCATTCTAGAATGATTCAGTATTCTCATTTACTTCGTTTAAAAATTTTTGAGAAAGGATAAAGATAACTTATTTAACTTATTTAGGAGTTCCTATTATGGCTCAGCAGGTTAAGAATCCAA
This sequence comes from Catagonus wagneri, assembly GCA_004024745.2. NCBI lineage: Eukaryota > Metazoa > Chordata > Mammalia > Artiodactyla > Tayassuidae > Catagonus > Catagonus wagneri. The sequence goes on from PVHT021183693.1 coordinate 19,871,555, forward strand.
CTGGTATCCATGAGGATGCAGGTTCAATCCCTGGCCTCACTCAGTGGGTTAAGGATCCAGTGATGCTGTGAGCTGTAGTATAGGTCACAGATGTGGTTTGGATCTGGGGTTTGAACCTCCATATGCTGCAGCTGTGGCTCTAAAAAAAGCAAAGGAAGATAACTTATTTATATACCAATATATAGTCCCATCTAAGAACTAGAGCTACATTTATCACTGATATTTTTTTTAAATTATTCCTTGGGACCCAAACACTTAACCTGTGTTGAGGTAAATATCATTCATTTGGATCTGAGCCTGTTCTTAAATTGTATGGACAAATGCTAATATCATTTTGACAAATGTAGAAGATCTTAGAGTGAGTATGATTTATTGCTTATGAGCTCAAACTTTGGTATCAAACGTACCTTTGGTTTGAATCTTGGGTTTACTTATTCTTAAGAATTTAGGTTTATAGAGATTAAGCATATTACCCAGCAAAATGTAATTATACTTCTTACTTATATAATTGAAAGGCCAATATGAAATTATGTTTTCTGAGACTACCATACACTTAGGTCATCATTTTATGTTTATTCCTGATTAATATATTTCCTATAAAGTAGGAGTGCCATAAAAGTAGAGGTGTCTATTCTCCTCATTATAGTCTTACTTGCCTTACATAGACATACCACATAGCAGGCCCTCGAAATTTATTTTGAATCACTTAAAAAATGTATGCGAAGGGCTTCATGCAATATCTGACACATGATCAGTATTACTTATTAGGGGTATCAATTCATTTTAAAATGATTTCTAGCCCACAGTATAGTAAACGTTGGCCTTTGAAATTATACATGACAGTAATTACGCTATGAGGGGACATTTAAGTCTTAAAATTACAACCACTTTTAAATGAATGATGAAAAAGGAACAAGCCATGGTTAACCCAAAACTGGTTTACTAGGTTTTAGCCTGAACCCACAAAGAGATTTATTTTGGATCTAGTTGAATTAAACTTATAAAAAATGGTGTTGCTAACAAGATACTGAGAGGCCATTAACTATAGAGATGCTAGAAGTCTACACAATAATAAATGAGATCAGTTGAATGTTGTAAGCCCTCTTCCTTGATATGGCTATTTTAAATTACTACAAACATAGTGATAATTAATTATGTTTCCTGAGACTATAAACTCACTTTCTATGCTGAGAGCTGAAAACAGATCTGATATTTTATAGCAAAATGCCAAGTGGCACTTGTTGTTTTGTAAGTGTTCCCTGGAATAAGTACTTGAACAGGATAAAGATAAAAGGGCACTGCCAAAAAGATGATTTATTTCCCAATTGTTCATTCCTTTCCAATAAGCAAACAACAATGCTACACACTGAGGGAATTCATTATTTCTGACACAAGAAAAGAAACCTGTACTTCATCATGATCTTTTGTTTTTGATACCACATTTCTTTTCATTTAAGAATTCAAGCAAATATTGGTATTTTGAATGTCTAGATCATTTTGCATCTCTGTGGAGCTTATATCAAAGAATGACTAAGTGATTCCTTTTTTCAAATAACTGTTGTCAAAAAAAAAGCACTCTAAAGATTACTAATATGCAAATCTTGCTCAACATACTCTAAATGTATAATAAGTATTGCATGGCAGCTGATGTTTTTGTTTGATCAAGTTTAGTACTAAATAGTGTTCGCATAGCAATAATGTGAAAACTGAAATCAATCTCTGATTTGAACATGACACAACTCTTACCTGTAAGAGAAAGAAATTCCTGATTTTGGTTCCTCAGGGTCTGCTCAGTCTAGATAATTCTCATTGCTTCATAAAAAAATTAAAACCCCCAGGACATTGCTTAGATCACTCAGATAGCTGATGGCAGAACTCAATTACTATCCAGGTTTCCCTACTTTTAATCTATTGCCTTATTCAGAATAGCAAAGACTCTATTAAGAAACTATTAAGAAACTGTTAACTTCACTCAAGGTCTTCTGTCACAACAAATTATTTACTTTGTCAGATGTTCTGCTTTTAATAAATCTATGTTTACCAATGATACACAGGAAAATATATGAACATTTTAAAGTATTAAAATGTGATATTAATTCATTCTCCTTCTAACAAAAAAGTGTTTTCTTATATCAACTTACCGCAGTCATTAAATGATTATACATCAGGATATAATCACAACATAAACCTGATTCCTGAATTATCTAATTTTCCTTCCTTCTTAAAATAATGTATGTGTAATTATTATGCTAATAGTAAAAGCAAATAAGTATATTTTGCTTTTACTATTAATACCACATGAATGAATACCAAAAATACTTGAATATTTTTCATTTTAATATTTACCATTTATTGCAATAGTAATTTTTCTATATTTTTACCCAGTTATTGATTGTTGAACTATTCTTTTAGGAGCATATGCTAAGTTTAGATAAAGTCAAAGCAAGTGTAGGACAAGTTCTAAGAAAATGTCAACTTAAAGCTGTAATTCCAAAGTTTGCCCATTTCAATTTCCTTCAAAATATTTTCATCACATGGAATTAATATTCTTCATCTGCTTCTTTGGCTTTTTTATTCTTCCCACTGGAACACAGAATGTCAAAATCATTAGTTTATTAGTTTTCTTTAAAATTGAAGCTTAGATAAATGTTCTGGGCATATGGTGATTCCCTCATTATATATTCATTGTGTTCAGAATGTGTGCCCTTTGAACTTAAAAGCTGGGCCAATTTATAATGAAATGTTTGGAGAATAATACATTGAATATTTAACTAGAGGCAGCTTTTCTGTTCCTATTGTCTCCCTAGTGCCATTAATTTGTCCAATGATTCTGAGTTTGGAGAAACCATGAGATATTGCTGATGTTTTTACTTTTAACTGAGGCACCTAATGATTTATAGCAGTAAGTATTGCCCACAATATTGCTATTTCTATTTTTAAGATATGGTGCCAAACTGGACAGAGGTCTGGCTCCACAGCCCTCTTAACCCTCTTTTTATATCTACTTATCTTCATAACTTCACAATATCATGGTCATCCCTTGCTGTTTTTTATCCTAGACAAGAGCTAAAGATAGGAACAGCTACCAGAGACTTTCTGTAAATCCATGAAACACTATAAATGTATTTTCTTACAAAGTTTATTTAGCTGTTTAGATTTAGTCTCAAGAATTTGAAAACCACTTGTGCTTTTCAGGTTTTAAAAGAATAACTTGTTGAATTTCTTGGATGTGCTATTTGTTTTTTCTACTATTGCTATTGAAGTCATACTGCTCCTTTTGCTACAGGGTATTTGGGTAAAATATGCTGTAAGATGTTATATTTTTAATTGATAGGTTTCTTTGTTGTTGTTGTTGTTATTTCAACAATTTTAAGGGAGCCCAAATGTGTTCCAGGAATATCGAAGTGGATCGGAATTCTTAGCTACATGGCCACAAGGTAAAAACCTATTCAGGGCTTAAAAGGTGTGTGTGTGGGCGGGGAGAGATGGGTAGTGGTGGTTCCGGTGGGGAATTATCCCAAGAGCTCTCTGTCCACAGCCATCCCACCCAGACTACTTTTATAGTTTGCACTTCTCATGTGCCCTTATCACCATGCAGATTTCCTGACTCTCATCCTTGAAGAAGCCAAAAGTTTGTTCTCAGTAAAAAGAAGTTCTCCTTATTCTTCTTAGAGAAGCCTGCTAGATGATTTTAAATCAAAAAATCTGTTTCTTCTTGTAGCAGTTAAAATATTTTCCCACATAACCATCACTACATTTTCTCTTTTCCTATATTTTCAATAAAATCCTTTCAATCAAATCCACAGTTTTGCAAATGTATGCTATCTTCTGAAAAAAGCTCAAAAACATTCCTAACTCTTCAGATTACTTTGTAATTATTTAGATTCCTGTCACTCCTGCCACCAAAATACATACACACACCTACACATATTTAGGTTCTCCTGTAAAGCTACCTTTTTGCTAGGAGAAAAAAAAGCCTCTAGTTGAATAATTTAAGCTCTAAATCAATCTCTCCCCCCCCACCTATTCTCTCATTTTAAAATATTATTCAACAGTGATTTAAACATAAATTATCCAAAGTCACATATTCAGTAAATACTAGAACTTAGATTTGAACTTGTATCTTTCTGTCACTAAGACCTATGGCAATTTTACTGTATTGCTAAAAGGGTTGTGCTCTAAAGGATGGACTAGGTTGATGGCCATTTGATTACCTAGAACTGAAACTTCAGCAATACTATACAATTCACACAGCATGACATTGATCTTATCCCATCTGAACTCCACCACAGTACAGACTGTGAATTACCTCTCCATTTTAAACAAGGGAGAAACAGGGGTCAAGGGCTAGAGGCTGAGAGGGAGAGAAATCCCAGGATCAGTGAAAGGATTTGGAACTGGTGTCTAAAATGCCTTTTCATGCAGAGGCAATAACAACTGAGCAATTCACTTTTGAGAGACTCTTGCTATTACAGAATGTACTAAAGAACAGATGACAGGGTAGGAAGCTCTAGATTATGTCAATGGCGTGTTGTCGTCTTGGCATTAGATTTATTTTGTGTCTTCAAGCCATGGTGGGGGGGGGCTCAACTGTAAACAACTAATGAAAAAACAAACAGGTGACTTTGTCTTGTCCTCCTCATTCATCACTTGCATTTTTCAATGCTTTCTTCGTTAAATTCTGTAATACCATGTACGTGCCCTGGACCCTTTGCTTTCACTGAGCTGGCAGTATGCTCTATTTAGACTACCCAATGATTAGATCTGTTATTTTGTCCTAAACCCACCCTGCATTCTTGGTGCAATAAATTAGTGTAAAATATAGCATAAAAATCTATTGGAACAAATACTGATTGGGTGGCCATCCCATAACAGAGTTTCAAATTACAAAGAAATTTCTTGGAAAAAAAATCATTCAAAGTAGCAATATGATAATCATCATCATTGTAACTAATATTTCTCAGGATTAGTGGGAATTAGTCTCTATCCTAAGCACTTTAATGTTATCTTCTTTAATCCTCATAAAATCTCCATGAGTTAGCTGTCTCGTTTCCATTTTTTTGTTTTTTTATTACATGAATTCTTTGATATTTGAAGAATTAGCATTGCCTAAAGCAACATGGGAAGTGGTGGAGAGATTATTGAGGGATTTGTTGGATGTCAAAGTCTATATTTGAACAACCACACTCTACAGGGGTGACCTACAGGTAATGTATGGTGAAATTGCACCTTCATTTCTCCCATGTGGGCCATTCCAACTTTGTGAGGGTCAACTCTGATTTATGGTGATTCCATGGAATTCTAATGTGGGTTTCTGATGTTATTATTTAAAATGAAATTATTATTTATATCCGCTGATTACTCCTGATTGTCACGTGGTATTGGGCACAGGTACCTAAGACATGTAGACAGCATAGATGAAATAGCATCATCAAATATCAAGGATGAGGGCTGTGTCACCAAAGGAAATTATAAATATCCTTGCCTCACAAAGGGAGAAAATAATCATCCTATAAAGTCAATCTGGCCTGCCCATAACCTTCAACCAACATAATCATATTATGTACCTATAATTATTTAACTTTAAACATACTCCGGCCTGCATAGTCATCTAACCAACCAAAAATATAGCATATACATTAAGTTAAATTGCTATGGAGACTCCATGGAAGGCCTTCAACTCCTTCTGGAGGCATTGATGAATGAGTTCTATTTGCACAGTTAAACAGTAAATGGACAAATCTGGCTGCCTATCCTGCCCTGCCTGAGTCGTTCTGTAAGCACAGCCATTTGAGAGCTTTTGACTTTGTACGTTATTAGGTGTCTTTTCTAGTTCTCTATACCATCCCATAACAAGACATTCAGAATCAATAGTCTCTACTGCACACTCTTTAATACCTGAGATCTCTGGGCAATGGTGACTGTATAACAACAAATACGAGATACCCTTTCTTCAACTTTTGTTGGCAGTGTCTTTCTGAAACCCTCTCTGTCTCTTCCTTTCTCTAAGTTGTTCCAGACATCAACGAAGTGGCAGTGGCAGCCAGTTTTGGATTCACTGCTCCAATTCTTGGGAAAACACACTGGTTTCAGGTCATCATTACAATGGCATTATCTGAACCACAGGACATGGGTCAGTCACTGCTTTATCACACTTTGTTGTTATTTTTTCAGCCCACTCATCAACCTGTCAAACCTTGTTTTCCTGGTTTGGACAATCATTGAGCTATGGCCAAAAGGCAAATATGTACTGGGATCCTGTTTTTTCAGGAGGAAAAAAATCAGCCCTAATAGACTAGCTGTTTTTCACCCCTGAGGTCTAGCTGTGCAACATACCAAATGGTTTCTGTCCAAGCAGTCATTCTTCCAGTTTAGGCTACTAGTTTCTATTGCACCGCTGCTCACAAAGGTTTCTGGGTGCAGTACACTCTTCTTAAATTTATTGATATAGCCTGGCATCAAATGAAAAACTAAGCTCAGCTTCTGTGACCCTTGGAACAAGCCTGTATTGCAAATAGCCACAGAACTTCAAACCAGGATTTGGCTTGATGACCTACTGACACTTTTTTGGATGCAGAATGTCTGTCAGGCTTCTCTTTGCTGGGCCTGAGTAAACACTGTCATTCGATTCTCTGGGCATTTATCTCTAACTCTTTTGTATATTTGTAGGATTATTATTATGGTTGGCTTCACTGCTTCCTTTTTCAGTATTTCATTCTGAAATAACTCAAAGAATATTTCAAGTTAAACAAAAGAGTGACCAGATATACTTTTACAGCAGAAAAAAAGAAAAAAAAATGACTAAAGACTTCTAATTTTAACTCTAATATGAACTATAAATAATACATTACTCCAGGTTTGTAAGCAAGGTTAAAAAATCAAATGGCAGGTTTTTAACAGGTATATTTTACATTGCAGAGATAAGCTCCACAATGCAGTATGAAATTTAGATAGAATCATTATTTGATTGAATTTATTTATTTAAAGACAAGGGACATTAGGGATATGGGCAATGGCAGCTTTGTAAATTCCTCTGGAATCTTCAGTGATGTGATATACCCTCATCCGTATGTTATTTATGCAATATATGACCATATCTGTGATAGAAAAGCCCCTCCTTAAGGTTTCAAATGCAGTACAGTATTTTTTCAAAAGTCCAAATTGAATCAAAACAAAAAAATGAGAGTCAAAAATTTTACCCTCTCTGAATTTAGTTTATTGAAAATAACAAACACTAGATGTGCAATACTCCTACTGAACATTAGCTTATTTTTAAGGTGTATGTATGTGTGTGTGTGTATGTTTGTACATGTGTATGTGTGTGTCCTCACACTCTTCCCTGTGGTTGGGCATGCATGAATTCATATATCCCATTGTTTATAGCTCAAAGTTTTCCAAGGACTACCATCTAATTCTTAAGCATTATGGAATAGTGCTGTACTGGACATCACTCCAGAACTTCTGAAGATCAGAAGACTTGAATTTCCTTTCAGAATCTACTAATTAATAATTTTGTGACCTTGGCCATATCACTCAGTTTATTTTAAGCAAGTTAATTTCATTATTTTTCATTGACATGAATAATTTTTCCCTTATTTCCATCTCTCTTCTATCATTCAAATTTAGGAAATGATATAATCTTTCTTAATGTTTCAATGTATACCATTATGTGTGCTTATGTTCATATGACTTGGTTGGACAGCCATAAGAGACATTCCTTGTGAGTGAGCCACATAGCCTTCCATTAGGTCTCATTTGCTTATTTTTGTTTTTATTTATATTTCCTTGGGAAGACTGACTAAGAAAACATTTGTATGGTTTATGTCACAAAATATTTTGCTGATATTTTCTTCTAGGAGTTTTATGGTGATATGTCTTATGTTTAAATCTTTAAACCATTTTGAGCTAATTTTTGTGTGTGATGTGAGGGTGTATTCCAGTTTTGTTAATTTACATGCAGTTGTCCAGTTACCCCAGCACCATTTGCTGAAGAGGCTTTCTTTTTCCTATTTTATAGTCTTGCCTCCTTTGTAGAAGATTAATTGACCATAGGTTTTATAAAAGCAGTTTTATTTCTGGGTTCTCTATTCTGTTACTTTTATGTGATCTTCTTTAATAGAGATAATTATGTCTTTACAATTTTTTTCTTTCTTTTTTCTTTTCTTTCCTTTCTTTTTTAAATAACTATACCCATGGCACATGGAAGTTCCATGGCCAGAGATCAAATACGAGCTGGAACTGCAACCAATGCCGCAGCTGTGGCACCACCTGATCCTTTAACCCACAGTGTCAGGCCAGTGAACAAACAAGCCTGTGCAGTGACCTGAGCTACTGCAGTTGGATTCTTAACTTCCTGTGCCATACTATGAACTCCTGTTTTATTTTTTCATAGCAAAAGGTTGATCATATTTTATTCCATAAATAGGAAGTTTACTGGTTGAGTACATTTACTGAAGTTTTTTCTACGTTTTCTTATTGTGTTAAAAAATCTTTGCTTTTATTTTCTACTAAACAAAGGAATTAGATTTTTAGGTATGGCTATAGATTAGCCTTCTAGGCTGCACAGCTGGGAAGTGCCTTCTCCTTTGTGATCATGGGAAACATTTTCCTATTAAAAAAATTGCTAGTCTATGAGTTTCCATTGTGGCCAGAAGGTTAAGAACCTGACGTAATGTCCATGAGAATGCAGATTCAATCCTTGACCTCCAGTGGGTTAAGGATCCAGCATTGCATGGCTGTGGCATAAGACTGTAGCTGCATCTATGATTGGAACCCTGGCCTGGGAATTTCCATATACTGCAGGTATGACCATTAAAAAAAAAAGGCTGTCTATATATTTTTCGTTTATGGCTTTGCCTCCCTTGAATCTCTGATGTCAGGTCTAGGAGGACTTCTGTCAAAAGCCATTGCAGCCATGTCCCTAATTCCATGTTCTTGTGTTAAACAAGAGATTTAGCTTTTTTATTTCAGGGAGAAACCCTCCCCTTCTCCAAGGTTATTTATGCAGACAATTTTTATTTTTTTTTAAATCTGGTCAGGCCCCTTATGTGCTTCTTGCTTTTCCTCTTATTTCCTCTGACAATTTTCAGCTTCTTTTGTCAGCCCTTATAAGCATCTTAGAAAATATCTGAAAATAGTAGACATTTATGACCTGCTCTTGTGGATTGGCTAGCTCATTGTAGATAGTTTATAATCTCACATACAAAGATAAGGTATAAAACTGCAACTTTGTTCAAGAATACTAATACACCTTCCAGTAACCATATTGTTTAAAAGAAAATATATATATATTTAAATGAGTAGATAATATATTAACTACAATAATATATTGCTAAAATATATGTTTTCCACATAGGGAGGTAAAGATATTCATTTCTATTCATATGCTGTTTATAAGAAGTTAAATAAAGTAGTATACAGAGGATTGCTACACAAATTAATTTAAATATTCAATTGTTTATTTTACCCAATATTTTGCTTTCTATTACCATTTAGATTTCCTTTCAAAATTTCTGTTTGAACAACTTCTTTGAAGTGGAATTTACCACCTTAGAAGGCATAAACATTTCTATTTGTGTATCTATCATTTTCAAAATTAATTAATTTTAGTTCAAGCTTTTGCAACTCTCTGCTAGTTTGCTAAACAAATTAATGAATAAAAAGTTTGATTATTTTTCTCAAAGGAGCAAACTAAAATTCAAACTAACATGAATCCAATAACACATCATTTTCCCAATCTTCTGAGTATATTACTAAATGCTTGTGTGTTTATTTGTAAAATATCTACACATACAGTATCTCTATGTATATTAAATACTAATGATTAAGCTCTGTCTATTCTTTCAGATAAAATAAATATAAATTGAAATTATGTATATATATATATACACATATATACACACATGTGTGTATATATGTGTGTGTGTGTGTGTGTATATATATATATACACACACACACACACATAGTAGAATGCCTTGTGTCTATGTAGTATACATTCAATGATTGTGGAAGTAATTAAGGTATTTTTTAAAAAGGTCAAGTTTCTAATTTTTTTCTTCGTGGCTCTCTTCTCAGAGTTTAACACATCACATGAAGTAGATACTAAATAAAGATTTGTTGTCTGACTAAATTTTTGGTGAGAAAAGCTATTCTGGCAAACAAGATGTATCAGAAGTTTTCTGTTAAATTGATGCATATTTACAGCTCAAATAATTGAAGCTGAAAAAATTAAAAGTCATTAAAATTTGTTGTTTCTAGATGGACAATGGAGAATTTACTTATTTTATTTTCACATAAATGAAGATAATTAATGAGAGAGTTTGTTTCTGTATTCTATAATATTTTAGGGGGAAAACTACAGTGTAATTTTTCTGTGAATTTTTTCCTGTTACTCTAGGGCTTTAAATGAGAGTATTATAATTACTGATCTGAACAGCTCTAACTGGAATTTTTGTATCCAGGGACAAAACATATAATATCTTTAAAAAAAATAATGTCTCTGTGGGCATTTTTTCTTCCTTATTAATTATATTAATTTTCTTTCCACATAAATTACCAATCAGATTAAAATTGGGCCTTTATGCACTCAACAGTCTAAGCATGTCCTCTTAAATGGACTCTATGCTTCCAACTACATAGAAAGTTCCATTTCTTCTGGCATTTCTTTTAAGTTAGATTAATCAGGGACATCCTAAAGTATAAAATATGTTGATATCACTTAAGTTACTGGTGTGTGTGAATGTGTGTGTCTGTGTGTGTGGGAGGGTGTATCTGCTGGAGTAAGACATCAGAGTCTCAAACATGTAACTTCATCCAAATGATCATAGCAAGTGCTTTACGAAGTGGGGATAGACATTATGAAGTAGGATAATTCTGTTCTTTTTTGAGAGAGAATGTGTCTTTATCAAGCTCTTTCTCTTTAACAATGAAGAATTCCATTAAAAGGTAAGTAGGCTCCCCTACTATATTCTGTATTATTACCTATTTCCTTCAGATGTTATAAATGGCTTGCATCAAAGTAACTGAGGAGGTTATTAAAAATGCCCACTGAGAGCTTGTTTGTAGGTTCTAGCCTGGGAGCACAGCTGCTCCTATACTCTTGACTGAAGAACAATCCTCCTCTATTGGGGATGCTTGTCCTCTTGTAAGAACATTGTAAATCAACTATAATAAAAAAATAAATAAATTTTAAAAAGGCCCATTTTGGGCCTCCCCCAAATGAACAAATGGCAGCTCAAGATGAACCAAATATTGAAGTCATCAGACATGAACTTTAAAGCAGTTTTAACCATGCTCTATAGGAGTAAAAACTCCCAAAATGAATGGAAAGATTTATTTTGGGAGAAAAATAAAAACTGTAAAAGAGAACCAAATGGCAGTTTTAAAACTGGAAAGCACAAAATCTGAAATAGAAATTTGTACTGAAAAGGCTCAAGAGTGGGATGGCAGTAAGAGAAAAGAGTCACTAAGAAATCATCCAAGCTGAAGGACAGAGAAAAAAATAGAAAACAAATAAGCAGAGCCTCAGGTCCACTAAGATAATATTCAAATATATATAATAATTTTGTTTTGAGAGTTTTTGAATAATTTTTGTTTGAGAGGAGAGAAGATATTGATGCAAAAAAAAGTTTTTTTCCATAAGTTAAAAACTGTTCCAAAAAGAGAAATTTGGGAGTTCCTATTGTGGCTCAGCAGAAACGAATCTGACTAACATCCATGAGGGTGCAGGTTCGATCCCTGGCCTCACTCAGTGGGTTAAGGATCTGGTGTTGCCATGAGCTCTGATGTAGGTCACAGAGGTGGCTTGGATCCCGCATTGCTGTAGCTGTGACATAGGCCAGCAGGTACAGCTCCAATTTGACCCCTAGCCTAGGAACCTCCATATGCCATGGGTGCAGCTCTAAAAGGACAAAAAAAAAAAAGAAGAAGACAGATTTGTGGATTCAAGAGAATTGGTAAGGAGTTCCTGTCATGGCTCAATGGAACTGAATCTGACTAGCATCCGTAAGGATGCATGTTCAATCATTGGCCTTGCTCAGTGGGTTAAGGAACTGGCATTGCTGTGAGCTGTGATGTAGGTCATAGAAATGGCTCAGATTCTGCTTTGCTGTGGCTAGAGTGTAGGGTGGCAGCTGCAGCTCTGATTTGACCTGCCTGGGAATCTCCAAATGCTGCGGGTGCAGCCCTAAAAATATAAAACCAAACAAACAAAAAATTGGTGAATATCAAACAGTATAAAATTAAAGAAAATCACTCTCAGGCATATCATATACATATTTTAAATCAAAGATAAGAGAAAAAAATCTTGCAAAAAGTAAAAATATATGAGAACAATAATTCAAATGACTCAAAATTCTCATTAAAAATACCTACAGTGAAACAACCTCTTTTAAATTTTTGAAAGAAAAGTATCAAACCAGAATTCCTTATACACTAAAAATATCCTTTAGTAAAGACAGCAAGGAAAAGACCATGTAGATGAAGTAATATAAGAGAATTCAATGATAGTATGTTGTCCAACAAGAAATTCTAAAGGACTTTCTTCAGGCTGAAGGGACATTTTCTTTATACTGAGTGAATCTCACACTGCCTCATGGACCAGCTAACAGGTCATTCTGGTTATTCTGCAGAGAGTGAGAGCATATAACTTCTTTCTTTGTATTACTCATTTCCTAACATAGTTCCAACTTGTCCCTGTGTCAAATTCTCTATGTAAGGTATTCTTTGCTAGGTATGAACATTTACAGATGCTTTTCTACTGGTATCTTTTAAATCATATGAACTAGAATTATTTATTTTTTAACATTAATATAGTTGACAAAACAAATTACTCATTTCTATCCAAACTTGTTTTTTCCCAAGTCCACTAAGGTATTAAAAATCATCTCTTCACCAAACTTTTCAAGGGTGCAGAACAAACATTTATTTGTATTCTTATTGTAGAGATTAAAACTTATGGAGTATATTTTTCTGTGGTATCTCTTTAAGATCATACAGGTCCTCCATGAAGAAGATATTTTATTAATTAGAATAGCATGGTTCAAAGCAATGCTAAGCGATCTGCTAATTTTCACAAGCTAACATGTCAGTGGTGGGTGTGCACACATCTGTTCATTCTTTCTTCTGGAAAAAAGTCCTGAAGTGAACTGGTCTAGAAAACTAAAAGAAGGTCAGTGTAACTGGTCCACAGTGAGGTAGAAGAAAAACATATGAATTATTTTTAATCAAATAAAATACACGTTATTAACTTTATATAATACATGAAAATAAACTGAAAGTTAGAGATATTTCACACGTTAATTGTACCAAATTTCACAAAGTGGAAAAACCTGAAGTTTACACAAAATGGATTATAAACTTGCTTCAGTTCAGACATAAAAAGAACTTAGAGTTAGAGGATAAAGATTTGGAAAAGACAGAAATCACCCCCATAGCATTTTCTTCACTGAAATCAGAAAATGAGGCTCTATTGAGTATCTCTGGGGCCATGATACCTTCCAAGCCTCTAGGGGAGGATCAGTCCTTGTTTCTTCCAGCTTCTGATGCCGCAGGCATTCCTAGGTTTTAAGGGCATTCACTGTAACCTTTGCTCCCATTTTCATATAGCTGTCTTCTCTCTGTGTCTGTTTTTCCGTGAACTCACCTTAATAAGCTCTTAACTGGATTATATCTGCAAATATTCCATTTCCAAATAAGATCATATTCACAGGTACCTAGGCAGAGTGAAGAGATATGTTAGGATTTCAGTATATCTTTTGGGGGCATATGATTGAACCCACAACAACCAAAACTACAAGTGTCAATATACAATTTCAAAAATATAGACATTCATCACCCTCTCAGGCAGTGATATATTTAAACTCTTAAGAAAAATAGCACGAGATGGTCCATTAAGTGCTTCTAGAAAACATGAATAATTTTACAATCTGACAAATATGTTAATCAAATATTAATCAAATATTAATCAAAATTACCTGAAAACCTAATTTTATCAATATAAATACATATATGTTTATTTATTTATCCTTCTGTCTTCCAGACATACCACATGCATATACACACCAGATAGCTATTATAAAGAAAATTTCCCAGATGATTCCAAATGTCAAAACAGGTTTGAAATCTATTGCCTTAAAAGGACTTCAGCTTACCTAAAGAAGGAGATGGGTATGTTAAATTTAAAACAAAAAACACATCTTCTTTGATGTATTCTGAAATAATTCTGCTGAGCTGAGACTGGTGAACATAACAAGGCAGAAACACTGGTTCACTGACTTCAGACATAGCTGAGAGAGAACAAAAGACTGTCAAATGCAAATCTAGATTTGACCTTAATTGGTAAGATAGTTCAAAGTTTATCAAAGCTGACTTGGATATATTTTCTGTTTTATTCTTCTGTTTATGTTTTTATATAATTTTGTTTCAAAGACTTTACACTTTTTCCATGAAATATACATTAGAAATAATTTTTGAGATATGATTGTGTTAGAAGAAATAGAGAAACTGGCTAATAATAGATGCCTCCAACTTCCTTATGAAGTAATCCCTGAGCAATCACTTAATTTGTGAGATCTCTGCTATTTTAGAAGGAAATAATCTCCTTTCATTCATTTACTCTTGAGTTGTGATCCATACCCTCTGAGTGCTGCAGAGGGTAATTTTACTGTGTACACAAAGCCTTGCATCACATGTCCAGTTTTTTCCCTCCTCCAGTGAGGTTTGCAGACTCTAAACAACATGGCTATTAGGTACACACTTGAGATCTGTGGAGGGCTGCAGAGACTCTTATTAGTGAAAAGGAGTAGAGAAAGAAAATTGTAGAATAATGTACCTCGACGAGAAGTCTGAATTGAAAACACATAAATTTGAAGAATCAGAGGACAAAATAACAAGTGAAGTAAAAAGAAATCTCTTGAGACTTAAGGTCATTTATTAAAACTCTTTGAAGAAATTATTTATCAGGAAAAGAGAAGTCTATCTTTTAGGATTTAAGAGGAAAAGAGTTTTAAAATGAGACTTGTGATTCATTTCATTGATTTCTAGTTATTATTGCTAGAAGGAAAAGTAAGTGATAAGGAAATTGCAAATTCTGGGACATAAGAGGGAATGAAGTCCCACCTCATTGTTCCACAGCACAGTAGCTTCAGGGAAATTTTGTTACTTCTTGTCCACCTGCTTTGGGTCTGCAAGGTGGTATGTTTCATCTTTGAAAAAGTATTGGTGTGCATCATGCTTTACAATATTTTCTTTTATCTACAGTCTTCTGTGTTTTTGCCTTTCATCTGACACCATCTTTGCTTTGAAATGGGGAAATACCGTAGCACTTAGGCTGCTAGCAGAGACATATATTATAATCACATGTTTAAATGATTAAAATTCACTAAAAGTCATAGTTATGGAGATGTGGCTAGGATTAAAGGGAAATATTAAGGGTTGTCCTAAATTATCTGGAGCTTTAGATACAACTAGAGGTAGCCATCACTGAGACTGAGAAAAAACTACAGCTCTGGGACCACGCATTTTACCTTCCCTGACAAAAGCTGTGGACTTTGGTAGAGAGACATGGACAAACTCTGCTGAATTTTCAGGGAGGGAGGACGTGGGAGTAATTTTTTTCCCATCCTCCAACCTCTTGCCAATGACACCCAGTGGCTGAACCATACTGGAAGCTTAGGGCAAGAGAGGTCTTTGATGAAGTCCCTTAATAGGCACCACATGTCACAGAGAGTAGTGGTGAACAGGAGCAAGTGGGTTGTGGGGGTCCCACAGAAAATATACAGGACATGCAAACAAATGCCTAGGATATACAGCCAGCATATACAATTGTTTAAGAAATATTTTTTCCATGATTGTTACCCTAATATGCATTGAGAACACAAAGGTGAGAAAGTAAGCAGTCCTTGACCTCTTTAGATCTTACATGCCAGTGTATATTTTTAATACAATGAATGTAAGCATGTTTATGTGTGTGTACATTGTATCACACACACACACACACAAGCCTGCAGCTATAATATATGCTTTCCTGTTTTCCTTTCAATTCCAAATCTTATTCTGGTGGATGGAAAAACTGGCATTATAGCAAGAAAACAATGAAGAAACTTATGTTCAGTTTGTTTTTATTTAATTTGTGTTCTTTTTAAATTTATAAGCAAGACTTCTGGCAAACTAAAAGAGGAGATACTGAGGGAAGAGGAATGTTCAGAAAATGATATAATGTGACTGGAAAGGAAAAAGAGGGAGATGGAGGCAATTTCATTCTGGCCTCTACCATCAGGCTACTGGTCCCCAAGGCTGTGAAGGAGGCCATGTGATGGCAGGCCCTGACCACTAAGGAGAGGTGGAAGAAACAGATAGATACAAGAATGTTGAGACTGCTGAGCATATTTTAGCCAGTGCTGGTGGGTCTAGCTGTGACCCATCCTTTGTCACTCAAGTGAACATGTGACATCCTTGTGTGAGTACAGAGGCCAGTTTTATAGTTGCTGGGCAAGGGAATTAGAAGGATACCTTGCACCTCACTAGGAGCATGTTGCTTGTGGGGTCTTGATGAGTAACTAGCAGAGGAATAATTTCCTGTCCTCTTAAATTTTGCTTGGAACCCATCAATTCTGTCCCATGTCAGTGGTCCAGAACATGCACAGCCTCCTCTTAATTTTCCAAAACTTCAGCTGAGGTTCTTGAAACACTCACAGAATCATCAGTAATGATCTGGAAAGAAAAGTCCCAGCTGGGTAGTGCGCACAGATACTAGAGACAAGTATGTGATGCGGTATATGTGTTTGTTCAAATATCTATTGATGCTGAATACCTAGCATACCTAGAATCCTGGAAATTGTTATCATATATGTATTAAGTTATCAGAACTTGTTTGAACTTTTCTTTTTTACTAGTTGGAATGTTCCTAGAAAATAGCCTCATTATTTCTGTATACAAATTGCTGTTTTGATATTAAAAATAATTATGATATCTGTTTATGTTTATTTTTAAGGATTTATTGAAAATGAACACTTAAAGAAGACCCCAGTTTTTATAGGGAAAGGAGCAATTTCAATGTTTTTGGAGAAGTCACAACTAAATTCATATCCTGACTGTGATCATTTCTACCTTTGCAACTTTAGGTAAGTTACTTAAGTTTTCTGAATTTTATATTTTTGTATTTTTAAAGTAAAAGTAATAATGGCAAACTTGCATGGATGCTGGAAACATTAAATATGCTTGAAAAATCTAATCCTATAATCCTTCCATTCTACATTTTTCATTTACCATCACCAATATAGTAATATTTCTTTGGGTCTTATCAAGTAATTTGACCAATGGTATAATTTTTAATATTTATCCAGCTTCAAATTTCCTGTAAATGCATTCTATTATTCCTAAAGACCTCAGCAAGTAAGAGATTTGAAGGGGTACCAAGATTCACCCCATATTTTGCTGCTTGTCTTAAAAACAAAATATTGCTTCTGTTCCATTATGATCATTTTTCTGCAAGACTGCTTCTAGACACAAAACTGAAGATGCCTGGCTCATTCCACTTTCTATCAGGCTAATTATTCTTTATAAACACAGTCCGTTTTGAAGAAGGTCAAAGCCGAAAAGGAAACCTATGTCCCCTTCCCACGTTTAACTAAGGGTATACAGATGCAAAATACAGCAAGTTGGATATCAAATCCAAGACGGCTTAAGATAAATAGAAGGAAAAAAAAAACAGAATCTTTGTTTTATCATTGCTTTCCTGTCAATATTGTAGACAATTTATTCCACAAAAAATGTAATGTGAAACTTAGCCATGCCATCGTCAGGAGAATTGTGAAGTTAATGGTGCAACAAATTATCTTATAAATATTGTCCTGTAAGGATATTGGTTAACTAATGCTGGAATGAAACTTTAAACTCTAAATCAAACTGCAATGAAACATAAAGCTCTAAGTCAAATTCCAAGAAAAAATTATCTAATATTAAATATTATTGTTTCCTGAAAACTTTATATGAGGCACTTGGTCCTGATTCTTCGAGAGCAAACAGATCCTTAACTTGTCTTTCTAATGAAGTATTTCTGAGGACATTTTAGACACTTAAGACAATAGCAAACTCATCACATTATATTAAGTCTGCGTGAAGGATATTTATTATCCAGTTAATTATTATTGAGAAACATACCTTTAGAAGAAGTAAAATAAGGAAGAAAAGAATGGTTATAAATGTATTATGATTTAGCTAAGAATTGTCTTTTAAGCAGTGGAGCTGATAGGTAAATATTTAAATTATGTGACAGAGGAATGAGATAGCTAGTTTTCATGTATTTAAAGTACAGTTATTTATATACACATTCACACACACACACATGCCATGCACCCACACACTTAAACATCTACATATGTAAAGAGATAATTATGTAATATTTAAAGGGTTTAGAGTAAATTCATTAATTTATTTAGCTCAGTAAAAAGTGAATGACTAATACCAACCTCCTTGTTCTGAGGTTGTATTTTAATCGTGCAAGATATTATCATGGGAGCAGCCTGGATGAAGAGTGCACAGGACCTCCCTGCACATTTCTTTGCAACTTACAGTGAATCTATGATTACTTCAAAATAAAAAATTTTTAAAATGGGATAATGTTGTACTAAAAATGCCTTTGTTTAAGTAAAAAGAGCATTTAGAGGAAAATTTTGTGGTAGTTTTGAAAGCAAGATGGCACTGAATGTGAGTTCAAAATGTGCAAATTACTACAGGAACTAAGTTTGACCACAGCATTTAACACAGGAAGTAAAGGATCAGTAGGTATTTTAAAATACATTCTTCTTCTGTAGAAATGGAAAATTGCTTGTATTCATTTACCTGGAGTTCATAGTTATAATCACCTATAATTTTATGTGGGAGGTAGGAAGCTAGGTAGAAAGAAATGAGATCATTTCATTTCTGAAACCACATGTGAAATGTTTTCTAGGGAAAATTTTAACCAGAATATGAATCACTTATTCAAATTCTTTCTTTGAATAGAAAAGTCCATTTTGATGTTATAATAATTTAACGATTTTTTTTTTAGTTCTCTAAATATCTAATTCTACATCGTAAACTTAAAATGTCTCAATATCCTCATCAGAAACCTAGGGCAATAGCGATTTTTCAAAACATTATTTTCAAATGCTTTAGCACAACGAAATATTAGTTATAGTTTATCAATAAATAGAAACAGCTTTCTTAATGTGATCTGATAAACAACTTATGAAACATAGCAGAGATACACTTTAAACTTATTAATAAGTGAAATAAATTTCTATAGATTTGAGATATTCATTTTCTAAATAAAAATTAACAAATACAAAATAAAATCTTATTAATGTTCAAATACAGATTATGTCATTTTGCTTTCCTTTAAACTTTTAAGTCGCTATGGTTTATTTGTGTAAAATAGAGATCATAAGCCATGTAAATTAGTGATTTTTAGTCCGTGCTGGGAAAGTATAAGGATTTCCATGATGTGCTGTTAAGAATAACTTCAGTATATCATGAAAGAAAACTACTGGAGTAGGCTAGATTACGTATATAATCTCCTTTCAAACTATTAGCTATGATCTCTGTCTACTAATTTATGCTGCCCAGTGTATATCATCAGGAGAACATTGTCCTGAATTAATGTTTTCTCTTTATCACTCCAATCTGATTATCCTGGTTAAAATAGAAAATCCAGCTTATAAATTTGATTTAGTCACTTGTTGTACAATATCTCCTAGTTTCTTTGTGGGATGCTCAGTCTATTCTGCTATTCTGCTTTGAAAAGGAATAGCATTTCTCCACATAAGTGCAATTTGGGCGACTCTGGGAACTTATGTAGACATTAATATGGAAGAAAAATTGGAAAGAACAGATTTGAACTGCTGAGATAATTCCCATCAGCTGCATTGCTCAGAACTGGCTTGTGTCCATCAGAAGCCTTCTGGTCCTGTGGTCTCACTGAAGGCATCATTCTGCATATTATCTTTGATCGAGTTATGCTTGAATGATTTTGGCTGAAGATGGAACATTTTTCCAATCTTCAGAACTTTATTGTTGCACTTGAAACAGTAAATAAATAATCCATGGGCTTGTTTACTTTCCTGTTATCTGTGAGTTAGTTCTGAATTACAGTTCTGGGTTTAAAATTCACAGTATAAATTTTTCATTTGTAAGAATGGTAAAAGCCTATAATATCTAGACAATAACCCAGTCCAACTCTACTTTTGGTTTTGTTTTTAACTACACAATTGAAATAAATCATTATTATAACATAGGCTACTGTCTTAGACTTCTAAGACTGCATTAAGAAAATGCCATAGACTGATGACTTAAAAGGGGAAATTAATTTTCTCATGGTTCTGGAGTCTGGATATTTGAGATCAGGGTGACTGCGTGGTCAGTTTCTGATGATGGCTCTCTTCCCGGGTAACATATGGCCAAATTCTCTCCATGTCCTATGGAACACAAGCTCTCAGGTGTCTCTTCTCATAAAGACACCAATACAATCCCAAGAGCCCCATGACCCTCTAAATTTTATCTAACATTAATTGTTTCACAAATGCCCCATCTCCAAACACCATCATATTGGGGATTAGAGCTTCAATATATGAATTTTTAGGGAACACAAACATTCAGCCCATAACATCTACCATATCAGAAATCTCTTTTAAAAATATTTTTTTAAACAAAGAACATGACAATTTCAAATGTCCAGATAGGTAACTCTGCAAAATGTCTGTAGCAATTGCCAGCCTTCCTGAGAGCACCATACCATTTTGTATTGAAAATAGGTATAGTCGAGTTTATAAAGGGCTTATAAGAAACTATAATAGTTGTTTTCAGGAGATGCTTGGAGAAAGTCTACCTTCACTTTACAGTTGATAAAAATAAGACTAAGAGAGGTACCATGACTTGTCACCATGTTTCTGAGACGGGACCCAGGTTTCCATTCTGGTTCCATGAAGACCCTGATATTCCTAAAGGATATTTTACTCTTCTATAAAAAATATGTTTCCCAACATTTCTATTTTTTTCTCTCGACTTTTTATTTTATTGTAAGCAATGGAAGAAAAAAATTTGTCTAACTATTGGAAACATAACATTTTCTAGATTTTACTTCCCCATAATTTTTCCTTTATTGACTGAGGGTTTAGACAGTATTTCTGGAGTAATAATCATTTACCTAAAAATTTCACGATTACAGCTTTCTAGTAACCTACCATGGGTTTAGATAGTTTTTCTGGAGTAACAATCATTTATCTAAAAATTTTAGGATTACAGATTTCTAGTAA
The DNA here is from genome assembly GCA_004024745.2 of Catagonus wagneri. NCBI lineage: Eukaryota > Metazoa > Chordata > Mammalia > Artiodactyla > Tayassuidae > Catagonus > Catagonus wagneri. The sequence goes on from PVHT021183693.1 coordinate 19,892,846, forward strand.
CCTACCTCTAACATATTACACCAGAACATTTTCTGTGATTAGAAACAGTGGGAAACACTGTTCTGCAAAAATATTTTTAAAAAAGAAAGGCAAAAACATGGAAATCTAATTTTGATTTTACATATTTTTCTATTTCCTGCTTCAGACTTTTTCTGGAATTTTGTCAGATTTATATATTTTTCTCAATGTGCAAACCTCAAACGAGCAAATACATTTCAACAGAAATCTAACCTAGTTCAACTCATCTGGAATGAGCACTGACTTCAAAATCAAACAGCATTTGGTTTGATATCTGAATCCATTTTAAGTTGTGTAGAAACTTAATTGTTATACTCAAATCAATAATTTAGCCAAATAATATACTATTTAGAATTGAGCCAAAGATTAAATGGATTAAGTTACATATCTCAGTCAGTAGGAGCCATGTATATGGTAGGATAATTAACCTCTCTTCATTAAAACTTTAGTACTAGAGTATTTGTTGTGTATGCCATACTTTGGAACCTGCATATTGTTTCCAGTTTTTAAGAAAACGTAACACTAAGTAATTTGGAGTCAGAATCTGAAAATATTTCTGCAATTAAAAAAGTGATGAGTATTCAGCCCATTTTCAATACTCACAATAAATATATAATTGTATGTATGAAATAGGAATGAGAGCCAGTGTTAATGTAAAAAGCTTCATCCATGGCATCCTAATCCTTTTAGGAAATTACATTTTCTAGCCTCGTGCTCATAATGATTAATGACCATATTGAATTTACTTTAACCTATATATTTAAAATTTTATGTGTTCCATATCACAAGCTATCATCACAAGACGTCTTGGGGTTAGAAATAAATCTGCCATTTATTTACATACCAGAGAACAGCCTAGGGGAGAGCCATCCCCAGCACAGGTATTAGGAATTACTGGGATTAGGTATTCATCTGAAGTAATGTTTTTATATTAATATTTTATACTGACATACATAAAATGATAGTAAACAGAGCCAACAGATAAGCTTACCTGTATTTTTATTTTTTTTATTTAATTACTTCTCATAAATAATGTCATCAAAGACTGTATTTAGTATCTGCTCTGATTATAGTTTAAGTTTCACAGTGGCTTCTTTAAACATAAGCAGATTCTCTTTAAGATGGAGCTTGGTTCCTCATTTCTCAGACATTCATATTTATATATATATATCCCCAGAATGTAGGAGAATGCTTTGTATCAAGGATAAGCTAGTGGAATGAATTGTGAAATGGGTTTAATTTGAAATTGATCAAAGTGGACCTATGTGATAGCATGATCCTAACTAATTTGGAATGGGTGGAATGGGATGGAGCTTTCAGATCTATGAGTAATACATGAACCTTATCCATGATCTTCCAAGCTTATTTATAAGCATTGGAATAAAAGGATTATAGTTATCATGCAAGAGTGGTTGTCCCTACTGAGTTTGATTTGCAGTACATCTGAAGTAAAAATTATTAATCTTAAAAAACTAGTGACATGTTTTGCATGAAAATAGATTTATATTTCTTCTGTTACACTTTGGACATTAATTCCTTTGCATGTAACAGAAAATACATTCTCAGAAAGTTTAGACATTTCATCTTGCAATTTTATTTGTAATGGCATCAACGTAATTTGTACTGTTTAGATTAATTCCTTAACTGAAACCATGCTATTTATTAAGCAATATTTCATCTGAAAGATTGGACCTGTATGTAATTCTCTAACAGATGCACACAGGTGAAGAGTTGGATTTGGACATACAAAGTTTGATCAAAATCAGAATTTCAGGAGTTCCCGTTGTGGCACAGTGGTTAACGAATCTGACTAGGAACCATGAGGTTGCAGGTTCGATCCCTGGCCTTGCTCAGTAGGTTAACAATCCGGCATTGCCATGAGCTGTGGTGTAGGTCGCAGTTGCAGCTCGGATCCTGCATTGCTGTGGCTGCGTCTTGGGCCAGTGGCTACAGCTCCGATTAGACCCCTTGCCTAGCAGCCTCCACATGCTGCGAGTGCGGCCCTAAAGTGACAAAAGCCCAAAAAAAAAAAAAAAATCAGAATTTCAAACAAGTTAGAAGGAGAGCAAAAAAGTAATGAAAGTAGCTTATTTTTTTAAAAAAACAGGTTAATGCAGTGATGAATATAAAATATATATAAATACTGCATATTGCTTACTAAGTACTATATATCTGTATGCAAAATATTTTTTTCATTTTGAGTAGCGGTTGAATGCCTCTGAATTTTTAAAACCCATCTTTAAAAATATAATAATTTTTCTTTCTCCCACAATTACAATTTATCCATTCAACAAATATTTTAACATATTTACTTCAGGCCAGGCATTGCTCTAAGCACATGGAACACAAAAGTGAACAGAAGAGACAAATACATATCTTTTTCATAACTAACACAAGTTTACTTACATAATTTTGGCTCAACCAAAAAATGCCTAGAATGCAATTAATTTTTCATATATTCCCACTTCTAAACAAGATTTTTTTATCATTTGGTATGTATATTTCTGATAATTATTTTATTAATTTTCTCTGTTCTCTTTCTGTCTCATCTATCCAACCTTCTTTGTATGTAAAATAATGCAATGCTACATTTATGTTTCTATATCCTTTTATTTCAGCGTTATGATTTTATGACCATATTTCTGCATTCAGATTATTTTAAAAAGTATGCTTTCAGTAGTAGATGTGTTACATTTTATTTGTTCACTTCCTTTTTTAGTTACGCAGGTGGTCTCCATTCTTTGCTATTATAAACAGAGCTAAATTATACATCTTTTCACAGAGTAAAGAAAGCGTTATGTAAACTGATGTTTATTTTCTTAAGATTAACTTCCAGATTTAAAATTACTAGACCGTGGAGTTCCCGTAGTGGCGCAGTGGTTAACGAATCCGAGTAGGAACCATGAGGTTGCGGGTTCGATCCCTGGCCTTGCTCAGTGGGTTAAAGATCCGGCGTTGCCGTGAGCTGTGGTGAAGGTTGCAGACACTGCTCGGATCCCGCGTTGCTGTGGCTGTGGCGAAGGCCGGCGGCTACAGCTCCGATTAGACCCCTAGCCTGGGAACCTCCACATGCCGTGGGTGCAGCCCTAAAATGACAAAAGGCAAAAATAAATAAATAAATAAAATAAAATTACTAGACCAAGGCTTGAATAAAATGCTCTTTAAAAATTTTATATGTGTTTCTACTTCATACTCACAGTTTATAAGAGTTTCCATGTTATAACATCACTGTAAATGCTTGGCATTTATTTTAAGTTTTCATTGTTTAATAGTACAAAATTAGTAGAAGTTTGTTGTTTAAATATTTTATTATGATATTTAAATGTTTTTCATAAATACTATGACCATTTTTATGCTTCTACTCTGATTTTCCTTTTAATACAGCTTCATCATTTTATTATGCTGTTTCTTAATCATTTATATATTTCAAAATATTATAATTTATACATCCTATTGAGCATTTCAAAGTATTATCTGTTAAGTTGGATATTTCATTTTCCAAATTTTCTTCTATATTAGTCAGGGTTTTTCAGAGAAACAAACAATAGAATGAGTGCGTATAGGGAAAAGAGAGATAGAGAGAGAAATATTTATAATTTATTATAAGGAGTTGGCTCACAGAATTACGGAGGCTGAAAAGTCCAGCCCCAGGAAAGCCAGTGGTGTAAGTTCCAGTTCGAGGCAGAGCCTGATGGCCAGAGGAAACTGCTGTCCCAACATGACAGATAATCAAAGAGAGAAATAATTATTTCTTACTCAGCATTTTATTATATTCAGGCCTTCAGTGGACTGGATGAAACCCACCCACATCGGGGTGAGCAATCTGTTTTATTCAGTTAGAGATTCAAGTATTAATCTCATCCAGAAAAAAACTCTGGGCATACCTTGGCCTAATCAAATATTTTTTTTTTTGATAGTTAAATTTTATTTGGGGCAAAATATTTTTTCCATTGTCTAATTAATTTTATTACAATTATAGGTCTACAAAAATACTCACAACTCAATTTGATAGCATTTGCGTCCCAAACCCCCAGTGCATCCCCCAACCCCTCCAGATTGTCTTATTTGGAAACCAAAGCTTTTCCAAAGTCTGTGAATCATTGTCTGTTCTGCAAAGAAGTTCATTGTGTCTTTTTAGTTTCCACATGTAAGCAGTAGCATTGGGTGCTGCTGTCTAATTGTCTGACTGGTTTCACTTTGCATGATAATTTCTAAGTCCAACCATGTTGCTATAAATGTTATTTCATTCCTTTTAATGGCTGAGAAATATTTCATTGTGTGTATGTACCATATCTTCCCTATCCACTCTTCTGTCGATGGGCATTTAGGTTATTTCCATGACCTGGCTATTGCACAGAGTGCTGCAATGAACACTGGAGTACATGTGTCTTTTCAAGTCATGGTTACATCTGGATAGACATCCAGGAGAGGGATTGCTGGAACAAATGGTAATTCTATTTTGAGTTTTCTGAGGAATCTCCACACTGTTTTCCACAGTGGTTGCACCAATTTGCATTCCCACCAGCAGTGTAATAGGGCTCTTTTTTCTCCACACCTTCTCCAGCACTTACTGTTAGTAGACTTTTGGATGATGGCCATTCTGGCCAGTTTAAGGTGATACCTCATAGGGGTTTTGATTTGCATTTCTCTAATAAGGAGCGATGTTGAACATCTTTTCATGTGTTTATTTGCCATCTGCGTATCTTCTTTGGAGAATTGTCTGCCTAGATCCTCTGCCCATTTTTTAATGGGGTTGTTTTTTTTTTTAGTATTGAGCTGTAGGAGGTGTTTGTAAATTTTGGAGATTAATCCCTTGTCAGTCAATTCATTTGCAAATATTTTCTCTTATTCTGTGGGTTGTCTTTTCGTTTTGTTTAGGGTTTCCTTTGCTGTGCAGAAACTTTGAAGTTTAATTTAGTCCCATTTGTTTATTTCTCTTTTTCTTGTCCTTACTCTGACACATGGATCTGAGAAGATGTTGCTATCATTTATGTCAGAGAGCGTTTGTCCTGTTTTCCTCTAAGAGTTTTATAGTATCTGGTCTTATATATAGATCTTTAATCCCTTTTGAGTTTATTTTTGTGCATGGGGTTAGGAGGTGTTCTAGTTTCAGTTTTTTATATGTAGCTGTCCAGTTTTCCAGCACCAGTTATTGAAGAGGCTGTCTTTTGTCCAATGTATATTCTTGCCTCCTTTGTAATAGATTAGTTGACTATAGATGTGTGGGTTTAATTCTGGGCATTCTATCCTGTTCCACTGATCTATATTTCTGTCTTAGTGCCAGTACCATACGGTTTTGATGACTGTAGCATGTAGTACAGTCTGAAGTCAGGGAGCCTGATTCCTCCAGCTCCATTTTTCTTCTTCAGGGTGCCTTTGGCTATTCGGGGTGTTTTGTGTTTCCAAACAAACTTTAAAATATTTTGTTCTAGTTCTGTGAAAAATGTCCTTGGTAAATTGATAATGATTCCATTGAATCTGTAGATTGCCTTAGGTAGTATAGTCATTTTGATAATATTGACTCTTCTAATCAAGAGCACGGTATGTCTTTCCATCTGTTCATGTCATCTTTGATTTCTTTCATCAGCACCTTGTAATTTTCAGAGTAGAGGTCTTTGTCTCTTTAGTTAGGTTTATTCATAAGTATTTGATTCTTTTTGATGCGATGGTAAATGGGATTGCTTCCCTAATTTCTCTTTCTGATCTTTCATTGTTGGTATATAGAAATGCAGTTGATTTCTGTGTATTAATTTTGTATCCGGCAACTTTGCCAAATTCATTGATGAGCTCTAATAGTTTTCTGGTAGAGTCTTTAGGATTCTCTAGGTATAGTATCATGTCGTCTGCAAAAAGTGATAGTTTTACTTATTCTTTCCCAATTTGGA
>PVHT021183693.1:19899748-20019294 GCA_004024745.2 Catagonus wagneri
CTTTTTCATTTCTAATTTTATTGATTTGTGTCCTCTCTCTTTTTTTCTTGATAAGTCTGGCTAAGGGTTTATCAATTTTGTTGATCTTTTCAAAGAACCAGCTTTTAGTTTCATTGATCTTTTCTATGGTTTTCTTTGTTTCTATTTCATTGATTTCTGCTCTGATCTTTATGATTTATTTTCTTCTACTAACTTTAGGTCTTGTTTGTTCTTCCCTCTCCAACTGCTTTACATGTAAAGTTAGGTTGTTTATTTGAGCTTTTTCTTATTTCCTGAGGTAGGCTTGTATTGCTATAAACTTTCCTCTTAGAACTGCTTTTGCTGCATCACAGAGGTTTTGGAGTGTTGTGTCTTTGTTGTCATTTGCTTCTAGGTATTTTTTAATTTCCTCTTTGATTTCTTCAGTGATCCATTGGTTGTTTAGTAGCATTTTGTTTAGTCTCCACGTTTTTGCATTTTTTAGTCATTTTTTTCTTGTTTTTGATTTCCACTCATATAGCATTGTGGTCAGAAATGATGCTTGATATGATTTCAATTTTCTTAAAGTTACTGAGGCTTGATTTGTAGCCCAGGATGTGATCAATCTTAGAGAATGTTCCATGTGCACTTGAGAAGAATGTGTATTCTGTTGCTTTTGGATGAAATGTCCTATAAATATCTGTTAAGTCCAACTGATCTAATGCTTCATTCAGGGCCTCTTGTTTCCTTATTGATTTTATGTCTGGATGATATATCCATTGCTGTAAGTGGGGTGTTTTTTTGTTGTTGTTTTTTTTTGTCTTTTTGCCTTTATGTAGAGCCGCACCCACGGCATATGGAGGTTCCCAGGCTAGGGGTCTAACAGGAGCTGTAGCTGCTGGCCTTAGCCAACGCCACAGCAACGCAGGATCTGAGCTGCGTCTGCAACCTTCACCACAGCTCACGACAACGTTGGATCCTTAACCCACTGAGCAAGGCCAGGGATCGAACCGCAACCTCATGGTTCCTAGTCAGATTCGTTAACCACTGAGCCATGAAGGGAACTCCCGTTAGTGGGGTGTTAAAGTCCCCCACTGTGATTGTGTTATTGTTGATTTCTCTTTTTAAGGTTGTTAGCAGTTGCCTTATATATTGTGGTGATCCTATGTTGGGTGCATAGATATTTAAATTTATTATATCTTCTTTTTGGATTGATCCTTTGACCATTATGTAGTGCCCTTCCTTGTCTCTTAAAATGTTCTTCATTTTAAAGTCTGTTTTGTCTCATATGAGTATTGCTGCTCTGGCTTTCTTTTGATTCCTGTTTTGCATGGAATATTTTCTTCCATCCTCTAACTTTCAATTTGTATGTGTCCCTAGAAGTGAAGTGGGTGTCTTGAAGACAGCATATATATGGGTCTTATTTTTTGTATCCATTTGGCAAGTCTATGTCTTTTGGTTGGGGAATTCAGTCTATTAACAGTTAATGTAATCATTGATACATATGTTCTTATTGTCATTGTATTAAGTGTTTGGGGTTTTTGTTCCTCTTTTTTCTTCCCTTATTCTCTTGTCTCCTCTCACAAGATGACTATCTTTAATGTTGTATTTGAGTTGATTTTTCTTATTTGTTTGTGTATCAATTGTATATTTTTGGTTTGCAGTTACCCTGGAGTTTTGATATAGGAGTCTATATACAAATGAGATTGTTTTAAGTTGTTGGTTTCTTAATTGCACGTGCATCTCCAGTGACCTGCATTTGTGCTCTCTTCTCACAATTTCTGATTTTGGTAGCATAACTGTGCATAGATGATTTAGCATCTTTACTGTATATATGCCTTTACTGATGAGTATTGTGATTTGTGTTTTTTTTAGTTTCTGGTTGTGGCCTTTTCTTTTCTGCCTAGAGTAGTTCCTTTAAGATTTCTTGTAAAGCTGTTTTAGTGTTGCAGAAATCTCTTAGCTTTTGCTTCTCTGTAAAGGTTTTGATCTCTCCTTCAAATCTGAATGAGAGTCTTGCTGGATAAAGTAATCTTGGTTGGAAGTTTTTCCCTTTCATCACATTTAGTATATCATGCCACTCCCTTCTGGCCTGCAGAGTTTCAGCTGAAAAATCTGCTGATAATCTTATTGGGGTTCCCTTGTATGTCATTTGTTTCTTTTCCCGAGCTGCTTTCAATAGTTTCTCTTTGTCTTTAATTTTGGTCATTTTGATTAATATGTGTCTCAGGGTATTCCTCCTTGGGTTTATTTTATATGGTACTCGTTGTGCTTCCTGGATTTGAGTGAGTGGTTCCTTTCCCATATTAGGGAAGTTTTCAGCTATTATCTCTTCAAATATTTTTTCTGTCCCCTTCTCTCTATCTTCTCCCTCTGACACCCCTATAATATGGATGTTGGTGAGTTTAACATTATCCCAATGTTCTCTGAGACTCTGCTCATTTCCTTTCAATCTTTTATCTCTTTTCTGTTCTGCATTAGTGATTTCCACTAATCTGTCCTCCACCTCACTGATTTGTTCTTCTGCCTCCTGTATTCTACTGTTGGCTGCTTCTAATGAATATTTTATTTCAGTTATTGTATTTTGCATCTCTTCTTGTTTAATTTTGACATCTTGTATTTCTTTGCTCAGGGTTTCCTGTAAATTATCAGTCTTTGCCTCCAGTCTATTTCCAATGTCTTGCATCATCTTCAGCATCAGCAGTCTAAAGTCTCTTTCTGAGAGGCTGATAATCTCCTCATCACTGAACTGTTTTTCTGGGCTTTTCTCTTTCTCCCTTATCTGAGTTATAGTTTTGTCTTTTCATTTTTATAGGTTTTTGGTGTGGTGAGCTTTTTGCCAACAATAGAGTTGTAGCCTCTCTTAGTTCTGGCGTTTGCCTCCCCTGTGGTTAAAGTTGGTATGGAGAAGGCTTGCTATAGGCTTCCCGATGGAAGGGACTGGTGCCAGCCCACTGGTAGGTGGGGTTGATTCCTATCCCTCTCATGGGTGGAGCTTTTTCTCTGGATGAGCTTAAAGGCTGGCTGTGTGCCTGAGGGGTCTTTAGGAAGCCTGTTTACTGGTGGGTAGGGCTGTGATGCCACCTGGATTATTGTTTGGCCTGGGCTTCTCAGAGATGATGGGAGGGACCAGATTTTCCCAAAAATGGCCACCTCCAGAGAAATAGAGGCTGGTGAATGTTCCCGAGAGCTTCACCTCCAATGCCCTTCCCCCACAGCAAGCCATAGTCTCCCCTGTTTGCCCAGGATATCCTCCAAGAATTGCAGTCAGGTTTGATGCAGATCCCTATGGAGACTTAGCTTTGCCCTGGGGCCCAGTGCACGTGAAAGTCTGTGTGTGCCTTTCAAGAATGGGTTCTCTGTTTCCCGCAGCCCTGTGGAGCTCTTGCACACAAGCCCTGCTGGCCTTCAATGCCAGATGCTCCAGGGGCTCTTTCTCCCTGTGCCAGATCCCCAGGTGTGTGGATTTGATTTGGGGCTCAGAACTCTCAATCCTGTAGCTGAGTCTCTGCGATAGCTACTTTCCATTCTGCAGGGCTTCCCAGCCAGGAGGTATGGGATTGCTTCTATCTCGTAATCACCCCTCCTGCCTCTTGATGTGTCGCCCTCTTTGTCTTCTGGAGTAGAATATATTTTTTGGAAGGTTGGTTGAAGGTTGCTCAGCATTTGTTTGTAGTTTTGTTGCTTTCTGGGATAGAAGTTGAGCTCCAGTCCTTCTATTCCACCATCTTAATCCAATCTCCTTGCCCTAATTGAATCAACACATAAAATTAACCTTCATGATTTACAATATGCCCTTTAATTTTTAACAATTTTTGTTGTCTCAATATTTATATTATTGATATATATTTAAACATATCTGTCTTTTATCTTGTCATCTATAAGTGTGTTTTGCTTTAAAACATATTTCCACTTTAAAATTATTTGACTAATTAGGCATATTTTCTCCAGGTCCTTATATGCTTTTATTAATTATTATTCAAATATTTTAGTATAAAAGAGGCATTCATTGTCTACTGTTTCCTAATTATTTCAGCATTGTGTGACATAAATCATACTTATTAGAAATAACAATTTTTTAATTTTTGAAATTTTATACACTGAGGGTATTTATAAGTTGTTTTATTCTTCATTCAACTATTTCAGACAGATAGATTTTTAAAGAATTGAGATTATTAACTACTAAATTTGATAACTGGTTTATTGTTTAATGAATTTCCTTTTGTTAAAATAAGATTCAGCATTTTTAAATTAAGTTTTAGGATTGATTTTATTTTCAGAATTGATTTCTAGGTGTTATCTTTATATTCTATGCTTAAATCTGTTGTTTATTTTACATTTGCTAGGTATCTACTCCCTGTATTTGTCTTCCTTTTCATTTTCTCTTTCCCATGGTATCTTTTTAATGTACAGAACTTACTATTTTTCTGCATTTAGCTGTTTGTTATTCCCTAGTTGTTCTCTCATATTAAATTTATAATCATATATTTTTAAAAAAATTTAATAATGACCTTTTAAGATTTTTATTGAAAATTTATTAAATGTTTAAATTATTTTTGAAGAACTGACACATTTACAGTATTATATATTCAAATTTATATAATATATATAACTATATATTACAGAATATATGGAATATTATATATTCACATTGAAATACATCTAAGGCTATCCTTTTAATTAGTATTTTTTTTGTTTACTAAGTAGAATTTTAAAGCTTAATTTTATATGATTCAGACCCATATATTTCTAAAATTTATTTCCATTAATTTATGACATTAGGAAGGGCATTATACATAGGATGCTTCTTCCATCACATCTTCCCAGCTCTTGTTAATTACATAGGAAAAATTATTTGTAGAGACCACTGTGTCTATCTACCTTCTTTCCATTCCCCATTCTTTCCTGCTAACTAAAGTCTCTATGGTCAGGTATTCAAATTCCTCCTGATAGGCATAGAGTAGGATAGTTACACAAATAGTTGTAGGAGTCCCAGTACGGCATTACAGATTGAGAGGAAAAAATAGGGAGGTTTGGGAAACCATTTTAAGTTTCTCTCAAGAAAGCCATCTGAACATCTTGCTTAACTATAAGACTGTTCTAAAAGCACAAGCTATGCCTCAGGTCATTAAATGAAAGATAAAATGAGGCTTGCATTCAAGTTCAGCAAGAATGTTGACCCTTAAGACCAAGGACAAGAATTTAAGGAAAAGATGACATTCTATAGTAGGAGACCATCATTATATGGAAACCTGAGATAATTCAACATACTTTAGCACCCTCTGCTGATTTGAATAAGCACTATGAGAGTCCTAGCTTAACCTCATGGATCAAATACTCTCTTATGTAATATGAAGGAGGAGCATGTGATGTAAAGCATGATGTCTACTAGAAAAGTGAGGAAGAAGGTGGTCTTTTCCCATTCCCCACATTCCTTGAATTATAATAATATAACCCACCTAATCCTCAGGGTGCCTCCTCATCCGTCCACTTGTATCCCTAACTTAATAAATCAACTTCTCGCCTATCACTTTGTCTCTTGCTGAATTCCTTCTACACTGAGACACAAAGAACCTGAAACTCAGTAAGTCCAGACATCAGGTGAGTGGTTCCAATTTAAAAAACCATGGAAGGATTTTCCATTGTGGCTCAGTAGTAATGAACTGACTAGAATCCATGAGGACACATGTTAAATCCCTGGCCCTGCTCAGTTAGTTAAGGATCTCATGTTGCCATGAGCTGCAGTGTAGTTTGTAGATGTGGCTTGGATCTGGTGTTACTGTGGCTGCAGCTTAGGCTGGCAGTTGCAGCTCTGATTCATCCCCTAGACTGGGAAATTCCGTATGCCACAGGTGTGTACCTAAAAAGAAAAGCAAAAAACGAACAAACAAACAAACTGTGGGTTCAACTCCCAATCTGGGTTCTGGCTAGGTTCAAGTCAGAGGTGTTTTTGATTTCACTACCATATTACCTTGTAACTGACTCCTGCTCTGCCAGTTTTTTTCCTGATTATACAAAATTAGCTGTGATACTCTTCATGCTCTTGTTAATGACTGCATTGAGAATGACAGAATTGGCCAGTTCCAACCAATGTTAACTGAAGCCTTTTGGACTTAAGGGGATCGTATTATCAATCATAAAATTATGTATCCAGACAGAACAATTTTCTGCTTCTTTTTAAGATTGTTGCCTTACATGGCACAATCTTGAGAACCTCTGCCACTGTCTTATTATCAGCTCAGGATTGAAGCATTTAATCTAGAGAAAGATAGATCAATATAATCATAGGAAAGTAGAGCCAGAACATGAAATGCATTAAATCTGAAGCCTAATCAACCAATGAATTTCTTTTTTTTGCCTTATCTAGGGCCGCACCCAAAGCATATGGATGTTCCCAGGCTAGAGGTCTAACAGGAGCTGTAGCCGCCGGCTTTTACCATAGCCACAGCAATGCAGGATCCGAGCCGCGTCTGTGACCTACACCACAGCTCACAGCAACGCTGCATCCTTAACCCACTGAGCAAGGCCAGGGATCAAACCCACAACCTCATGGTTCCTAGTCGGATCCGTTAACCACTGAGCCACGACGGGAACTCCAGTGGATTTCTTGTTATATGAAATGCCTTCATATATTTATGCTAGTTTCAAAGATTTTTCTATTATTGAAACCAAAATAATTTTAACTAACAATTATTTTATTTATAGTTCTTTTGTAACCTGATACCATATGAATGTTCTTATCAGTTACAACATATTTGATTTTCTTTGCATTTACTCATACCATCTGAAAATAACGTGGAGCTCCAACATGTAAAAAGTTTGAAAGACATCACTTTATTCCTTATAATAAAAAATCTGAAAAAAAACCCTAAATCAACAAGTATTTGTGAATCCAAGGAACCAACATTTGTAGGAAAATATGCTGCTCTGCAGTCTGAGAGGATGGGTAATATAGAGTAACTGCTGAGATCTGCTTACCTGAAGCAAATCTACTGAAGCCATAAATGTGTGGGAAAACTTAATTGGTAATATTGGCAAATTACTAGAGGCTGAATGAACTAATGTTATTATGATAAATATGTGAGGGCTGTCTTAGGGGGGAGGCACATTTTCCCACATTTTTACCTCTAGGAAATTTACCAGATTCCCAAAGGCTTTAGCAGGAGGAAGAGTAAAGCAATCACAAAAAAAAATGCATCTAGATATTCTCCCTTAGAAAGTCCTACTCTCCAGAAGGAAAGACTTTTTCAGGGACTTATTACACTTTGGGAAATGCATTTACCTGAATCCAGCACTCTCTAGTCTTATTACACAAGGGGGAAGGGTGCTAAGAAACTCTTGTGAAATGCACAGCCTAGACACACAGACCCACAAAAAGACTAATTTCATCATAAAATTATAGAATGTTTCCCTTCTGCCACATCAATAGGGTTTCAGTATGAAAACAGTGTTTTATAGCTAAAAGTCTGAGGAGAGACACTAGAGAACTTTGAAGCTTCTGGCATCTTCCCACATAGCAAACATTAAATGTACCCCAACTTCTAGCCAGATTAACATAAAACCTCACTCTAATGCCCTCTTTACCTCAGTTACTTCTGATACAATTTGATTTTCAGCAAAAATTTAAGGCATTCTAAAAGACAGGAGAAGAAAAGCAGTGATCAGAACCTGTCTCTGATATCACACAGATGTTGGAAATACTAATTATAAACAGTATGTTTAGGGCTCTAATGGAAAAAAAAATAGGCAATGTTTAAGAACAAATGAAAAATATAACCGTAAACATGAAAACTCTAAGAATCAAAATGAAATGTTTAAAGTCAAAACAGAAATAAGGGATGCTGTTAGTGGAATAATCAGTATATTGGACATAGGGCAAAATCAGAAATCTTGAAGATATTTTAATAGAAACTTATAAAATGGAAATACAAAATGAAAAAGAAAAGAACATCAATGAACTATGGAATAATTACAAAGGGTAACATAAGTGTAACTGGTATAACACAAAAGAAGAGAAAACAGAAGTAACATCTGAAAACAGCAAGCAAAATCACACCAAAAATTCCTGTAACTAGGCATGTCATATTCAAGCTGAAGAAAATCAAAGACAGAAATCCTGAAAGGAGGTAGAGTATCAAAACACTCCATCTATAGAAAAATATGGACACAAATTACATCAGACTTCTAGTCCTAAACCAGGCAAGCAAGAGAATGATGTAAAACATATACAGTATTGAAAGAACAAAAAGCAGAAAAATACTTCTCTAGAGTTCTATTTGTAGCAAAATTATCCTTCTGCAATAGAAGAGAAATAAAGACTTTCTTGGGCAAACAAAACTGAGGGAGTTTATCCACAGCAGACTTGCTTTGAAACAAATGTTCAAACTTCCTCAGGAAGAAGGCAAAGATAAAGAGTCAGAAACTTGGATCTAAATTAAAATTAAAAAAAAAGGAAGAGTGTTGGAGAAGAATCAAATGAAGGTACATACTTTAAATTATTTTTTTCTTACATAATCTAAAATATAACTGTTTGAGATAATAGTGACATGAATATATTGAGTGAAACTAGCAGCTGGATGAGTGAAATCAATGAGGGAAAAGCACTTGGAGATAGGAGATAGGACTGAGAATACTGTTAAGGGGTAACTACACCACATACAAAAGAATACAGCGTTTTTTTGAGATAGGGTTAGATCAACTTAAAAATGCATATTTCAAACTCTGGCTTTCTCATTAACAATTTTTAAAAGATATGTAATTAATATGCCGAAACAAAATAAAATAGACTCAAAACTAGAAAAATAATGGTAAGTGGGGAGGGTAAGAACAACTACAGCAAATTGGAAACAAACATGACAGGTATTATTAATGTAACCACGTCACCAATTACTTGAGATGTGAAAAGTCCAGTTATACCAATTATAAGGACAAAGACTATCGGGGTAGTCTACAAAAGACCTCACTGTGTACTATCTACAAGAAACACACTTTAATGACTCAGGTTAAAAATAAAAGGATGATATACCATGTTAATATATATTGAAAGCCAGAACAGCTATAAAAATGAAACAAAGCCAACTTCAGAACAAGGGACATTCTCAGGGATGGGGAAGACCTTGCATAACGATAAAAAGGGGTTAATGTTCCAAGAAGACATATGATGTCTATGCACTGAACTATATACTGTTAATAAACATAAGGCAAAAACTGACAGAACTGTTTAAAAAAAAAAAAAGCAAGTCCACTATTATAATTGGGGACTTCAACATGCTTCTCTCAGTAACTGATAATCAAACATACCAAAAATCAGTATAGATATATTTGACCAGAGTAACATGAATAACCAACTTGTTCTAAGTGAAAATAACCATGACTTTCTCCTACTTTCCAGTAATTATACCCCTTCTTTAAAAATTTACTTACAATAGAAAATTATCTGGCATAATTGTAGGAATCATTATTTGAAAATAGGAAACATTATATTTTACTGGGTAAAAATATGCCTTACAGAGTTTTTTAGTTATTTCTGTTAAACATCTGGATAAACCTGAATAGTTGAATAACTTAAGATTAGGCTTCCTCCAAAAATGCTAAGAATGGAGTTCCCACAGTGGCACAGTGGGTTAAAGAATCTGGCATTGCTGCAGCTGCAGTGTAGGTCACAGCTGTGGCTAGGATTCAATCCCTGGCCCAGGAACTTCTGTATGCTACACTTGTGGCCATAAATTTTTTTAAAAATAATGGGTATTTCATACCAATGACTGAAAGAAGATATATTTGCTTTGATATCTCCCCTTTGTCTTAATGATTATCTAGTAAAAGTAACTTTAATGGTCAACTGTAAAACTCAGATTGATTTTATTCTTTTCTTAGGGGTTGGTCATGAAATACATGTGACCTAGACAACATTTTCTGCCTCAAAAAAGCCTGCTGAGTCTTTATTTCTTTTTGCATCATACAGTAGGAATAATGCAAAATATTAATTAAAAATTGTCAGAAGTAATAACTACTTACTATAAAATATCTCAAAAAGTCAATATAAGAAATTTGAAAAACATTAATATTTATATTAACAGTTGTACTAATGGAGCAGAATAAAATTAGATACAACTATGGTTAGTAACTAATACTTTGTAGTATAAGTATTGGTATAAATCCAAATATCTTGATAGTTATGTTTTTTCCTGGACAAATAAATTTATAATTAATTCAGAAATTCTGTGAAATAAAATTCATGAGGAATTACTTGCAAGTTTTTCAATCTATCTGACACTTAGCTATGTGACATCATGGAGGGTTTGTCCAACAAATGTTATTTGTCCTAACTGAACATTTGTTACAATTAACACATCTTAATGATTAATTGGCAAAAATTCAAATAAATTGAACTTCTTATGGATGATTCTTGGCCCATACTTGATGCCATTAGAGTATGGGCAACCGAACTGAATGACTAATTAACTGCATCATAATCTGAAGTGTATTTTTTTCTCTTTCCACTATAGAGTCTAAATGACAGGTGTCTTTAGGAGGTTAACATATACTATTTTAAATTACATATTTTATTAAATGAAGTTTGTTCTTTCCTAAAGCTAAATGTATCAATGCATCTAATCGGAATATGAATGTTATGTTATCTATGTCTTTGGTTAGTTTCTGTCCTAAAAAATATATATATAAGATTTTTTTGAGGGGGATTGGCTTTTGTGTTACAATTTGTGTTTAGCTGTCACCCTTCTTGTTCCCCAAGCCCCTTGTCTGGAATTAATGGACCTTTGTCATTTTCTTTACTCCTCTGTGTGTCTATTCCATGCAACCTAGATTGCACAAGCAGGTTTCTGTTAGGTGTCTGCCTATACTGTCTTACTGGTTCTTAGATTGTTTTCTTATTAGTTGTCTAGATTTATCTGTAATAATTTTGACATACTTCTGTGACCTGCGTTTTCAGTATCAAAGGCTTCCTTTTCCAGTGCTCAGTTTTTATCTTCTCTTAAAAGCAGCTACTCATCTGTGCTCCACTTTACCATTGCTAATGTAACAGTGTCCCAGTCTTTACTGATTCTATTCTGCATCCGTATTACTCTTCTATTTTAAATTCTGGGATCACCAGATTCTATAACATAGAGTTCTATTTTGGAAAATACTCAGGATGAGAAGACAGCATTACCTTTCCAGGAATTTATCTGAGTTTAGTGAATATTTCCCTTCCTCATTATTCTTTCATTGAGAACCCAAGGACAACTTTTGTCTTCTACCTACTCACACTGAAATAGAAATCTATAAAGTAAAATATTCTGGCCTAAGTAAACAATAGAGAGATTTGAAAGTGTGTTTGCCTGAAGCAGATGAAATTATGGCTGGAAGAAAGGAGAGGAAGAGGCAGAGGGTTGACCTGGATTGATAAGGAAGGAGTGGAGAAAAAGAGGGGAAAGACCTGATATCTTGAAGGCAGGGAGCAGAGTAGAAGGAAATAACATCAAACTCCACTGAGTACTGTCTGCCGGAAATTAGTCCTCTCAGAACATCATTTAGATGATTTTTCAACCTTAGAAAAAAATGACAACCTAAAAGGGAAACCTTACATTCTGACCAAGACAGAACTTGTCAGGAAATATCCTTTAGGTCAGGCAGTGATGTACATAACCTCTGTGTTATAATAAGATGCATTTCTATGTTTTTTATAAATAAATTTGCAATACAATCTTAGTCTAATAAAGAGAAAGAAATAATTTCTCTTTAAAACAAAACCAGCTCCCCCTCCTTGGCTGCCATTTCCAGGTTTTCCCATGAGTTAAAAGAATTCTTAATGCATTATTTTAAGTATTTCTGTTTGAGGGGCATTATTATCTACCTTTGATCATTTAATTTTTGCTGCTGATAATGTTATAAATAATTTTCTTAACAAATACAAGGAAAAAGAACTTTTAGATGTTTTATATGATCAGGGACTTGAAAGTAATAAATATAATCTAAATGACTGTATTATAAAAATTGTTATAGAGTTTTAAATTTATTATGTATACAAAATAGAACTGGAAACAGTGAAAAATTATATTATACTCAAAATCTGATACTATTATTATTTCATAATATAAAACGTTTTGTGAAAATAAAAATTTAGGTTTCTGTGTTGCCTATTTTAGTTTAATAAAGTAAAATCAATAATCTTATATGTATGTACTGGAGCAATCATAGTAGTCATTTAAAAATAAAATCTACATTTTAATAAATTAAAAAGGATTGAAAATATTAATTAAGCCTACTACCAACTGTATTTTAATTAATGCACTGTAAAATATGTTTGTTTCAATATTTTCTTTCTTGGAGAAGTGGAAAGAATACAATTATACAATATTTAATTAGATTTAAATTTAATATCTTAGAATGTATTTTTTGAATAGAACAACTCAGAAAATTATGTTTATAATCATGTAAAAGATTGGTAAGAAAAACACATAGAAATTTTATTTTTTCTCTAAAATAGAAAACATATTTCTTAAAAGTATTATAATTGTTACATAGAATATTCTTAGTATTTTTTTAGCTGTGACCTTAATTTGAGATTTATCTTTTTCTAGTTGCACCATTATTAAAATAAATATTAAGTTCATTTTTGAGAGAGAATTTTCACTGAAATTACGAGATGTATAAATTGTACACAATTAATCACCTGCAATCTAGTCTACAATTAAAGAACAATTATGGAACATTTCTTAGTGCTAATTTTAACTTTTAAATACAATTACCAACCAACTGGTTATAAATGAACCAGTGTAGGAAATCAGCCAGCAAATGTCTTCATTTTTCTGGTTATCGATACCTTCTGCATGATTACTGTGAAAATAATAGTAATCAAATGACATTCATTATCTTATATTAAAAATTCATTAACATTCACAAATATTCAAGAATATGATTTAAATAGAAATAAAATAATTCTGGGTGAAGCTAAATTTAAATGATAAAGAGAATTATGTATCTCTAAGTTATATTTCTTAGGTTACTCAGTGCAACAGGAAAATGAGAGAAAGAGTGAGAGAGAAGAAAGAAAAGAAAGAAAGAGGAAGAAAGAAAGAAAGAAAGAAAGAAAGAAAGAAAGGAAAGAAAGAAAGGAAGAAAGAGGAAAGAAAGAAAGAGGAGGAAGGAAGGGAGAAATAGAGAAGAGCTTCCTTACTTATAAGCAGGGAGTGAAATACTTTGTTTTAGAGTTATTTAAAGGTTTATTGAGTTTTCCAGACAAACCTGTACTTGAATTGCTAGATTAGAGCTTGGGAAAAATAAATTGACCTTAGTGCTAAGTGTGATATCTGATGTAATATGGGCAGATAAAAAAAAGAAAAAAAGCAGTATTTGCAAAGAGAATTTAAGGACACCAAAAACAGTGTTAAGTGGTAGGAGGAAGACATATAAGCAAGAGTAAATCCAAGTTAAGCTATTAGAACTACAAGGTTCCAGAGGCCAAAAGAGAAAGGAGTTCTCAAGAAAAAAAGAGTGTGTTTAATCTATGAAAGAGTGAAAAATAAGGACAAGTAATTTGGTTTCATATTTTGGAGGAAATTGAATGTATGAGAAGTCAATAAATGACTTCTGAAAATGAACTATAGTGTTATAAATGCCTATATTTTTATAATTTATTAGTTTGTCTAATTAATACTTCAAACTGATACCCTAAATTTTGCTTCAAAAAGCTATTTAAAAAAAAGGTGTATTTTTGCCTAATTAAACTCTCATTCCTTTTAGCACAATATCTCCCAATTGTGGAAACTACCAATAAATCTTTATTTTTAGTAGAACCATCAAATTTTCCTTTCTCCACTGGCTAGGAGAGGATAAACTCAAAGAAACCATGTATATATCTCTTGGATGCCTAATTTGGAATTTGAAATATTAAAATAAAATATCCGATGTAATTTAAAATGATAAATACCAGTGGAGACACATGAGAAGACTATTCTTAAGTTCCTTGTACCTGCTGCCCTAGAAATCTCATCAGTCCTGAATCATACAACTCAAAATTTCTTTTCAGAACTGAGCTGTTCCATATCTTTCCAATATAATCTTGGTTTCAGGTAGACAGAGTGCATCTAAGTTAACTGCAATGAAAAGCAAATTAATATAACTTACACGATAGAATTGATGAGAATATTTCCTATTTTTGTTGAATATATGAAAGCCATATATGATATAAAATATTTTGGGATGCTTTTTGCAAGAAAGTGTAGGATCTGAGTGAGAATACTGTGAACTTTTATCGATTTTCTTTAAAACCCACAAACCTATGTTCTATAAGTTACACACTTCCTGAGTAGAGTTATTTGGTGTTTAAAATTTTAATTGTTCTCAAATTATTTTTTAAATTATTGGAAAAATTTTTTTGTCCTTTTGGAACCGCACCCATGGCATATGGAGGTTCCCAGACTAAGGGTGGAATCAGAGCTGCAACTACCCACCTACACCACAGCCACAGCAATGCCAGATCCAAGCCGTGTCTGTGACGTACACCACAGCTCATGGCAATGCTAGATCCTTAACCCATGGAGCAAGGCCAGGGATTAAACCCATGTCCTCATGGATACTAGTCGGGTTTGTTAACCAGTGAGCCATGACAGGAACTCTGAGATTACTGGAAATTTTCAAACAACTGAACATGGCCAAAAGGAAAATATGAAGCATGTCTGTTTGTTGGAAATTAACCATTTTCAATGATGTTGGATATTTATTTCTAGGCATATTTTTGTTTTTCCTTGTTTTCTTTAATGACAGTCCTAATTTTTTAATAAAGTATGCACTGAAAATAATTGTTTAAATGCAGAACATTATATAAATATCAAATTCATAAAAATACCCTAAAATTTAACCATCCACTGGTTCTCTTCATTTATATTATGTGGACCCATACCAGGAATTTTTCTATGAATATAACCAAAGATAAATATGAATGGATAAGTTGACTATAATATAAATAATAACACTTTTATAAAATTAGAATATATAATTTCTGGTATAATTAAAATATTACATTTACTTTTAATATACTTTTGCATTTTTTCCGTTTTTGTCTTGTAATTAGAAAAAATACTAAAGTGAAACTTTACTGAGTTAGTTTAAAATTATTTTCTTAACAACAGGAACGTTACTTTTTAAAGACTCACTTAAAGTTTAAAAAATTGCTTATGAAAATTATTAGGAGTTTTGAGTGATAATGACATTTAGCAGTCCCAAGGTTTATTTCAAAGAAGACTGTTGACTCCCTTCTTTGAAAGATGAGGATATAATATAAGCATTTTTATACTTCTTTCCAAGTGTGCTCTTTATCACTGATCTTTGTTAAGCATGTTAGTTTTTATACTATGTAAATTTATTATATTCGGTTTGCTAACTTTAATCCCTAGCTTTGCTTAGCATTAATTCTATATTTAAGTAAACTCAAGGCATACATGATGTATCCATTCCTTAGACCTTTGCATTCCTTCTCCTCTGAATTGCTTAGATAGTATTAACCATTTTTTTCTATGAAAAGCTGGTAGGTATCATATTTTATGAATTTTTACTTATTATATATATCTAGCTATTTGATTAAAGTTTTAGTAACATTTTCTACTTAAAACATTTGTTGATATATAGCAAAGCAAGAGAAAAAAATTAAAAAATTATAACTATACAGCTTGATGATTTTCCACAGATTGAACTCACATTAATAATAATTATTCAGATGGAGAAAAGTGCTTTGTTATCAATCCAGAGGTCCCTTCCTGTACCTTGCAGTCAATACCTGTTCCTTTCTGTCTGAAGAGAAACATTTTGTAACACTGCACAGTAGTTTTTCTTATTTTTAAACTTTTAAAAATTAGAATTATATAGCATATATGCTTTTGTATATGCCTTTTGGTTCTCAGTGTTATGTTTGTAACATTACTCCATATTGTCACATGCAGCGAATTTATTCATTTTCATTGCTGCACTAGATTCATTTCATAAATATAATGTAATTTACATAAGCATACAGTAGTTTTTGACGATGTGCATTATCAATGGTGCAGCCAGAAATATTTCTGCATATATCTTTCAGTGATCGTATGTTAACATTAATGATGAGTAATAGAATTGTTTGGTCATGGAGATTGTGTGTATAACCAGCTTAGTTGTTACTGCTAAACAGTTTCTAAATTAGTTGATCCAGTTTACTCTTATCTGCAGTGTATGTGAATTTAAAATTGAAGGTCTTTTTTCATTTTAGTTATTCTGGTGGGGGTAGAGTGATATGTAATTCTGTTTTTCATTATATCCCTGACTAAGTTTAGAAAACTCACGTATGTCTATTGTATATTATATATATGCATTATCTATATTTTCAGGACAGAGGTTCTTTGATAAACATCTTGTGAATATCTTCTCCCACTCTCTACTATGTGTTTTAACTCTCTTAATAATGGAGTTTAATGAGAAGGTGTTTAAAACTTACTTAACTCAGTTTACCAATTAATCCCCTAATTAAATACTACGTGTCCTGTTTTATCTCCTTAATTATTGTGATGATATCATATTTCCTAGAATCTTTCATTTTAATTTTCATAATTACATCTAAAATTCACTGGAAATAATACTATGTAATATTAGGTATGAGCCAAGATTCCCCCCATAGGAGAAATAAAATTCACCTAACACCACTTATTAAAAAGGCCAGTATTTCCATAAACCTGTGCAGCTCTACGTTTTCTTATAAATATTTATATGTGTATAGTTTTGAGTAAGTCTTCCAGTTTTGTTCTTTGAAATCGTCTATGCCATGTTTACACGTTTATTTAAAATTCCATTTTCATCAATAATGTATGTGCAAAATTCTCGCATATGTTTATATCTATTAATACAAATAGTTATTATATACTTAGTGACCTGAATGATCTTATAATTGTAACAATTTAAAATTCATTTTCTAATTGCTTATCTATATAACTGATTTCCATATGTTGGAATATTTTTTTTGTTGGTTTCCTTTATGAATTGTAATTGTGCATATGTTTATGCATATAAAAACATGATTGCTTATATATGTGTAAATACACAAATATACACAAAGATATGTATATTTTACAAAATCTCAGGTCCTCTCTAAGTAGTGGGTTTTATTTATCCCATACTAATATTACAATTCATATCTCTCTTTTACACAAGAATCTTTAGTTCAGACTTAAATAAAAGTGAGGATAGAGGACGTCCTTGACTTTTTGTTAAGCACAGCAGAAAAGCTTTTCAATATTTTCCTGTTATATAGAATTTTACATAGAATTTGTGTATTAAGGAAGTTCATAGATATGACCAATTTGATAAATACCCTTTCTATAAATATTGCTATTATATTTCTTAATTGAATGTGGTTAATTATATTAATATACTTTAGCTATTAAATATTATACTCCTAGACTATTCATGTCATAATTATTCTATCATTTGTATATATTATTAACTCTAATTATCTACCTTTATAAGTGGATTATTTTACTATTTTCATGTGACACATTAGCCTACAATGTTTCTACCTTGTACTAGACTTGCCAGGTTGTGGTATAAAATATAACTTGGCCTCATTGAAAAAAAATTGAAAAGTATTTTCTCCTTTTGTTAATCTCTGCAAAAGCAAATATTTTAAAATATTTGCCAATAAAGTTATCTGGGCATGAAATTAACTTTATGAGAATATAAATATTCCATATACTTCCAAAGAATGCGTATATGGCAGATGGATGTCAAATACAAATTTTGATTTGTTGTGTCTATCTTCTTGCTGATTTTTTGATTTCTTTAATCAGTTTTCAAGAAAGATGAATGGATTAAGATGTGGTATACATGCACAATGGAATACTACTCAGCCATGAAAAGGAACAAAATAATGCCATTTGTAGAACATGGATGGAAATAGACACTCTCATACTAGGTGAACTAAGTCAGAAATAGAATGACAAATACCATATGGTATCACTTATATCTGGAGTCTAATATATAGAACAAATAAACCTATCTACAGAAAAGAAACAAACTCATGGACTTGGAGAACAGACTTGTGGTTGCCAATGTGGAGGGGAGGGAGTGGGATGGACTGGGAGTTTGGGGTTAGCATATGCAAACTATTGCATTCGGGGTGGATAAGCAATGAGATCCTGCTGTATATCACAGGGAACTATATCTAGTCACTTGTGATGGAACATGATGGAAGGTAATGTGAGAAAAAAAAATATATATATGTCTGGGTCACTTTGCTGTGGAGCATAAATTGGCAGAACATTGTAAACCAACTGTAATAGAAAAATAAAAATATTAAAAAAAGAAGGATTTATTCAGGTTTATTATATGAAGGTAAATTTTGGTATCTCTCTCTTGTCTATGGCTTTTACCTCCGCCAAGATTTTCAGTATTTCACTCCATGATACTAAATTCATAAAAAATTGAGATTTATAGTTAGGTATTAAATTTGCTATTTTATTATTATGAAATAATTCTCTTTATCATGAAAACCTACATAGTCTGATATAAATATAACTGTAACAGCTTTTTTACCGTTACATTATATATATTTTCCTATCACTCTATTTTCAATCTTTAGCTCTATGGTTAATATGTCTCTATTTAATATGCAACATTTAAAAAATCTAGTTTTGTAGTGTTTGTCTTGTCTATAATTTAATTCAAACATAAAAGTTTAGTATTGGATTTATATTTTTCTCATCTGTCCTATGTTTTGTTTTTTGCTTCTTAAAATCATTTTCCAAATATTTCTCAGTATTGCTATTTATTTATTTACTTAATAATTTATTTTAATTTTATGGCTGCACCTGAGGCATATGGACGTTCCCAGGCCAGAGACTGAATCCGAGACACAGCTGTTACTTATGCTGCAACTGCAGCAATGCTGGGTCCCTTTTTTAACCCATTGCTCTGTGCTAGGAATCTAACCCATGCCTCCATAGTGTCCCAAGCTACTGCAGTCAAATTCCTAATCCATTGCACCACAGTGTAACTCCAATTAGTTATATATTCTTTTACCACTATTTTCGTGAATAGTTTAAAAATAGAAACATACATTCTTAATTTATTAATCCCTAAAATCAAAATAATAACCTTCAACATATCCCAGACAACGCAAGAACGTAGAATACTGTATCTTTACTAGCCCCCCTTTTGTGCAATTTTACTGTATTTTGTGGTTTAATACAACATATACTGTAAATCCTATGAGTATATTGTGTGTAAACAATTTCATTTCCTAGTGCCCTTCTTTATTTACCTCTGAATGTACCTAATATGTGATTTCCCACCTACTATCATACTCCTTATGACTAAAGAACCCTCCTACAGAATTCTTCTATTTGTTTACCAAAGTTCTCCATGTGTAGAGTTTCACAGTTTTATTTTCTAAATTTTTGTATTTCCCTTTCTTATATTTTCTTTTATTTTGGGGCTTAGGATTTTAGACTGGTGCTCATTTTTCTTCACAGTATTTTAGAGAATGTATTTGTTTAGAAACTTTCTTTTGTAATGTTTGCTCTCATTATTGTTCATCTGAAGGTATTGTGTCCTGCCTTCCCTCTTGCTCCTTTCAGTACTTCTTCTAAGACTGTTACAAATGTAATCCTTGTTCTTTGATGGTGCACTAATTAAATAAGGCTTTTTTTTTGTCTTTAGTCATTTTTTAGGGCCGCACCTGTGGCATGTGCAGGTTCCCAGTCTAGGGGTCCAATCGGAACTACAGCCGCCAGCCTACGCCACAGCCACAGTCACGCCACATCTGAGCCATGTCTGTGACCTACACCACAGCTCACGGCAATGCCGGATCCTTAATTCACTGAGCAAGGCCAGAGATCGTACCCGCAACCTGATGGTTCCTATCAGATTAGTTTCCGCTGAGCCATCATGGGAACTCCATAAATGAGGCTTATTCTTAAGTGACATTCTAGACATGGCTTTGGTTGCACAATTGCTTTAATTATAAAAGATAAAAACAGGACAGAATTTAACAAACCTATACATAAACTGTCTACCCATGTAAAGAAGCTCAGTAAAATATTTGTTTACATGATGATTTAATTATTCTTTTCTTGAATAAGAATTAGGCATCATTCAAAAAATATCCCTAGCAGTTTACAGAGAATAGTCTATCACAGTGACTCTCCAGCTTTTTGGTGTTACAAAAACTTTAATATTTTATTTTTCAAATTCCAAAGAACTTTCCTTTATATATGTCAGTTACCTAAGCAGATTTCACTGAATGTAAATAACTTTTTAATACTCCTGGATAAGAGAAGACTGAATTTATCAAGCTCAGTTGTCATTCTAATAAAGAAAAGCCAAATCTAGTTTTGCATTAATATAATATTTAAAAGGAAAGGAGTCATACTTTGTAATTTTTTTTATGAAGAAACTCATCAAAACTGGCAATGTTGGAAAAATTTTGCCAAAATTTGGACACATTTCATATTTTATTTTCATACTAAAGTATTAGGAACCAAGACAAATAAAGTTCATTTTCCTTAATCATCCACAACTTGTCACATGCTCCCACTTTCACTGTCCTTTTCCATATTCCAAAACAGGACAAAAGTACTTTCTTTTCCTTGAAAATCAGAAACTTATCCTTTAATCTTGTATATACAGTTGCATTTCTTTGTTAATATTGATCCTATTATAAATACAACTACCCATATTAATGATAACTCTTAACCAAACTAGCTCTCCTGTATTTCATGAAGAAAACATGTAGTTAAGCAAGAAATATATATCTTGTATTATTATTTTGCACGTTAACACATGGTACAACATTAAGCCATAAATATCACTTTATTAATCTCTTAAATTGGAGTGAGTAAACATGGTCCTGAATATGGCCTCTGAATTTGACTATTCTACAGCGTATAAAAGTAGAAGTAATATCTAGAAACACTAATATATTACATGTATGTAGATGTATTTTATAAAGGTATATATTTTACTTATAAATAAACTTATGCAATATATAAATATGTATTATACAAAGATAAATACATGTAATTGTATAATATAAATATATACTATAAATATATAACTACATTCTATGTATATAAGTATATGTATTAAAATTATGCTTAGTATTCAAAGCATTAGTATTTACTAATACTAATTAGTATTAGTATTATCAAAAATTATATTTCTACAAGTGTTGCTGGGAAAAGTGAACAGTTACATGTAAAAGAATGAAATTAGAACATTCTCTAACACAACATACACACATAAACTCAAAATGAATTAAAGACCTATATGTAAGTCCAGAAACCTTAAAAATCCAGGAGGAAAACATAGGCAGAACAGTCTGTGACATAAACTGTAGCAATGTTTTTGGACCTGTCTACTAAAGCAAAGGAAATAAACGTTCAAACAAACAAATGGCACCTAATTAAACTTAAAAGCTCTTGCACAGCAAAAAAAAAGAAAAAGAAAAAAATATCTTGGAAATGCAAAGCCAAATGAGTTGGATAAAATATTTGCAAGTGATATTACCAATAAGGGGTTAATATCCAAAATATATAAACAACCGTTACAACTCAATAGCAAAAAACAAACAACTTGATTTAAAAATGGGAAGAGGCTTTGAATAGATATTTTCCCAAGGAGGAAATGCAGATAGCCAATAGGTATATGAAAATATGCTCAACATTAGTAATCATCAGGGAAATGCAAATCAATACCAAATGAGATATCACTTCACATCTGTCAGGATTGATACCATCAAAAATAACACAAATAACAAATGTTGGAGAGGATGTGGAGGAAAAGGAAACCTCATACAGTATTGATGTAAATGTAAATTTGTGCAGCCACTGTGGTAAACAGTATGGAGATTTTGCAAAAAACTAAAAATAGAACTACCATATGACGCAGCAATTCTATTCCTGGGTATCTCTCTGGGAAAAAAAAAAAAAGCACTAATTCAAAATGATAAATGAACCCCAATACTCATAGAAGCATTACTTACAATTGCCAAGATATGTAAGCAGTCTCAATGTTCATCAAAAGATAAAGAAAATGTGCATACACACATTAGAATACTACTAAGCCATAAAAATAATGAAATTTTGCCATTTTCAGCAACATGGATGGACTTTGAGGGCATTGTGCAATGTGAAATGTCAGAGAAAGACAAATACTCTATCACTTATATGTGGAATCTAAAAAATACAACAAACTAGTGATTATACCAACAAAGAAGATTCACAGATATGGAGAACAAACCAGTGGTTCCCCATGGGGAGAGAAAAGGGGGAGGGGAAAAACAGGAGTAGAGGATTAAGATACAAATTATTGTGTATAACAAGCTACAAGAATATATTGTACACCATGGGGAATATGGTCACTATTTTATAACTATAAATGGAGTATAGCCTTTGAAACTTATGAATCACTACACTGTACACCTGTAACATATAATATTGTACATTATGACAATAAAAAAGAAAAAATATTACTTATTAATCTAATTTAATATTAGCCCAAATTTTTAAATTAACTAAGGATTGATCTAAGAATTTTCAAGCAAACATACTACAAAGCATAATTACTATTATAAGAATGCTTTGTAAAATAATGATTTCATTTAATGGAACATCTCCTTTTACATTTTGACAATCTTAAATCTTATAAACTTTGTGTACCTACTCTATATTTGTAAAGGCAAGGAAAAAAATTAAAACCAAAATTATTAAAATGATCTGGGTCAATGTGATACTCATTTGAACTTGGATTTTCATTAAAAACAGGTTCTTGGGGTAAAAATTTCAGAGAAAATAATATTTGTATCTCTTAAAGTTTAGTATAGTAAAATATTACCAGGTCAGTTTCCTTACTTTCTATTATTTTTTTTGAAATATTAGATTTATATAATCACCTCTTCTTTATAAACAATTAATACAAAACTCCTTGAATTTGAGTTTTATAATCTCATTTATTAACACTTTTTTAGACAGGGAAAATATTTCAGTTGACAAAATGAAAGATAAAGGCCCATATCAATTTAGAATAGAAATACAGAACTTAGAGCTTAAATATTATAATCTCCATAAGAAGTCAAAATAAATACAGACACATAGCCCCTTGATGCAGATTTCAAAGACCTATTTTCCCTTCCAGAGGGCATGGAATATTTTTCAATTGATTTGTTCTTCCAAATAGAAAAGCAAATTTAAAAACACTATCAAGCAGGAGTTCCAATCGTGGCTCAGTGGTTAACGAATTCAACTAAGAACCATGAGGTTGTGGGTTCGATCCCTGGCCTTGCTCAGTGGGTTAAGGATCCAGTGTTGCCCTGAGCTGTGGTGTAGGTTGCAGTCATGGCTCGGATCCCGCATTGCTGTGGCTGTGGCGAAGGCCGGCAGCTACATCTCCTGTTAGACCCCTAGCCTGGGAACCTCCATATGCCACGTGTGTGGCCCTAGATAAGGCAGAAAGACAAAAAACAACAACAACAAAAAAAAAACACTATCAAGCAGGATTCCCTATCACCTCTTACCCAACAGAGAACATATCTCCATCATTCACTCAGAACAGAACATCAGGTAATCAGGTCATAAAGCCAGATGCTTGATTTGTACTGTCATAATTTGGGAATAATTTCTCAGCCCTGAACAAATGAAAACCAAGACCAAACTTGAAAAACTTTGTATAACTGGAAACAAAGTAGAAGGTAAAACAAACAAAGCAAAGAAAAAAAAAACGCAAAATAGAAAAAATAACAGAAAGAGAAAGTCAATGACTTAAAGTTCTAATGTTTTGGGAAATTCCTCTGGGAGTCAAGACTTATGCTCTGGTGCGGTTCTCAGGTGACTCATCAGGTGCATCTATTCTGCAGAACTTGCAAAACTGTTAAAGTGTAATTTTCTCAAGTTAAAAGCAAGACTACCATACAAATATAGAATAAACAATTTTCAACAATTCACCTCTTTTATCAATAGGGAAACTAGTAAAATGTTAAAATTGATTTAAAGGATCATTCAAGGAAGAGAGATTTATGTCATCAAAGGATTCCTGAAAATAATTTGATAATAGAAATGAGACTTTTATATGCCATATAGGCCTTAAAAGTGAAACTCTGAAACCTTTAGGCTTATCTTTTCTACCTAACATAAACCTATAAATTAGCATTTAATTTCACTTTTTTGAGGATATGATAAAATAATAAATAGCAAGTAAAACTCAGCTGCATTCTACTAGATAATTAAAACATTCTAGAGTGAGCCCGTTAAACAATGACATTGAAAGGATATGTAGTCATCCTCCTGCTTTATTTCCAAGTTGTGGACATTTTTTTTTTTACTTAACAAAAGTAATGGTAAAAAAGAATCTTGCCACACATAAAAGGCTTAAGCAAGGTCACTCAAACACAGAAAGCAATTCATTTTAACTTTCACAATCTGACATGGTATTGTAACTGTCACAAGGGAACTATTTTATCAACGGCTAACAACCACATGTGATAAGTGAAAATAGTGTAAATAGTTTCAGCCTATATATTTTAATTAAAAATATAAATTACTAGTAAATAATAAATATTAAAAATATAAGCAACCAATTTTGTACAGTAACATATACTCTCAAGCCACTTACTTGACTTAGGAAAATGTCATGGAAAAAAAAAACAGGGTAGGCTTCACACCTACTTTACCGATTATACTCCAAAGCTATCTGCTTATTGTTTTGCATATTTTGAAGACCTAGATTTTAAGTATAGAACTGTAAAAATAAAGAGCTTATATATTACCAAAATGTCACCATGTCCATCTACAAGTCTATATGTCAAAGGATTATAGTATTTTAATATTCAGTTGAATTTCAGAAGACATAGCACTTTCAGATCTCATTTAAATAGAACCTAATTTCCTAAATTGATAAAAAATTCTGAAGAGGTTAAAAATAATTTTCTATGCCCAACGCATGTTTTTCTCACTTGAATAGATGACATTTTAAACACCTGCTGTTAAAAGGTCAACTCTGGGAATGGCAGAGTTCTTACTGCCCTCCATGTTCAAATAGTCCACCTGTTTTGAATTAGTTAAACCATCAATATCTTCCTATAGCAAGCTATTTTGGGTTATAACGGCAGCTGCTGTAAGGATGGAACTTTGATTTAACCCAATCACATTTTTCATTTTCCAATCCTGTCTATTACATATATAGTCTGTTACCTGCTATATAATAGTAAAATAAGACTATCCAGTAGATTCTATGTGGTTGTAGGATAATTTATATTTCATATAATTTAAAAGACGGGAGGAATAAGAACTTGAAATCAGACTGTTCACTTATGAGATACTTTTTTATATTTAATTCATTGATATTTATTTTATGGCATTTCAGTTCTAAACAAAGACTAAAAGGCAAAACAATTTTTGAAAGAAAAACTAGTCTATTTCAAATATTTTTTCCCCATGGATCCACATTTGGGATATACAGACTTAACAAATAAAACAAACAATAGCAATTAAAAAAAACACATTTTTAAAAGCAAACAAGTAGAAATCTCTACTAGATGATCCAAGTTTTAGGACACACAATCTGTTTCAGATATATTTCTGTCAAAATAACAAGCCAGAGACAGAGAGAGCTAACTCTAGGAACACACCTGAAGTCAATCAAGATTTTAGATCGTTTGCTATAAAAAGGGAGAGCTTGCTTCTGGGGCACCTGGAGAGACTCAATAAAAGGAGCTGGGTGGTGCCAGATGGCTCTAAACGGGGATGAGGAAAGTGAGGACCAGTTCTAGAGGAGACATGGTTGGGTACTGACTACGTGTCTTGCTGTTAGAAACGATGTTCAGAGGTATAGGCACCCAAATAATATTTAAAGCTGTAGAAATGGATGCAATTGTTTTGATGGAAAGTGAATATAGATAAGGTGAGTCCTGAAGACCAAGCCCTGGAGCACTTCAGAATGAGATAAAAAAAAGAAAAAAAACATCCTTTAAGGTAAGAGGAAAACCAAGATGCCGATATCCAGAAGACCAAGGTAAAAATTATTTATAGAAGATTAAGAATTTGATTTCTAGTGTTTATTGATTGAACTGACTCTAGAGCCCTATCAAGATACATCAGATTAAGAACACACTAGCTGGGAATTTGGCTATATGAGGAAAATGGCTTAACTACATAATTTGTTGTTGCTGTTTTTAAATAATAACTACTTCCATACAATATTTAATAATATTAATGTTTTTCCTCAATCATTATAACAGTTATAACCATGAGGTTTCTACTGTTATTCAACCCAAATAATAAACAGTTAAGTACGTTTCAGTAACTTGACCTGAATTATATGGTTACTAAGTGAATTGCGGGGGTCAAACTAAGCCACTAAGTTTCCATTGCGGCTTTTATAATTATAACTAGGTGTAATGGCATGCCAGTGGTGTTTCATGTCTGGCAGCAGGTTAGTACTATATGTGAAAATTTTTTTAATTGCGTCACTACCGGTAGTTCTGCATTAGTTCTATCAATCCACGGCTTTAATTGGATGAATTCTAGAGTACATTCACTGTGCAAATCACTGATATAGATATTTCGACAAAAATGTGTAGTTTGTCTGCTTTTCTAGAGTTCAAGAATACCACCCTTGGGTTTCTGAATCAGAAGGTAATAGAGTGGAGTTTGTGAATCTTGATATTTAACTAGCGTCCTATGTTAATTTTAATCAAACAAATGATTGAAAACCAATAGTATAGCAAACTGATTCCCAAACATTGCTACTGCTGAACATTAGAATTGTCTGCAAAGATTTTTAAAATTTTGACGCCCAGGTTATACTATCTATCAATTAAATGGAACGTCTGTGGATGGAAAGCAGGCATTTATAGGTTTTAAAGCTGCCAGGTTATTCCAATTTGAAGTAAAGTGTGGGAACCATAATGACTCAAGCTAAACCGAAAAGTGATATAGATTGTGTGAATTGATAAATTGGAAACTGTTACATTTGAAACAATGAGATGACTGACTTTCTGAACTATAAAATGACAATTTTTTAATAGTACAATTTAAAATAGTATCCATGAATATTCTGCAGAACCAACTTTTTGCTTTTTACTATATATTTTACAGAGATTACACTTTTCTGGAGAATATAAACAATATTAAGTTTTACAGATGGAAGAACAAGTTTTAAATAAGAGTCTACTCTTTTTAGTCTGACTTTAGAGGTTTTGGAAGTTTTGAAGTTTTGTAGAACAACATAATGTCATTATACCACTTTTTCATATGCAGATGAAGACGTTGCTCTATTAATATAGTTTTGTGTTTATCATTTTTTTTCAGCACTTGAATTTATTTGTTGAAGTTAAGAGTAACTTCTCTGGTTAGTTGGAACATTTTGAACAGTTTGTCCTGTGATTTATAAACATACATTCCAAGGTTGAATTCATCTCAAGTAACTGAGCCCTGAGAAATTTAAAATAAGAGTTGGTTTAGCCAAATGTTACATATATTTGCCCTTCATCTTTTTGCTAATAAATCCTGAATTTGCACTCCTGCTACAAACCTGCCCTGAATTGGTTAGCATAATAAAGATGATTTCATCTTAAAAAGCAATGTCCCTCTGCCCCAGAAGCTTCTTGGCTTTCCAAGATGCTGGACCAGATCCATATTTTCCTGGCTATGAAGCAAACGGGTTGTATTTGTTGTATGAAATACACGGGTGGAGTGAAGCAGATATGAAACAATCTAAACTGAAAATATCATAGGTCCATTAAGCATAAACTAAGTTTAAGTAATTTTCTGAACTTGAAAATGATTTGAAAAATTAACTAAAATACTGAATCAATAAATGCAAGTATGTTAACAGAAGAAATGTAAAATGACTTAATTTAACTATATGACTCAAAAAGGGTTTTTGAAAAAACTACCTGCATATTTCATGTAAAATTTCATTTTCTTTACTGGCATCAATGGCTCACTATAAATTTTCACAAATACATATGCATTTTAGACCTGGGCACAGAATATATCTTTACCTTTTCCATATGAATTGTGAGATATAGAAATATAAGGAAACCAAAAAATTGATTAGTGTACATGTTTTGTATTTCCTTTGCTGCTCCTCTAATAATTTTGGCCTTTTTTTATCTGATGCAAGGTCCTATTTTTGTTCATTACTTTGTTTCAATAACTTTGAAATCCTATTTAGTCAAAATTCAGTTTTTACTACCTTCTTTTGCACTTGAATATGGAATTTTCTATTCATACAGAAAAAAAAAGTTTTCAACAGTCATTTCAGATGGTGACGGATGCATAGACAATTTGCCTCACCTAGTCCAATATAATTTTCTTTAAAAAGAGTTGTGGTGTTCTTTAGTTAGTGTGATAATACATGAAACATTCTTTTAAAGTACTATCAGGCACTTTTCTAAACTTTTTAATATATTTTCTCATCTAATCATAATAATCTTGTGATTGGATGATTATTAGCTCTAATAAGACTCCAGTTGAGACTGAAAGTCTAATCTACATACTTAATCTAGGTATATCAGCTAAGTTGCAAAACCCAGCTTTGAGCATGAAGTTACTTGACTTGAATAACTATACTTTCCAGCCCTCACAGGAAAGAGAACATTTGTTGAAATGAGTATAGGAGATTGCAGACATAAAGTGAAGAGTGAAGGATTATAACATGAGGTAAAAATAACTTGAGGTAGGAGTTCCCTTCGTGGCTTAGTGGTTAATGAATCCGACTAGGAACCATGAGGTTGCAGGTTCGATCCCTGGCCTTGCTCAGTGGGTTAAGGATCCAGCGTTGTCATGAGCTGTGGTGTAGGCTGCAGATGCGGCTCGGACCTGGCATTGCTGTGGCTGTGGTGTAGACTGGCAGCTGTAGCTTTGATTTGACCTCTAGCCTGGGAACCTCCATATGCCATGGGTGCGGCCCTAGATAAGGCAAAAAGATAAAAAAAGAGAAAAAAGGAAAAGAAAATACCTTGAGGTAAAAAACAGCTAAAATAATGGAACAATTTTTTAAATTAAAAATCTGAAGATCCAAATGCTAAATCTTTTAGTGACAATAGGTAACTATTTTGTGCAGTGTAGCAATTCAGTATAAACTGTTAAATTTGATACATACATTTAATTTGTACAGTGGGTGGTGGTTTATACCCAATCAGAAAAGAATCTTAAATCTTATAATAAACCTTATATAAGCTGAATTGGGTCAAGAAAAATAGATAGTCCTGAGTTTGGAGCTCATTATTGATAATCTGATACGGACATTAAAGGCAAAGAGAGAAAGGCTACTTTTCTCTGGATCATAGACCTATTTTATCCTTATGCTGCCAAGACCTTAAAAATATAGCATCTGGATAAAATAAAACTAGCTGTGAGGCTTCATCTGGCTAAAAGGAGAAGCATCTGGAGGAGTTGGCAAATGCAGTTCTATTCCTTCATTGGCAACAGGGCCTTTTCTATATCACTGAACTTGAGGATATAAAACAAATTTGAATTCCTCTTGGTTTCTGGGATCAAAAGATGTAGTAACATACACTTGCATAGGCTAAGCAAAGAACTTTGGTCGTCAGAAGTCACTTTTCTAAAATTACACAAGTAACCTCAAGAAAAAAAGTATATTACTCCTTCAGTGCTCAGAAAGATGGTTTGTGTTCATGTTATAAAGATATAGCTGTGACTTTCTGCTAAGGTCATTATTACTCTAACCAACTTAATACTATAAATATTTGGAGAAAAGGTTTTCCACATATTGTAAGCATATTTCAAAGAAGATCATTTATGAGATTTCAAATGAGATGAATATATGAAAATTGAGTAGTTTTGTTTGTAGTATTTTACTGTCTGTGCAAATACATAACTTCTCCAAGTGCATAAAGTCTGAAATAGAGGTCACTGTCATCATTCAATGACATGTGGAAACATGATTTCTATATTTATTCATTCATACATTTATTCATTCAGAAAGCATTTCCATAGTGCCTATAATTCAGTGCTATACTAGTGGCTAGAAATACGTATTTGAATA
The DNA here is from genome assembly GCA_004024745.2 of Catagonus wagneri. NCBI lineage: Eukaryota > Metazoa > Chordata > Mammalia > Artiodactyla > Tayassuidae > Catagonus > Catagonus wagneri. The sequence goes on from PVHT021183693.1 coordinate 19,929,731, forward strand.
AGAACTATATTATTCATGACCTAATCAATTTATACTCAATATAGGGAAAACTGAATACATATACATAACACATAAAATAATTCCTGATTGTTAACAACTATGAAGAAGTTCATAAAGTATATTTTGTTGAAAATAATAATCATAGGCCCCTTGAAATAGGACATTTGAGCTGAGGTATATACAAGGTTAAACAACTTTTTCAGATATTGAGGCAATAGTGAGAGTCCCTGTATTGACAAAGGGCTTGAATTTTTTGTGGAAAACTGAGAGGAAGTTAGTGAAGGTTGAACGTAATAGAGAGAAAGATAAAGACTATATTATCAAATGAATTTGGTAAGAAGATAGACCATTGTGATGGGCCTTGTAGATTTCATCAAGGTGTACTCTGTTTCATTCTGAGAGCAATGAGGAGCAATAGAAGTTTTTAAACAGAGAAGCTAAATTGTTTGGTTTATACTATTAAAATGTTACCATCGATTGCTATATGGAGAATTAACTCTTTAGATCATGACTGGGCCAGAGAAACATGTTAGGAAGCTATTGCAATAGTTTACATGATGGGTTTGACATGTATGTTCTGGGAAAAATTTGAGGAACAGGAAAAGCATTTACTGAGGAAGAAAGAGGGTCTTAGCAAAAGAAAAATACAGAAATCCTTACATTTTGATTTCTAGAACTTAAAAAATGATCTGTGCAATATTGAGCACTTAACACAGTAGTGAAGGGCTAGACATTTAAGGAACGGGATCAAGGAAAATGTTCAGGGATGCTGTGGTTTTGAGGTTGTCCCAAGGTGTTTAGATGTGAGTCAGTTTGAGAGTTCAGAACTGAGCTTAAAGGCAGCCCAGAACAGAGAGAATAATGTGATTAGTACTGGAAAGTAGCAGCCAGAGAGACAGAAAGAGAGACGGAGAAGTATTGTGCCTGAAAATCAAGAGAGAAGAATTTTTTACGATGGATGGAGTGGCTAAGTGTGTCAAATGCTGCATAAGTTTAATATTGAAAAGGAAAGCCTTTGTTAAATAAATAGAATTTGTCAGTGTTTTTTTCCTAAAAAAATATTTCACTGAATTTCATGGAAAGAAAAATTTATCATTCAAGTTTTACATAATTATAAAAATGTCTCAATAGATACAGTAACATATTTCTGTTTAGAAATTCTGGAGAAAAAGAACCATTAAAATTTGATCAGAAATTAGCCTAAAACACTCCCCTTTTGTATAATAATACATTTATATGATAAACCTGCTTAAGAGGCAAATACATTTAACCAAATTTCAGTGATTGAAATTAAAAAATAAAAAAATACATTAAAAATGATAATTGTTGGAGTTCCTGTCTTGGTTCAGTGGTTAACGAATCCGACTAGGAACCATGAGGTTGTGGGTTCGATCCCTGGCCTCTCTCAGTGGGTTGGGGATCCGGCGTTGCCGTGAGCTGTGGTGTAGGTTGCAGACATGGCTCAGATCCCCCGTTGCTGTGGCTATGGTATAGGCCAGCGCCTAACCTGAGAACCTCCATATGCTGCAAGTGCGGCCCTAGAAAAGGCAAAAAGACAAAAACAATAACAATTCTATGTAACAGTATAATTTCTTAAATGATTTCATCAAAAAAGCATGCCATAGAGAAGGAACATTCAAAGTTATTCCCTTGTTCCCTTGCAACACAGGACAAAATAGAAATATAAATGATATCAGTTTCAAGACCTACTACATGTGAGAGATAAATAACAATTGAGGATTGTGGTTAGGAGTTAGACAAATTTACCATTATTGAAATTTTAGCACTAAGGACAGTAAACTAACTTCCAGGTAGAGAAGTAGGCTTTTAATTATATTTTATTCTGTGAATTTTAAATGCACAAATAAAATTCTTGGTAATCTACTGAAAACTGTGACATTTTTCAAAGCTATACATTGAAACTCTCCTTTGATTAGTATTGTGTAACCACAACAAGATCGTGAATTGAACCATAAATCTACAGCATGTTTAATTTAAAACAAAATTTGTACTTGGTAAAGAATAGAAAGTACAGCTGTTATTTCTATACAGTGCTATACATAATTTATAACAACCTTGAGGCTGTTGCAACACCTGAAATTAAATAGGAAATAAAATTATTCCCTGAAGGTTGCAGAGGTTGATGTTGGAAATGTATTTAAAATGAGTACACAAATAGTTTATACTATTATTGCGTACATTACTCAGAAGCTGTGACCTCATTACAAATCCCTCACCATTTTTCTCATAATATTACTTAAACCTCTTTGAGTATGATGCTTCTGGTATACCTTTATATTACTCTTAGAAAAATAGCAAACATGATGAACTGCTATTACAACAGATACACATCTTGGTTCCCTTTAGTGTGGCTGAAGTAGTAGACGTGTTGGGAATGTTATCAAACATCATTATCACCAAAAATATTCTTAGTCAACAAAGAATACATAATGAGGACATTATTGTTTTTTCCAGTAATATCGGTAGGTTCCATCATTAATTTAACAAATATAGAAAGTATCTACTATATATCAGGTATGCATCTTAATGCTAGGAGTCTATTAGTGAGCAAGACAGAAAAAGATCCTCACTTTTACTGGAATTATAAAACTATACAAATTCCTTTAAGAAAAAATTTTGAGAAAAGTAAAATCAAGAAAATAGGTGGAATAAACCTTTCGATGTCTGATTCATCTTTTTTTCTCTGTATGCAGTCTTATATAAAGACAAATACTCTATCATATTAGAAAACATTTTCATCTAAGTTCAGACAAGAAAACAAATCTAGATCTTATGGTTTATAGTACAAGTTCACTATGTACCAGAACCTGCGCTCAGAGAAACAATGATTAACATTACCACTCATTTGGCTAAAAGGTAAGACTGACATTCATTTCACACACACATATGCAATTTATGGTTAGTTTTATGAAGGTAATATACTTGATACCTAAAAGATAAAAGGAGTTTGGGGACTAATACCTTTAAAAATTCTTGATACAGTTTAACTCGCTATTCCACACATCTGAAGCTCACCCTTATTGTGATTCAAATATAAGCTTCTCTGACCCTCTCTTCATACTCTGCTCTTATATTGCTTTGTGAATTATTTTGTCTCATTCAAGCTCCAGTTGTTTTTATCCTTCCAAGAAATCTCTTTCCTCTAGAACTGTGCTAAAAAGCAACATAAAAACAGCTACATTTCAAATTTTCTCTCCCCTTCCTGTCATTACATGTAGCCTTTCTAAGGAGAAGTGCTTATTGTCCTAAATTCCATCAGTGTCAGGCATGGCAGATGGGATCCCTAATCACACTTTTAGATCATTCAGTTTCTAAAACCTATTTATTTGTGGCACCTGGCTATACAACAAACTTCTCAGCTCCTGTTCGAATTCACTGAAGACATGATCTGCACTACTCTACATGTTTTGAAGTATATGAGAAATGTCTATGACCCATAAAAAGCTTTAGGATCTTAATTGTTTTTTTCACCTTTAATAACCATCAGTCGTGTATAAGATATTAGAAACTATGGTTCTGCGTCTGTAACCTAAGTTTGCTTCTCTTTGTGAGTTTATTCCACCTTCATTCATCCTGCTATTTAAGCAGATACCTCTTGTGTCCTCTTTGACACTTCTCTTTCATATTCTTATATTTGATAATCCAGTTCCTAAATATGTTTCATATCTAAACATTTATTTCAGTTTTTTCACTGACACTGCCCTAGAGCACGCCACTATAATCATTAGCTTTGGAAAGTCTATTACTTTTAAAAGTATTAAAGATAAGTCAAGTAGTAGTTAAGGTTTGTTCTTAATTATTTCATTATACTAAAAATAATGGGTTTTATGCCATTTTTAATCAATTTTTGGGGGGTATTATCAAGGTCTCTTGTCTTCCAGGAATGCACGATATAGAAATTGATAATAATTACTTTCACCTGTGGAAGTCACTGAACTATTTTCTAAGTGTTGTTTTCCATGTAGCTTAATAGCAATTATGGAACATTTAGCATTTGTGTTCTCCAACATTATAAAAATAAAATTTAATTATTTATTATTGTTTTTCACTGGTGAGAGGCATATTATTTAATGTCTTGCTCCAAGTTATTTATATTTAACTGAGCAATAACTTGAAGTATAGGCCAGACAGTCCCAATATTCAATTTTATGCCATCAGGAATGCAAAAATCTTGGTATCTGTATCTGATAATTCTAGATATTCAGACCCTAAAGTTCTGAACTAGAAATTGCACTAAGCCTCTTTCTAGTTAACTCTTTGACTATATTAAATTCAAAATTTTAGTATGTGTGGGTTACAGTTGAGGTGGCCACTCAGTAGCTTTAAAGTATTATGGCGAGCTCAGCCTTAATTGCGTCACATGTGGCTCTTTTTCTGTTGGCAACAAATGCAGTGCATCCTTTTGCAAGCTGTGTTATTGTTCCAAGAAGAGTGATAGTAATTGCTTTTCTATCCCTGTGATATTACAAAGCACCAAAAATGTCATCGGATATAGATATTTTGGCAATAACTCATTCTTCTTTCTCTCTAAGCACAAAATTTGCCATTAAATTTGCTATCAGTTTTGCAAACTTCTTGGCATAATAAGACTTGCTTTTATTTTTTCTAAGAGGAGTGATTTTTTTCTGTGGTTTTGAGCTTTACTCTTTTTGAAAAAACAAAATCCATCAAATTGTGCTGTAAATCATCATTTTGTCCTTGTGCTTCTGGGGGAAAAAAAGCTCAATTGATGCATCAAAGATTACTGTATTTTGTTTAAAAATGATGCAAAACATTTGTTGGCTTCACATTACAGTTTGACGAAGTTTTATTAACAAAATTTTCTGTGTCCTAAAGCTGATTTTTAAAAAAGCCAACTTACAGATATTTGTCATTGTACCTACTCAAAATTTTCTTTTTCCTATCTGTGCAAAACTCTTGACTTGTCCTCGAACACTCTATTATTAACTCCAAAAGAAGTCTCAGAGAAGTCACAGTTATTTCCCAAGGTCACAGAGCAGAACATTACAGAGGATGGAATGAAACCCAGGTCTCTGAGCACCATATAACTTTTTCTCAGTTCTGGTGCCCAGAATCCTAATGAATTAAAGAGTTTTCTTAAATCTCATCATGAGCATTGCATAGATAGTAAATTCAAAAACTTAGCACAGTAGATTTTAGACATAATCCTATTAAGACTATTAAAACTGTAGATTATATCCAACATTTTAATGTGTTTACAGTAGTAGATACATCAAAGTATCTGTGTTAGCAATGAGAAAATATTTAAAGGAAATAGATAATAGGAAAATAAGCTGCAATTTCAATTTTCAATTTTACGCAGGGTATAATTTTGAGCCTTAGCTGTTATGTAACGGTCGCTACATCAGTCCTTTAAAAATTAACAATGCAGTGTGCCTCGTTCCAAAAAATGTTATGAAATTATTGTCAACATGTATCATTTTATAATTTCTCTCCACATAAATAAAACTTATTGAACCTTCAATAGAAAACTAGATTATTTAATCACACACTGTCATGTTACTTCACTCTTGAGTGAGAGCTTTATTGCGGATACTTCAAATCATTGCCCAGGCCTTTAGAAAGTGGATGATCTCTTTAAAAAAAAAAAAGTTATTTGGAACAAAAAAGCCAGCATACTCTTTCCTATTTTACAGTGGTGTTATAATTTGTATTGCTTCTACCCAGATTATCCAACAATCTTTTTAGAAAATAAGAATGTAAACATTATATAAGTTGATAATTTGAAGTAATTAGGTATCTAAAATATATTTAAATATGGTAGAATACCTTAAAGTTTATTTTCACTTCCTATTACGTATTTTCTCCCTGTGAAGTATTTTTTTAAAAAGTACAGATAGATACAAACTCTCATATCACTCTGTACCTCTTTTGTGAAAATTTTAAGATTTCAATCAATGCTCTGTATAATTAATAAATACACTACATCATATATATTGATATCTCTCCTTTGCCTGGCTAATTAATGAAATCCTATACTTTTCTCTAGCAGCCAAATAACCATACAGTTCTTCACGTATGCTGGCCATTTGGATACTTAAAAATGACTGTATTTGAATAGAAATGTTGTAAGATAGAATATGTTCTCATGACCATAAATTCCCATTCATATTTTAGTAACCAATTTGATATTCAAGGAGATTGAAGGTATGTCTCATACTATACTTCTTATATAAATTAGATTACAATTGAATTTAAATTAGACAATTGAATTTAAATATTTTAAATAAATTAGACAATTGAATTTAAATATTTTATAAGACAATATATACATACATATGTAATCATAGTAGAAGAAAAGTCATCTTTTACTATTTGAATATGATTTTCTTCATTTTTTTCTTTATATGTACTAATTTGTCACGGTGTCTAAAGGTGGTACTGAATTAGCTGTAAGACTGAGGGTAATAAAAATTGCTAATAAAAAAGTTTTCTCTCTCCCACATATAAAGTTTAAAAGAGAAAATTGAAATCGTTTATAAACATAATAGTAGTAGTACCAACTGCCTGATCCTATATTTTCTAAGTTATTGTTCTAATGTGGTATTGGTGTGACAAGTGCATAACAAATTTACCTACTAATTGAAGGTTTTTTTTTACTTAAAATTGCATTTATAGGTTATATTTTATTTCATTGCCATTAAAATTCTATATTTTTCAAAACTTCTTAAGCTTTACTTTCACTCACATGTAGTGTTGACATCTATATAAACTTTTAACTTCTTCTAAAAACTATTGCAATGCTCATTTTATTTATCTAACTTTATATGATCCTTTCAGATTGATAATCAAGACTTTAGTAGGAGAATGCACTTAATTTCCAGATGAAAAAACATTTTAACAACTTTACTGAGATTTTTGACATATAATAATAGTACATATTTAATGTGTACAACATAATATATTGATTTATGCATACATTGTGAAAAGATCACGAGTTAAGCTAAACATCTCTCACCTGCACAATTACACATGCATTGCGTGTGCATGTGTTTTTATGTTGAGAAGATTTATCTATCCTTTTAGCAAATTCCAAGTATAAGATACAAATTAACACTTATGCAAAATACATAATTGTTTATATTTAGCATTATATCTTTCATATCTAAATTTTATGCTTTTTGGTTTTTTATGAGGCTTCTGGATTTCTGATTTAGATTTTGCTATATAAATTTAGCTTTGTGTAATTTAGTCCTAGTTATTTTGATAGGTAAATTGTTTTTAATTATTCAAATTTTACTAAAGGTTTACAAAATTGCCTCAGCTATTGCTATGTCAGTTTGGTCATATACAACCCTTTGGTTCTTTTCGGTAGATAAAATCAGTCATCAAATTGATTGAGCATGGACAATCTCACCAGAAGAAATTTTTCATCACATACAGGTGTTTATTAGGTAAGCACTTAATAGCCAGTGGAAGGCAGGGACACAGCTTGGAAAACCCATTGTATAGGCTTGATGTGAGTTCATACTCCCTGTCACTTAAGCTTTGAAGCTCAGTTAGGGAGGACAAGACAATACTCTAAAGGCAGGACTTGGTTGTTCTTATTGGCACCATGAAACTAGAGATTTGTGTAAAGAGTCATACAATTCCTAAAGTAGAGTTGACAGTGTTCTCATACCCAATTAATACAGGCATGCTACACTTTTCTAGATATTTTATCCAAATGACAAATCTGGAATGCCTCTAATTTCAAGAATGAACATACAATTCCAACTTTGTTTACTAGTAAATTTACTGATGAAAACTCGTTTCTGCTACTCATCTTTCTATTTAGCAAAGCCTTTGGTTTATAGTTCAGACCCTTATGGTGTGCTTAATATTTAACTGTAATAGCATATTATCTATGCTGAAATATTTTAAATCAGTTGAATATAGTATAACAGCTATATTGGTTTTTCAAAATATTTATAGAATAATAAGAAAAGTAGGTTTTCTAAGTCTTTTTTTGTCCATATAATCCGTATTATACACATGTATGTTAGTTTGTTTGCTGAATGTCTGTTTCCTCAACCTTTGATGGGAAGGAGTGTATCCAGCCTCTGCATTTGGCTCATTGTCCTCATTGCCCACTCCTGTGATACTACCTTCTCACCTTCACGTCACAACTAAAATTTGGTTTGTGCAGAGTCCCTGGTTTACTTTATAGTGCCTGGCAAATATTTACGTAGTGAAATCTGTAGAACCGAGATAGGCATTTTTTTTTTAATTTTGTTTTATGACTTGGATTTTCTCTGCTCCCAGTTCCTATCATGTTTGTTTTCCTCATTCATGAAGTGACTGGGATGCATGTAAAGTTTGTCTCTTTTATTCGATATTTAAACCATGGACATGATTAGATAAGCCCTTTATAGATTTTTTTTTATGTCAGGAATATGTCATATTATGTTACCTGTAACCGTGTTATAAGATAAAAGGTCACCTTAAAATAAGCTGTTTATGATATGATGTGTAATAAATACAATATACTTTCAAACCATATATGCAGTCAACTCTTGAGCAACATGAGTTTGAACTGTGACAAGTTTTTTTCAACAAATATGTGGTTCTACAGATTTGTGCTTAGTTGAATCTCTGAATGCAGGCCCAGGGATATTGAGGGCCATCTGTAAAGTTAAATGAAGATTTTTAACTACATGAAGAAGGGAGCCATTGGTGCCCCTAACCCCCACATTGTTCAGAGTTCAGCTGTACACAGTCTTTCCTATCCCAGCTAAAATAGAGGGAGAGATAATCCCTCAGGCAAAATCCAGAGTGGTGTTTCTCAAAATATGTTCTGGGAACCCCTGTGAGTTCATTAAGCGTCACTGCAAGGCCATGATCATTCATGAAATTCCATCCAAAGTACAAGACAGACTCATGAATTTTAATAGGATAATATTCAGAAAAATTATTGTTATCATTTCTGATTCCACATTAAAATTAATTTTGAAAGAAATACATTTTAGTTTTGATGTAGTCAAAGAATATCTTCAATTCACTGAAAAGCCCCAAAATTGCCTTTTGTTCTTATAACTACATATCTGTACAAGACAGTCTTTCTTTATAAATTTCTTTGGAATCATGTTGCAACAATTTGAATACATAAACATATATAAAAATTAAAAATCTTTATTATTCAGATAATAGAATTTTATAAAAATAATTCCAGTCAATACTTTTTTCTTTGAAAAATGGTTAATTTGTTTAAAAATACTTATTTCAGCATTTGAAATGAAATGGAATTCTGGGACCAAAGTAAGTTAGAATCATTAAGCTTGAGTATTGTTGTCAGTTGCACATTTCTTAGGTACAACATAATTGTATACATTCTTATTATAGGAAATAATTCATGTTAAAATATAGATAAATGCTTATGTAATGAACATCTCAAAAATTGCACAATTTACCCCATTTAAAATATTGTGTTAAATTATAGACTAATGTATGCACATTGAAACACTCTTAAATAAGAGTGTGCTAGCAAATTGCTATCAGTTTAATGAACAATATACTGATTTAAAAACATACAGTGAGGTCCCAAAGTGGTAAAATAGGAAACCCCAGATCTTTACTCCACAGATGTACCAACTTAACAAAGATACATGGATCAGTTGTCTTTATCAGAGATCTAGAAACCATTTAAGAGATTACTGCACCCAGGAAGGTGAAAAGCCAGCTGCTTGGAAGCCCAGTAGGAAAATTTGTAGTAAATACTCATCAGTGCCCTTCTCCCCAGCATAGTGTGGCATGATAGAAAGAAACCTTCTGGCTCCAAATTTAATTCTGGGAGGGAAAGAGAAGAGTGGAATGTAAGTCCAACTTTCTGACTTTTAGCTGGGGGCTTTAAGCACTAGTTTCTGACTTACCTCTATCTAAACACTGACATTGAAATGATACCCGTTTGGGGCTCATTGAAAACGTAGTGGCTTGGTTGAGAGACTTCATTACCACATACAAACATTAGTTGAAGCTCCTGTATAGAATACTTACAATGTCTTTTCTTCTGGTACAAGGGTTGCCTGCCTCTTTAAATGAGTTAGGAAGTATTCCCTCTGCTTCTACCTTCTGAAAGTGATTGTAATAGCTTAGTATGGTTTATTCTTTAAATGTTTCAGAGAATTCACCTATGAACCAGGGCCTAATGTTTGGAAGGATTCTTATTGTGTGAGTTTTAAAAGTTCATATCTGTCAAGGAATTGGTCCTTTAAATTCTAGGCTATGAAATTTCTGGGCATAGTGTTATTCATAATATTCCTTCATTATCCCTTTATTTTATTTATTTATTTATTTTTTTTTTTGCCTTTTGTCATTTTAGGGCTGTATCCCCGGCATGTGGAGGTTCCCAGGCTAGCGGTCTAATCGGAGCTGTGGCCACTGGCCTGCGCCGCAGCCACAGCAACGCAGGGTCCGAGCCGCGTCTGCAACCTACACCACAGGTCACGGCAACGCCGGATCCTTAACCCACTGAGCAAGGGCAGGGTTCGAACCCGCAACCTCATGGTTCCTAGTCGGATTCGTTAACACTGCGCCACGACGGGAACTCCTCATTATCCCTTTAATGTTCGCGAGATCTGTAGTGTGCCCACTTTTTTCATTTCTGCTATTGGTAATTTCTGTCTTCATTTTAAAAGTTTTCTTAGCCTGGCTAGAATATTATCGATTTTATTTATCTTCTCAAGGAACCACTTTTGCTTTAGTTGGCTTTCTCTTTCGGTTTCCTATTTTCAATTTTATTTATTCTCTAAGTTTTATTTCTATTTACTTTGAATTTAATTTCCTCTTTTTCTAGTTTTCTAAGGTTAAACTTAGAGAATTGATTTTACATCTTTTTCCTAATACATGCATTTGATATTGTAAAATTCCCTCTAAGCATTGCTTTTCACTGTTTCCCACAAATTTTGATATTTTTCTTAATTTCTTCTTTGACCGTCTCTTATTTACAAGTGTGTTATTTAATCTCTATATATTTAGGAATTTTCTAACTATATTTCTATTACTGACTTCTAGTATAATTCCATGTGGTTGGAGAATATACATTGTATGCTTTATATTCTTTCAAATTTATTAAGGTATGTTTTATGGCCCAGAATGCATCCTATCTTGGTGAATATTCAATGTGAGCTTAAAAATCGTATGGATCTTGTTGTTATGGAATGAAAGAGTTCATAGATGCCAATTATATCTAGTTGATTGGTGGTGGATTTGAATTCAACTATGTCCTCACTGAATTTTTGCCTCTTGAGTCTATTTATAATAAAGAGATTTTGAAATCTCCAACATTAGAATGAATTGATCTTCTTCTTACATTTATAGCAGGTTTTGTCTCACATAATTTGATGCTCTGTTGCTAGGTGCATGTATTTGGAAGACTGTGGTATTTTTTGAATAATTGACTGCTTTATCATTATGTAATGCCTTTTTTAATCCTTGATAATTATCCTTGCTCTGAAGTCTGCTCCTGTCTGAAATTAATATAGAAACATCTTTCTTTTGGACTTCCCACTGTGTATGCAGTGGCTCAGGTCTCTGCTGAGTCGCAAGTTTGATCCACAGCCCAGTGTAAGGGGTTAAATATCATGCTGTAGGTCATAGCTGCAGCTAGGATTCGATCCCTTACCTTGGAACTTCCATGTGCCTCAAGTGTAGCAGAAAGGAAGGAAGGAAGGAAGGAAGGAAGGAAGAAATCTGCTTTCTCTCAATTAGTGCTAGAATAGTATGGTTGCTATCTAACCATTTCATTTATATGTCCTTATGTTAGAAGTGCGCCTCTTGTAGACAACATATATGTGGGTATTATTTTTGCTGCACTGTGATAATCACTTTATTTTAATTTTTGTAGTGAGTCTGTTGATGTTGAAAGTGATTATATTTGGATCAATATTTACCATATTTATTACTATTTTCCACTTGGTGAACCTGTTCTTTTTTCTTACTTTTTTTTTTGTCTTTCACTATTTTCCCATCTTTCGTAGTTTTAATTGCACATTGTAATGATCTTATTTTCTCTCCTTTCTTAGTATATAAGTTGCACCTCTATTTTTTTTTTCTTTTTTTGAGGGTTGCCCTAGAGTTTGCATTATGTATTTATACCCAATCCACTATACAAGATCACTATGTCATTCCATATATAGAGTATCTGAGACTAATAGAGTTAATCTGAATTTTTTCTATCCTTTGTATCATATTATTATTGATTTCATTTATACATAACCATGCATAAGCATTTATACTTACATAAATATACATAATTGAATATATTGTTGCCACTATTATTTTCAACAAACTATTATCTGTTAAATCAATTAAAATAAGTATGGCTCTTACGGACCTCAGTTTTTATTCTACCTCTGTTCATTCTCCAGTGCTCTTCATTTCTTTGTGTAAAATGATGTACCTGCTTTTATCATTTTCTCTCAAAAGAACTTGTTTTAACATTTTTTGATAGGCAGGTCTCCTATCAACCAGTTCCCTCAATTTCTTTTTATATGATAAAATATTAATTTTTCCTTCACTTTATATGATAATTTCTCAGGGTACAGAATTCTAGGTTGGTGGGTTATTTTTTTCTCAACACTTTAAATATTTCATTCCTCTCCTGCCTTGCTTGCATGGTTTCTGAGAAGTTTAATGTAATTCTGACCTTTCCTCCTCTATATGTGGTTTTTTCCCCTTATGCTTATTTCGAGATTATTTATTTCTTTTGATCTTTCATAATTTGAAAATTATATATATGCCTATATATTGTTTCATTTTTGTTGCTTTTTGTTGTTGTTTGTTTGGCTTTATCCTGTTTTTTATTTGTTCTGAGTTTTCAGAATGGTGTCTGACATTAGTTTGGGTAAATCTTAGTCATTATTTTTCAAATATTTCTTCTGTTTCTTACTCTGTTCTTCTTTGGTGTTCTCATTTTGCATGTTACAAGTGTGTGGTTGTCCCACAGTTCTTGGATATTCCTTTTTTTTTTTCTTTGCTTTTGGTTTTTGTAGGTTTCTATTGAGATATTCTCCACCTCAGAGATTTCTTTCCTCAACCACGTCCAGTGTACTATTAAGCCCACCAAAGCCATTCTTACTTTATTTTACAGTGTTTTTGATCTGCAACATTTTTTTGGTTCCTTCTGAGAATGTTCATCCCTCTCCTTATATCGTCCACATGTTTTTGCATGCGCTGTACTTTATCAAGTAAAGCTCAGTATATTAATCATAGTTGTTTTAAATTCCCAGTATGATAATTCCAACATCCCTGTTATAGCTGGGTCTGCTGTTTGCTCCAGCTCTTCATATTCTCTTTTACTTTTTATTTAACCTTGATTTTTTTTTAAATTCATTTTATTTTTTATATTGTGAAAGATCACCACAATAAGTTTAGTTAATATCACCACATATAGTTACAAATGTTCTTCTTACGATGCAAACTTTTCAGATCTACTCTTCGCAACTTTCAAATACAGTTATAGTCATCGTGCTATACATTGCATCCCCATGACTTATGTATCTTATAACTGGAAGTTTGTACCTTTGGCCTACCTTCACCCCTTTTACCCACCTTTATAGTAGTTTCTTGTTAATCAAATGATGTATTGGATAAAATGATCCACTCTAAATTGGCCTTAACAATGAAGTGTTTAAGATGTTAGAGGAGGAAAAGCTGTTTATAGAAGTCAGTCTCTTGGTGAACCTCTTCCGTGAATCCACAAGAACTTCCAAGGATTTTTTCCCCCTAACATTAGGAGAGACAGAATGGCTTGAGGGACTATAATTCTCCCACATAGAAGGCTAATGGGGGGCAAAATTGGGTATTTTCATTTGCTAGATCAGCTAGGCTCTGATAAAACCCCAATGAGTTAGGCTTTGGTTAAACAGTTTCTCCAGGAGACTGGCCTTATTAAAAAGAGCAGAAGTTATGATTTATTTCAGAATGGTTTATCACCCTTCCCCCTACCAGGAGTATGAGGAGATATAGTATTCACTGTGAGGATCTTGTAGAGCTTGAGGAAGTAAAACACAATATTGTGGGCTCCCCTGATGACTAAATCCCCTTGGAGATTTTAACTCTCAGACTTATGCCCACACTGAGCATCCAGCAATACATCAAGTACAGTTTAGGTTTACTTACACCAGCACTGGTTCCTACAGAGATTACTAGTAAATCGTGATTTTCTGTTTCACCTGTCTGACTCTCCAGTTTTGGACATAGCACTTCTCCTTGTGACCTCACTTTTCTTGTAGTTCTCAGAAGAGCTGATTTTTTAGTTTTGTTCAGCTTTTTATTTGTTAGGCTAAAAACATCTAAACTCCTAAATACCAGGCCAGAAAGAAGAGATACATAGTTTTTTGAAGTTATTTTAAGCTATTAAAATATTCCTTTTGTGGGAGAGACTTAAATGTTTGGTCTTGTGCCCTCTACATAAAACTGTGTGAGAATTGACACATATGAAGGAAAGACAAAAACCTAACCTATACGTATCTATTCTGTTCAGTGTTTTCTGAAAAAAAAGTAATAAAATTTAAAAAGTAAAATAAGGTAAATAAAGTAGGAGAAAGCAAATTCATATTTATGTAAGACACTCAGAGAATAAAGTGCCATAATTTTGAAGTTAAAACACATAAATATCTGCAATAACTAGTGACAACTAGTTAAAATGTGGAGAGTCTTTTTCTCATGGATTCTTATTGTTTTCTTCCCAATATGTACATGTTTTTGAACATTGTACATATGGAATTAGGACTGCTGACATATTTTCTGTTTTGGAAAAAAATTGTCTAACATATTCTTACTTTTTAATAGTAAAATTATGAAAAAATGAGGTCTTACAGCAACCCCTGAATTACTAGCAGGCAACATATGGAATTAGGACTGCTGACATATTTTCTTATGTTTTGGAAAAATATTGTCTAACATATTCTTACTTTTTAATAGTAAAACTACGAAAAATTGAGGTCTTATAGCATCTCCTGAATTGCTAGCAGGCAACAATATCAAAGGAGATAAAACTTCTATTCTGGGAAATAAGAAAAATATTTAATAAAGTGTATTAATATGTACAATTAGAGCTCAATTTAGAAAGGTGATATATATTAATAACAATTGAAAATATAACCCTACTTTTTTACTAATATGTATTTTGATAATCAGGTAAATATTATTTTATGAACATCCTGACAACCCAGTAAGTCTGCATTATGATTATATTATTACTTGTCAATTGAATTATCCATGGTAAAGTGGAGTTATGTCCTTGAGAAATAGATTCCAGTTTGTAATGGCAATATTCAGAAACATTTCTTATATTTTTATCTCTCATCCCCTGCTACAACCTGCCAAGAGGTGATTAGTTTCCTGAAGGTGATATCAATTTTTGCTACGCACCCTTTCTTGTAATAAGAAATATATCTGCATGCATAGTTGTGCTTACATATACATTGACAATTTCTGGAAATATTTAGGTGAACAGAGTTTTATTCAACAGAAGGAGAGGAGGAGTGCTAAGGAACTGGTGTGAAAGGCTCATTCACATATCATTCTGTACTCTGTTTTTAAATCATATACACCTATGACTTTAATTAGTTTTTATTTTTATTAAACATGTTATTTAAATAATTAGAATGTGCTATGAATGGCCCTACAAAATTAAATATATCATTGGCACTTTCTACCCTTTTAGCTAAAAGTTTGCTTTTTACTTCCATATTTTGGATTATGTATTTATATTCCTTATTTTTCTATTTTTCTAATTTTCTATTATCTCTTGACTTTGACTTTAGAAGATTAGGATTTAGCTCCTTTAGAGCCCCCAAAACTCCTTCCTTGATACATTTATGATTACTTTCTGTTGCTTTATCCTATCAAGATTTTTAATGAAACTAATATAAGTAAAATTAATGCTTATTGTTTATATATTGTGACTAATTAAATGCTATTCAGCTGTAACCCATGTAGTATATGTTAGTAATACTGCCTTTGTTAAATCATTTGTTTTCCCTCTAGCTAATATTGGTGTAGTCATCTTTTTATCCATTCGCTTAAGGTTTTTCTTTTTTATTGGAATTGACTTACAAAATGGTGTTAGTTTCAGGTGTTTAGCAAAGTAAATCAGGTATACATTTACATATATCCATTCCTATTCAGATTCTTTTCCCATGTACCTTATTACATAGTATTGAGTAGATTTCCCTGTGCTATAGAGTAGGTCTTGTTACCTGCCTTTTTTATATATAGTCCATCCCAGCCACCTAGTTTATCCCTCCCTCCATGTTTCCCCTTTGGTAACCGTAAGTTTAGTTTTGAAATATTTGAGTCAGTTTCTGTTTTGTACCACTTACTTAATTTTTAATGTATTTCTCACTGGTTTAACTTCCAGCTCTCTTCCAGTGATACTAATCTCCACCCAATAAATTCACTTTTTAGATACTTTTAAAATATCTAAATTTAGGTATTTTTAAATTTTCACCTTGGGAAAAAAAATCTCTCTGAGGCTTTTGATTTGGCCCAGGTTTGACTGGTTATTTTTCAGAACTTCTACTTAGCCATCACCTTATTATGACCCTTCAAACTTGAGACTTCTATCACTGTGCCCTTCTTCTAGAGTCCAGTGTTCTCCTTTCTTTGTGTTAACCTGAATTTTAGATGGAGTGGCAAGACTTTGGATTCCTGAAGCTTTTAAGAGAAAATGCATGGAAGTCATTACTTCTGGAATCCTTTTTACTTGAAAGTATTTTGATCTTTTCACTTCTTGAGAGTTTGAATGGATATAGAATTTTTGGCTGGGTTATGTTACATCAGAATTTAAAGGCATTCTTCTGTTATAATCTCTGAAAAAGCCTGTTTAGAAGTAGTCTGCGGTGTTCCCATTGTGGCTCATTGGTAACGAACTCAAGTGGTATCCGTGAGGACGCAGATTCAATCCCTGGCCTGGCTCAGTGGGTTAAGCATTCAGTGCCATGAGCTATGGTATAGGCCACCAAGGCTTGGATCTGTTGCTGCTATGGCTATAGCATAGGACAGCAGCTATGGCTCCAGTTCCACTCCCAGCCTTGGAGCTTCCATATGGCACAGTTGCAACCCTAAAAAGACAAAAAAGAGAAAAAAAGCATTAAAAGTACTCTGGATTTGTATCCTTGATATTTTCTGTGAAATGTGTTTTATTTTGTTTGCTGTTTTGCTTCTGATTGCCTTCTTCAAAATGTATAGAATTTTTCCTGTCTTTGTGAAATTTTATATACCTTATTATAGACCCTTTTTTTTTTCTTTCATTATACAGGCACTTGATGAGTCATTTTCATCAGAATATTCAAGTCTTTCCATTCTGGGAAACTTTTTAAAATATCTCTAATTTTCTCTGCTTTGTAATTTGCTGTTTCCAATTTCTCCTTCTAATTTCTTATGTTTTCTCTCCTATTTTAAATCTCTTTACCTTTTTTTTCTCTATTTTCTTGGACATTTCTTCAGCCTTACATCCGAGCCCTTCTACTCAGTCTTTTTTATGGAATGTTTCCTGATTCATGGATGTCATGACTTCTATTACCTATCTGATCATCATGGTAATTACTTTTGATATATTATTTTATTACATATTCCAATGAATTATCATTGCTCTCTTCTCTCAATTGCTTTGTTAGGTTCTTTTCATTGCTTTATTCAAGAGTCTGATCCTTGTCCAACTGCTTTAGTAAACACTAAAAAGCTGACTGGAAGTTCTGTTTGAGTGAATTTTATTATCCGAAGTCTTCAATTGACTGTTGAGTTTTGTAGTAGAATTGCTGATATAAATATACTTAGGTATTTTCTTTTGAACTGATAATATTCCCTTGAGAATAATCCAGCATAATATATCATCTCTAAATAGTATATAATTTTGGCTGCTTGGGAGATAGAGCAGGGAGGCTGGTTGTCTCACTATGCTTTACCTGGTACTTAGCTTTGGAAAGCTTTACAAATTGTATTTGTGGAAATGAATGCAAAGTCTATCAGTGGGATAGTTCATATTATTTAATTCACTATATCAATAGAATTATAAATTATATATTGACTTTTAAAACGATTCATTGTGATAGAATTTGATTACTAAAATACCTATTTCATCAAGCTTTAATAAGTTGTTATAAATAATTTATTATATGGAGAATGAATCAGAATTTTGATTTTCAGACATGACAATTTTGGTACCAGGAATATAGGTCCATCTTCACACTAAATTGTTATTCTTAGGTTCTTCCAAAATTCTGCATAAGTCCAGGAAAAAATTCTAATTTTGCAATAGTTCAAGTTCATTGTTCACAAACATTTCTTTTTCCAGTATAGATAGAAATAAAACTATTGCAATTTTCCATACAGTGTTTTTAAGAGTAATTTAGTTAACAATATCAATTCTTTATCTAGAAAGGAAATACAAATACAAATGATGTAATTTGGTTCTATTTTATTAATTGAATCAAATATATTTTATTTTTACACCTATTATATGAAAGACATTTTGCTTTTTGCTTGGTTTACAAAGAATACAATAGGGTCTAAATAACTGAGGTGCTTCAATTATCAATTTCATTATCACAAATAAAAGCCTTTCTTAGAAGCATAGCTATAAAAATACAATTTTTTTAAAAGACTGACATGTAAAACTCCACCCCCACTAAAGAACTGTAAGCTTTCTCTGTCATAAGCATTTTTTAATTTGAATATATAACATGATAAGCTGAACTAAAATTTTAGAGCGAAAGACAAATATTACCCTTCATCAAGGCAATAATTTATGATTAAATTATTTGCTAACTCCTCTGTATTAAAAATAATACCTGTTAATTTCAGGGACAGAACAACAAAATTCACATAGGAACTAAATCAACAAAGAATTTTGATCCACTTATTTTAAGTTTAAATAACTTAGTTTAGTTAAGTTTTGGTGAGATGGAAATAAAGATGACTATATTCCAAGTTGATTTTTCCATAAAATAGAAGAGAATGCTGTCTGAGGAAAAAAAATCAATAAGTTTAAGAATTCAATTGGGCTTTTTCACTAAGCAAGAGGAGATTGTGTAGCCTTGAAGCTCCATGAATTTGCCAAATGTTGGTGTAGATATTGAATTTCCCACCTAAAATTTGCTGAGAGAAAAATGACATATTAATCCAATGATACAGTAATTGCAACAAACTTAACATAATTCCAGCAGATAACTGAATTATAGAATATGACTAATGTGATGTGAGAAACAGAAGAAAAAATACATTGATTTACTAGGAAATTTTGAGAAAATTAATAAAAAATGGTGTACCTCTGTGGACTTGAACTATCAGTTGAAGCATGACATTCAAAAAAATGGGAATGTTTATTAAATATCAAAGAAGTGCGTATAAAAATACCTTGAGTTTCAAAAGGGTGTAGAGTATTCAGGCATTCGCTGGCAGTTGTTTGGCAGAAACTTCAGGTCTGTAAGGAGAGCAGTGGAAGGACAGTTACAGAGGGGAGTGTATTCTGAAGATTTTTAAATGTAAAGGTAAAGAATCACATTTATTCAGTAGGCACTCTGCAGTTGTATGGATAACAACACAATCTATGTGTATTTAGCGGAAAATAACTTTTTGCAGAAAGTGATGTTAGAGATGATGTAGAGTAATGTGGAGATTAGCTTCAAGGAAGCCAGGCTTTAAATTGAAATTCGGAAAAATTCTGTCCTGGTCCTGGGAACTTTCACATGTCTCAGGGCAGACAAAAAAAAAAAAAAAGGAATTATGAAAAAAATAAACATTGACAGAGGAGATAGCATTGGGAGTGGGAAATATAGATTTTGGAAATATTTCTAGGATATAAGTAGATGATTGAATGTTAAGATGTTTTATCTATCATATAGGTATGAGTCCTATTTTATTGTTGTCAAAAATTTACTGTAGCAATCTCCTAGAAAGGGTCATACATAAGTAAAAAATGAAATATAATTATTTCTTGACCCTCTTCTTGTATTTGGTTATTATTGGCTCAGTTTACTCTATTGCCTTGGTAGAGGTTTTTGGTTTTTTTTGTTTGTTTTTTTAATCAGATTTCTTATGTAAGGGAAAGCCATTAGAAAGCCATTAAATCCTCTAGACTAGGGATACTGCTTTATAGTATGTGAACATTCAGCAAAAAGGGAAATTATTAAAAAATCTTTGCACAGATTTTATTGAAATAACTTCCATATTTAATCACCCTTCCAAATCAATTGCCCTCCCAATTGAAATTCCTAAAGGGAAAATTAGAGGGTTACCTCTGTAGAGCACTTGGGGAAAATAGAAAGTGAAAAGGTATCAGAATGATTATTTTTAGCAATATAATAAAAACAAATTACATTGAACATGACTATTGAAAGACTGTCTCAGCTATTTCCATGTAAATTATGTTGATGCTTTATAGCTGGTCTGCTTCTATTTGCCTCTTTTGTGTATGCGAGCAGCAAAAATAATGACTCATTCTATTGAAATCATATATGCATGTGACAATATTACAAGAATCTAAACTTCTGGGTTTTTTAGCTGAAGTAGTATCTTTCTGAAATTTTTGAGGTTTAAATATACAATTTAAAGGGTAATTTTGTCACTCAATATTGAAAGAGAAAACCATTAATGGCATTCCATTTAATTTCCCATTGACACTATGACCGAAATATAGAAAAACATATCTGACTCAGTCTTGAATCTGTGCTGTAAAACACAGTAAATATTTTACATACTCGATAGTATATTTTACCATTTTTTTTAATCAGCCCTTTTGAGATGTTATGTTTTAGAGTCTGAGTTACCACAATGTCTTTAGTTGATAATGTACAAAAGCCCCAAATTACTTGATTTTTCTGGCTAACTACATATAAAATAACTGTTAGATGCTACACGTTTCTTTATAAGATTTGGAGTTACCTTACAGCATGATCTGTGATTGAATGATTTATTTTAGTATATTTACAGCTCTTGGAAACTTAAAGTTATTAGCAAGTTATTAGCATTCTACATAATTATTATAAGGATGATTGTTAACTGCCTTGTTTAAAGGATGAAATGTATAGTTTCACCTGTTTGGGAAGAGTCAGAAATGGAATGGAAATGGAGAGGGTGAAGCCTACAAACTGTATGCGACTAATTCATTGTCTCTTTACCTAGATGGCATCAGTGTGTATACACACACACACACACACATATATACATGTATATATATATATAAGCAAGTACTGTGCAGTAGTCAGGAAAAGTTGACTGATAGCTTATGAAAGCAGTCCCATTTTCAGAAACCAAGGAAACCAGATAGATGCATATGAAAATGTTCCAACTTTTTTTGTAACAATATTGGAGACTTCCTAGGTTAGTCTCATCTCTGAATAGAACAGGTTATATGAGGCCAAAAAGCAGAAATTTCAGAGTTTCATATAGGACAAATAATAGGCATCACATTCACCCTAATAACTCTATACTGCTTTGGTTTTAGAATATTTTTTTTGAAAAATTCAAGCCAGTTTAGCTTCAGAAATAAAATGTATTAGTTAAGATAACTGACGCACTGAAACAACTCCAAAAATCTCATTACAATAACACAGTAAAAATGCTTTCTCTCATTTATGCAAATTTCAATTCAGATATTCCTGATTAAGATGACCCTATTATAGGGAGTGACCAAGCAATCTGCAATCCTTCTATTTGGGGATACTGCCCCTCAACATGTAACCTCCAGGGTCACCACGAAGGGGAAAAGTAAACATCATGCTTGGGAGATTTTTTATTTCCATAAAGTATCAGATCTGGAAAAGGCATACAAAATTATGTGTTGTATTTCTCCTGTATTATATTCACTACAAGTATTTATATACCCTATCTAATTTCATATACCCTACCTAATGTCTTCTATGCTTAGAAGGAAATGAGATGGCCTTTTCAACAAACAGTATTGTCTCTCATGGGCAACAGTGACTTGTGTCCAGTTTGGGGTTCAGATGACAGCAGATACAACAAATATCTGAAAAGTCAGCATGCCAGTGGCAAATATGTAGTAAAGTGGGCAAAGCTTAAAGAGCATGTAAAATGTAAAGAAACAAAGTTAGAGACTCTTCAACTTTTTGTGCTCAAAACTTTTAAGTATCCATTTAAATACATTTATACATAAACCCTACCCTTTTTTTGTTTGTTTATTCCTAGCCTTTTCTTTTGGTTTTAAAATAGTTCTCAAATCATTGTATCCTGTCAAGAGAATAGGGACTTAATAAAATTAAAGAGCATACTTGCAAAGTGATTTTTTTCATGAAGTGTTATTACTCTTGAAAATGTTTTATAACAATAACATTTATATTTAACAAACAGTATTTATATCAAATTGGGATTTTTTTTAGATTTATTTTTCAAATAATATTTTCAACAGCTTAATCTTTTTCATTTATCAGCTATAAGGTTCACTTTTCAAGATCAGTTAACATATTTAAACATGTCCAAGTTACATGAATTAATATCTTTTAATTTTTTGATTTAAAATGTGACACTGTAGTTTATTAAAGTACCAAAAATAAGAGCTTTAATGATTCTATAGGTATGCCTATGTTCAATAAATTTTAATAGACTATATCATATGTGACATTAGAAAAACACCCAGAGTAAACAACAAATTATATATTTTAAAATTAAATACAGAATAATGTAATCAACATAATTGTGAAACTTTATATTCACCTAACTTTTCATTTTAAAGATTATTCACAATTTTCATCATGAAAGATTTCATTGTTTATAGTCCACAATATAAAAGTAAACTTTTAAGTAAGTACTTAAGGTCATTGCTAATCACTTGAGGATATTTGTACAAACATTTAGTGGATTTGGGTCATTATTCTGACAACTTTTACTACTTAAACTAGTAATTGTGATGGTGAGTTTAGGCATCAACTTGAGAGCTTAGAGTACCCATTACTAGAATACCCATTATTCTAGGTATGTTGGTGAGCAGTTCTGGATGAAATCAGCATTTGAATAAGTATACTGAGAAAAGCAGATTGTTCTCTTGACTGAGTGAGCTGAAACACTGGTCTTCTGCTTCCCTTCTCCTGGAATATATACATCAGTGCTCCTGAGTCACCAAGTTTGCTGACTGTAGATACTGAGATTGTTTTTTGGCCTCCATGAATTCCTTATAGTAATAAATATTTATATCCATATCCTGTCATTCTCATTCTCAAGAGAACCCAGACTAATGAAGATTGGTTCTAACAGTGGTTCTAGAGGATTCAAATTTTAAGAATACATTTTCAGAATTTGTTCTGGTGTTTCTGTAATATGATTAGGTCTAAAGACATTTATGACTCTACTTTCAATATTGAATAAAACTGATAATCCATGGCATTATCTAATAAAAGAGTTATGCGGAATATCTGGTAATAGAGATATCTCCATTGGATACCATAATCAACCATTTATAAGTATAGAACCATATGATGTTGCTAACATTTAACAAATGAAAATAAAAAGTTTTACTGTTTGCTCTTATTGTCTCTGGTGAAAGAGAAGGATAAGCTCAGGGATCTGAACTCCCAGCTCAGGTTCTGATAAATGACCTGAAATCTTCCATGTATGCCCTGAAGGAGAGACCTTTATCTCATGAACCATAGGATGAGATGGCTGAAAATCATATGCAGAATCTGATCCAGTGACTGGCTAAATTTACAACATAAATTGAACTACCTGACTCTCTGGATAGTACTGTTTAAGTGAGCAATACACAGTTCCCCAGGGGATTGTAGGCCAAATTCCATTCATGGCCCACATACCTGCTACACTGCCTTCCCTCACCCAGCCTGCATCTATGGCCTCATAGGAAATTCCCTATAGTGGGTTAACAGAGGAAAGGAATACTTGATTCTGGTTTCCAGGTGGTTCTGCAGGATATACTGGCATGCAGGATAGTGAATGGTTACAGCTCTATAGCCCCTTTCTAGGACACTCCTGAAAAACCCTGGTGAAAGGAAATCCTCTCTGTTGGTAGGATTATTAGCAGCATACATGGTTGTGCATTTTGCTTATAAAGAGAAGTGGCAAGATGTGATTTTATATCAGTTCAGAGCTGTGGCAAATGGTTTGGTTGGATGGCCAGTGACTTGGAAGAAATATAACTGAAAAAGATGGTGACAAAGAAATCTGGAGAAGAGGTGTATGGATACCCTGAATGGACAATTTTATATTTGTTCCATGTAAATGTTCCATGTAAATGTTTGTTCCTTGTAAATGTTCATCAAAGTGTCAATTTTAATCACCAAATGGACAGGATGATGTTTTCCATAGATACCAGATAGCTTCTTTCTGAAATCACTCCTGTCACCACCCAATGGGCTTATTTATAAACAAATGGCTCCAGTGGCAGGGACAGAAGTTTTTCATGAACGTAGCAACATGGACTTCCATACACCAAGTATAGCTCACAATGGCTATGCTGAGTGCCCAGTCTACCAGCTGCAGAGAGCAACATTGTATCCGCAGTGTAGCACCATTCACCAGGGTTACTAACTGGTGATTTAGTCTAGTTTGTAACATTGAATCACTTCATCATGGAAAGAGAAGGCAGTGGTTTGTCCTTAAAATAATAGATCCTTTTCTGGTTAAGAATTTGCCCTGTATACAATGCTTCTGCCAAACTACCA
The DNA here is from genome assembly GCA_004024745.2 of Catagonus wagneri. Taxonomy (NCBI): domain Eukaryota; kingdom Metazoa; phylum Chordata; class Mammalia; order Artiodactyla; family Tayassuidae; genus Catagonus; species Catagonus wagneri. The sequence continues at coordinate 19,954,387 of PVHT021183693.1, forward strand.
TCCATAGATTTACTGAAAGTCTTATGCATCCTCGTGGTATTGCACACAGCATTGCTCCTGATCAGAGGCCTCACTTCACAGCAAAAGAAGTTTGGCAGTGGGCTCTTGCTCATGGAATTCACTGGTCTTGCCATGCCCCCCAAATTCTTGAAGCAGCTATTTGATAGAAGTGTGGACTGGCGTCTTAAAGACTCAGCTATAGTACCGTCTAGGTAGCAATACCTTCTAGGGCTGGGGCAGATTTCTTCAGAAATACACACGTGGTCTGAATCAGTGTCAATTCATGATGCTGTTTCTCCTATAGATAGGACTCATGGATTCTGGAAACAAGAGATGAAAATGGAGGTGGCTCCACTCACTATTGCCCCTAATGACCCACTAGGAAAATTTCTGCTTCCTGTTCCCACAGCCTTATGTTCTGCTAGCCTAGTGGTCTTATTTCCAAAAGGAAGAACACTTGTAAAAGGAAACACAACAATGATCTTGTTGAATAAGAAGCTAATATTTCTGCCAGCCACGCTAGGTTCCTTTTGCCTCTGAATCGGTAGGCACAGGAGGAAGCTACTGTACTGGCTGAGGAGAAATTGGATTGCTACTCCACACTGGAGGTTTCAAGAAAAAGTATATCTGGAAAACAGGAGATTCCTTAGAGTATCTCTTAGTATCACCATGCCTTGTGATTAAGGTCAGTAGAAAGCTACAACCCCAAACAAAACTATAAATGGTCCAAGCCTTTCAGCAATGACCACTTTTGTCTCCCAGAAAAAGAACCACAACTGCCGAGGTGCTTACTGGGCCAAGGAAATACAGAATGGGTAGTAAAAGAAGACAGTTATAAATACCAGCTAGGATCATGTGATCAGTTACAGAGAGATGGACTGTAATTGTCATGAATACTTTCTGTGTGTTTTGTGTTTTCTGTTTTGCGAATCCGTTAGTTTCCCTGGAGAATGCAGACTAATACAGTAATTAAAACATAGTCAACAATTTAGCCAAGTCCTAATGGAAAATCATTGTATCCACTGTAGCTACATATTTAAAACAAAGTTTAATCACTAATATCAAAGTTATTTTTTTTTCTCCACAAACTTTGAGCCAAGTTACTCTCTGAGCCAGGTGATATTAGTAACTAATCTTGAATAATGTATTTTCTATGATGCTGTGCATTAGTATGCATTACTGTACACCATTACTTGTTTGATCTACTATAAAATATATATCAAGCTGTCAGGAGATGCTCAGAAGAGCCCTACAAAATAATTGAGTTTCATAAAACCATGTAGAAGAGTAACAATCACTACCAAGCTAAGATGTTATCAATGTGAATTTACCTTAGGCCTTTCAAAGTACATGCTATTATAATTCTGTGAACTAAGACCAAGAGAATAATACAATAATTAGATTCATGCTCAATGTAGTTTAATGTGAATATCTTGTACACAAAGCTCTTACCGTACATGAATCTGTATCATTTGCTTTTAGAACAACTCAGCTACTTAGAACCTTCAAAAATATATTTTATTTTCATTCATTCATATTTTATGATAAAGTAAAAAAAAACAAAACCAAAAACCTTAAGAATGAAATAAGGAGGGCATACTCCTGTAATGCTAAATGACTCTTTTAGGCAGAACTTTAGTAATAAATACCAAGTACTTTAGAAAAAGTCTATCTTTTATGTCATTGACCTACTGTGATGAAGTGAAAGGTATACTGTTATCATCTAAAAAATAACTCTGATATTTAAATATTATCAAAAGTAACATAAACACATACATATTAAAATGCCAAGATAACATATATACAATAGGAGATGGTATAAATTAATTAAAATAGGCAAAATTGATGGAGAATTTAAATTAATTCTGAAGCTTGAAGGCCCCAGTCTATGACCCAACAATTCCTGGTTTTGTTATCCTCCATAGAAAAAAATTCCTATATATGCCAAGGCCGGCATGTCTAAAAATGTTTATTGTTATATTATCTGTGAAAACACCAGAAAGATATGACGGTATGATTTTTGTCTGTTTTTCTCACAGCTCTATCCTCTATGCCAGAGGATGTAGAAAATACATTTTAGGTGAACATGAATATTCATAGCATAAACTATATTCAGGTATTTGAAAATATAAGTTAGGGTAGAGTTACTAACATCATTTTTTTTTGTGTTAAAAATATAATATTATATCTATCCCATTAACATTTTTAAGTGACAGCCCTTCAGTTCAAAAAAAATGCAGTACTTGTGAAGCACTATAAAATGATATCACGATTTCCTTCTTTAAAGCAGAATAATATTCCATTTTATGTATCTAATACATTTTCTTTATCTGTTTATCTACAGATGAAAATTTAATTTATTTTCACCACTTGGGTTTATAAATAATGCTATAAAATGAAAATGGAAGTGCAAATATATCTTTAAAATCTTGAATTTTTAAAAATAAATACCCAGAAGTTTGATTTCTGAATCACATCATACTTCTATTTTAGATTTTTGAAGAAGCTCTACAATATTTTCCATGGCAACTGCACCATTTGTCTTTGCTACCAATAGTACACAAGAGTTCCAGTTTTTCCCTTCCTTGCCAATACTTATTATTTGAGGTTTTGGGGGGTTTTGGTTATTTTTGATAATGCAATTCTAAAGGGTATGAGGTGCTGTCCCATTGTTTTGATTTGCATTTACCTGATGATTAGTGATATTTAGCAGCTTTTCACATATGCTGGCTATTTATATGTCTTCTCTGGAGAAAGGCCTTTTCATTTTTTAATGAGTTATTTGGTTTTTGCTATTAAGTTAGAGAGCACATTACAGATTTTAGAAATTAATCACTTATTGCTTATATGATTTGCAAGTATTTGCTCGCATCCTATAGATTGCTTTTTCACTCTTTCGATTGCTCCCTGTACTGTGCAAAAGCTTTTTAGTTCTGTGTAGTCCCATGTGACTATTTTTACTTTTATTGCCTGTAGCTGGTATCATATCCAAGCAACCTTTACTAAGACCAGTATGTATTAGTTGGGATTCTCCAGAGAAATAAAAAAACATATGATGAGTGAGTGGCTGGATGGACAGATGGATGTATAAGAAAAACAGATGGATGGATAGATGAATATAGATTTATGAAATATTACCTCATGTAATTTTGGAGGCTGAAAAGTCCGACAATTTGCTTTCTGTAAGATGGAGAACTAGGGAAACTCAAAGGATTGAGACAAATGGGAAACGATAATGTAAATATCAGACCAGGGACAGGTGAAAATGAGATGAAATTCTCTAGCTCAATTCAGTGAGGCAGGAAAAAGGGACAAATTCCTCCTTCCTCTTCCTTTTGTTCTTTTCAGATCTCAACCAAGCTGGGTAGGGTAATCTACTGATATCACTAATTCAAATGTTAATCTCATCAGGAAGCACCCTCACAAGCCCAGGAAAAAAAGTATGGACATCCATGGCCAAGACAAGTTGAAACATAAAATTGGTAATCCTACAATATTATAAAGCTTTTCCTTTTATTTTTTTTTGTGAGTTAAAGTTTCAGGTTCTAATTTAAATTTTGAATCCATTTTGAGTTTTTTGTGTGATGTACAAAATAAGGTTTCAGTCTCATTCTGTTGCATGTGACAATCCAGTTTTCTCAACACCTTTCACTAAAGATATGAACTTTTCTCCATTGCATAATCTTGGCACCCTTCTGGAAGATCATTTCATATTTATTTATTTATTTATTTATTTATTTATTTATTTATTGGCAAACTGGTTATGTGGACTTTAGAAATGAAGAGGTGGAAAATTCATTGGGGAAGGAGGGCCTTGGTGATAATATTCCATGATTTTCATCCCAGTTTGACCTTCCCTCAAGGGTGGAGGGATTTTTGTCCTTATTTAGTCTTGATCAGAAGGCTATGTCATCAGTGCATAATGGGAATTTTTTATCTGCAAAGTTAATTTTACTGTAGTGAAATCATAATGAGCAAAACATTACATTCAGACCCTGGAGATTCCTACCTTTTTCCACCTTTGTTGGTCTGCCTCCAGGACACTTATCATTCCAAAATATGTGGTTTCCTGTCAGTCTGGATGTTTCTGTTCTTCTTTGTCTGCCCAAGGGTTCTTGTTAGGAGATATGTGGTTTCCTGCTCCCTTTATCTGCTCATGCCTAGCTAAGGCATGCTTTAATACTCTTTTTAGTGCTGTTTTTGCTGCCTCCCATACTATTTGATGTGTTTTTGTTTCTCAGAATTTATCTTTTGGCTTCTTCTTTGACTCATTGGTTATTCAAAATGTGGTGTTTAATTTCCCCTTTTATGCATTTTGCTATTGATTTCTAGTTTTGTTTCATTGTGCTCATGAGTGGTATGATTTCAGTTCTCTTAAATTTGTCAAGGCTTATTTTTTCACCTAACATAGATCAGTCTTCAGCATGTTTTCTGTGTGTTTGAGAAGAATGACATTCTGCTGCAGTAGGATGGAATGTTTTGATATGTCTATTTGTTTCATTTGGTCTATAGTGTTGCTCAAGTCCTCTGTTTCTTAGTTGATCTTCTGTCTCATTCATCTATCCATTATTGACACTGGGGTTTTGAAATCTCCCACTGTTACTATGTTGCTGTCTGTTTATTGCTTTAGTTTTGTCAATATTTTCTTCATATATTTGGTATCTCATGTTGCATACTTATATGTTTAATATTCTTGTGAATTGACCCTTTTATTAGTATTTACTGTCCTTTTTTGTCACTTATGGTTACCCTTGCTCTTTTTTTGTTACCATCTTTACGAATTTTTTTTTTCCATTCTTTCACTTTTAGCCTATGTATGTCCATAGGTTTAAAGTGAGTCTCTTTTAGACAATATATAGTTGGTTCCTGTTATTTATCCATTCAGCTAATCTGTGTCTTTTAACGAGGACTATTGACCCATGTAGGTTTAGAGTAATTACTAATTGGAAAAGACTTAATACTGCCATTTTCTTATTTTCTGTATGTTGCATAGCATTTTTCTTCTTCTCTCGTTGCCTCTTTTGTGTTTTGCTGATTATTTATAGTGACATGTTTTGATTCCCTTCTCATTTCCCTTAGTGTACACTCTATAATTATATTTGTAGTTATCGTTATTACAATTATACAAAACATCCTAAAGTTATAGCAATCTATTTTTAAAGTGAACAACATCAATGTCATATAAAAACTGTACTCTTTTACATCTCTGTCCTCTTCCCAATTTGTCATTGATGATGCAGAGGGAGTCTGACAAGTGCCATGAATTTCCTACCAGTTTCAATGTGGCTGATCTTTTTGTGCTTTTCTGAGGTAAAGAAATCTCTTAGCTGGCTTCTGGATTACTTACAAAGGGAATTGATCTGCATATTGTTGTTGGATCAATGTCTCTGTAGGAGAAGGATAGTTCTGAGCCTCCTACCCTGCTATCTTGCTACATTACTCTCTGATTCACTTTTTCCCCCTCTTTTCTCTGACTTACTTTTAAATGAAAAATTTACCTCATAAATTACAGAGTAACATGTATACCATATATGTGCTTATATTGTATTTTTAAGAGAATATAATTGTTGCATGTTGCATGAGAATATAAATGTTACAAATATTAGCTATATATACACATATGTATGTGTACATTTGTAATCGGTTTACCTAAAATACATTTTTTAAACAAGTTTGCCTGTTCCTCTGAAGATTTTAAAATGTGGCTATTAGAAATTTTAAAATTACATGTCTCACACATTTGTTTTTCAAATTATATTTCTGTTGAAGAGTGAAATCATAGATCCTTCAAACTCAGTGTATCCATATTGTACTCATTTTTTCTACATTTCATTCACATGGGAAAACAAATTCCTTCTGCAGGAATTTTCATTTTATTTATCAACAAGCTATCATTTTTTTTAAAAAAGCTGTTGGTGAGCTTTATCTTTTTTAGCACTGGGCTCATATAACTTAAAGGAGCTATTCTGCCTGTCTGTACCATCTGGACATCTCTAATACCCACATACTGGAGGAAAAGTTTAAGAGGTGCTGCCTTTTTATTATCTTGTACTAATTCTCTTCCTCTTTGGTCCTCCGAGTCCGCGGTCTTAAGTACACAAATGTCTCTTAGATTTCTTCCTTTTCTTTGGCCAAGTGGGATTCTCATTTGTTAAGGGGCAAGATGTATTATGCAGGACTTAACCTATCTTGTATTAGAAAGTTACTGCTGAGCAGGGGAATATAAAAAACTTTGAGCAAACTAAAGACGTATTCTTTTGTGATGTATAAAATCTGCTTCTCTTTTCCTTAAAACCTATGAAAAGGTTTTAAGATGGTTTAAAAATACCACTGACTCCTGAAAAACACAGGGGTTAATCTACATATAATTTGCAGTCTATCCTCTGTATTCACTGTTTCTTTGTACCTACAGATTCAACCATAGATCATGTACTGTACTATTTACTAATGAAAAATATACACATGTAAGTGAAACTACGCCATTCAAACCCACATTTTTCAAGGGTCAGCTGTATTAAAGGTAAGTGTCGAGAGAAGGCAGAAGGACAAGATACTGAAAGGCATAAAAATTTTATACATTTTAATCATTAGTCTCAAATATACTAACATTTAGACCAATACCATCTCGTTCTTTATTTTTAAAATAGTTCTATTTCTCATTATCTCTTCTTAACTTCCCTCCTTTAGTTTCTACTCTTTCTCATTATTCTTCTCTAACCCTTTTGTTAGAGAATTCTTATCAGCTGTTGAGATTATTAGCCCCCCCCCACGTGTTACCTGCATCAGCAAACCTTCTCTTCTCCCTCAAAGATAACTTAGAGGCTGTTGTTCAATATTTCCTTCAAAATTGTCTAATTCTCTCTCTCTTTTCCAGAAGTTGTCATCCCTGAGAAGTTTACGTGTATGGTTTAGAATTTAATAGAGGGGAACTGTCTGGTCATTTAAGAACTTATGGTTTCTGAGTAAAGAAGGGATGAGCTTGGATGGTTTACTTTGCTCTTGGGTGGTTGAGCTTTTGGTGTGTTTTTTTCTTGGGCAGAACTACCTTTTCTTTTGTCCTTCAGGTATTTGTGGGGTATAGAATTGATACTGGAAAGGTGATACCGGAATCTGGTTTCTTGTTCACAGTGGCTGAAGAATGAACTCTGCAAATACAGAGGTGGCAAGCAAGCAAAGTTTTTATTAAAGGAAAAGAAATAGCTCCCAGGGCTGCTGGGAGGGGGGAGAAGAGGCCCACTTCTCTATTGTCTATAGGGGTTTTTATTCCTTAAAGATGTGAGGGTACCAGCGTGGGGTCCAGAAAGATGTGGTTTTCTCTCTTTGGCCTTGTTCAGTTACCTATATCTTTCCTTGTCCAATAGGGTCTTAGGGGTGGAAATGTCCCCATAAGTTTGATGACTTTTTTTTGTCCTTCTCTTCCCTTGGACTAGGTCACCATTTCTCTCATTCCTTTTCTATTAGTGGAGGAGTGGGTTAGAGATTATGGTCTGTTTGGAGGAACACACATTTTTTACAGTAAACAAGGCCTGTGGGGAATTACTCTCTGAAGCCCCTAAACCATAAATGTTAATCAAAGGCTATATCAAAGAATGCATTGAAGCCCATGCTCCTACACTGATTACCTGAGTTAATATTCTGCCTCAGAATTACCCTGCTTCACTTTTTATTTTAACACTGTGCAGGAGTCTTGCCCAGAGTGATCACTGGATTTTTTTAAAAAAGATATTGAGGTTTATACCATGGTTAAAAATACTGCATGAAACTGCCATTGCCACTTGCTCTTCCCCTCCCTCTGAACTATTTGAAGTTATAGTCAGAGAGGAAGAATTTTGACTATCTTTATTATACTTTTATCCTAAACTGAAATGTGTATTATCTGTGACCTGACTAGGAAATACTGTTTAACATTTTCCTTAAGAGAAAAAGACGGGTACTTACATGGCCCAAGTTATGTGTACATATCCAAGGAGGTAAATCAACGAAGAAGTGTTTTTCTGTCAAAGTCAACAAATTTTTAGCACATATTTCATTTGAAAATTTTTCTGTTTATGGCAATTAGTGTTAATAATAAATCTGAAGAGCTCTGGAACTGAAAGTCAGTATTGGACTTTGAACACACAATTAGAAGTCAGTGTATTTTCTATGAGGAGAAAACAGGTGTTGGCTAAAAAAAAATTACAGATTACAACCAATTGTAAATTTAGAATAGAACTCTCCTTCGTAAAAATAAAGAAAGATTGAAAAATCATTCCACATTAAAATTTTGAAGACATTTAAAACAATGAAATCTGAGGTGGATCTCAGTCCTGAAAAATCAACATTTATTTTTCCATTTGCAGCAAAGGAGATTAATAAAACAACTGGTAAAATTTGCAAACAGTCTCTAAGTTAGATAATATCATGTCACTGATAATTTTCTTTTTTTTTTCTGGAAAATAATATATTGTTAGCTGATGACTTCAAAATACACCTTTTTTAATTAGATGTTGACATTTATAGTTAGAAACAAATGACTTGAAGATTCATTTCCAATGATAATAATAGTAGCAATAGCCAAACATTTTTAAAAATTTAAATATAGTTGATTTACAATGTTGTGTTAATTTCTGCTATGTAACAAAATTATTCAGTTGTATACACACACAAAAACACACCTATACATTTTAAAAACATATTATTTTCCATTATTGTTTATCATAGGATATTGAGTATAGTTCCCTGTTCTATATAGTAGGACCTTGTCATTTATTCATTCTATATGTAATAACTTACTGCTGTTAACCCCAACCTCCCATTCCATCCCTTGCCAAATCCTTCCCCCTTGGTAGCAACAACTCTGTTCTCCTTGTCCATGAATCTATTTCTGTTTATAGATAGGTTCTTGGTGCCATATTTTATATTTCACACATAAGTGAATGATATTTCTTTCCCTTTCTGAACTACTTCGCTTAGTATGTTCTCTAATTTCATCCATATTGCAGCAAATGGCATTATTTTGTTCTTTTTTATGGCTGAGCAGTATTCCATTGTGTATATGTACCACATCTCCTTAATCCATTCTTCTGTCGACAAATATTTATGTTGTTTCATGTCTTAGCTATTGTGAGTAGTGCTTCAATGAACATGGGAGGGGACATATATCTTTCTGAATGAAAGTTTTGTCCAGATATATGTCCAGCAGTAGGTTTGCTGAATGATGTGATAATTTTATTTTTTGTTTTCTGGGGAATATCCAAACTCTTTTCCATAGTGGCTGCACCAACTTACATTCCCTTTTCTTTACACCCTCTCCAGCATTTGTTATTGGTGGACATTTAATGATGGCCATTCTGACCACTGTGAGGTCGTATCTCATTGTAGTTTTGATTTGCAGTTCTCTAATAATTAGTGACTTTAAGCATCATTTCATGTGCCTGTTGGCCATTTGTATTTCTTCTTTGGAAAAATGTCTATTTAGATCTTATGCCCATTTTCCAATTGGGTTGTTTTATTTCTTGTTTTTGAGTTGTATGAGCTATTTGTGTGGTTTGTCAATTAAAATCTGTCAGTCGCATTTTTTTTTAACATTTCCTCTCATTCTGTAGGCTGTCTTTGCATTTTGTTTATGGTTTCCTTTGCTATGAAAAAGCTTTTAAGTTGATTACCTCCCATTTGTTTATTTTTGCTTTTATTTCTCTTGCCTTGGGTGACTGACCTAAGAAAACATTTCAACATTTGATGTAAGAGAATGTCTTGCCTATGATCTCTTCTAGGAGTTTTATGGTATCATGCCTTATGTTTAAGTCTTTAAGCCAATTTTAGTTTATTTTTGTGTATAGCGAGAGAGTGTGTTCTAACTTTATTGATTTAGTGTGGCTATCCATCTTTCCCAACACCAGTTGCTAAAGAGACTGTATTTTTGCCACTGTATATTCTTGATTCCTTTTTCAAAGATTAATTGACTGTTGCTCTGCAGGTTTATTTTTGGACTCTCTGTTTTGTTCCACTGAACCATATGTGCAATATCATACTGTTTTGATTACCATAGCTTTGTAGTATTATCCAAAATCTGGGAGAGTTATGCTTCCTGCTTAGTTCTTTATCTTCAGGATTTCTTTGGCAATTCTGGCTCTTTTATGGTTCCATGTAAATTTTAGGATTATTTTTTCTAGTTCTGTGAAATATGTCATGAGTAATTTGACAAGGATCATACTAAATCTATAGATTGCTTTGGATAGTACAGCCATTTTAACAATATTAGTCTTTCCAGTCCAAGACCATGCTATATATTTCCATTTCTTTGAATCAACTTTAATCTCATTTATTTACATTTTGTAGTTCTCAGAGTTTAAATCTTTCATCTCCATCATCATATTATTCCTAAGTATTTTATTTTGGGGGTGTGTGATTTTAAAAGGTTTGTTTTGTTTTTTACATCCCCTTTCTTTTCCTTTTTTTCTTTTTTAGGGATGCATTTGTGGTGTATGGAAGCTCCCTGGCTAGGGGTCAGATTGGAGCTAAAGCTTCCAGACCACGTCAAAGCCACAGCAGCTTCGGATCTGAGCCTCATCTATGACCTACACCACAGCTCACAACAGTCCTAGTCAGACTTGATACCACTGAGCCACAATGGGAACTTCCTAAATTCCTTTTCTAATATTTCATTTCTAGTGTAAAGAAATGCAACCAATTTCTGTATGTTAAACATATATCCTGCTACCTAGCTGAATTTGTTTATCAGTTCTACTTGTTTTTATTGGACTCTTTAGGGCTCTCTGTATATAATAATTGATAATTTTTGGATTTAGATAATTGTGTTATGATTATGTAATTTTTTTCAGATTATATGATTTGAAATAGTGAAAGATTAAATAGGCTATGTGATTGTAACTTCCAAATATTTCAGGAAAATTTGTATGTATATGTATACATGCAATGTGTATATACAGAGAAAAGAGAGAATGATAAAAATGAAAATGTTGGAGTTCTTGCTCTGGTGCAGAGGGTTAGAAATCTGGTATTGTCTCTGAGGTGATGGGAGTTTGATCCCTGAACCAGCACAGTAGTTTAAAGATCTGTCATTGCCATAACTGTGGCATTGGCCACAGCTGTGGTTTGGATTCAGTCCCTGGACCAAGAACTTCCATGTGTCATGGGTGTAGCTAAATTTTTTTTTTTTTTAAATAGCGAAAATGCAAATGTTAACCTTGGAAAATTTGGGAGAAAGGTGAGTAGATGTACTATTTTTGCAGCTTTTATTTAAATATGAACTATTTTAAAAGAAAGCATTGAAAATAAGTTGAGTATATGAAAGATACATTTATGGAATTTAAGAAGTCATAATATTGTTTGAAGTAAAATACAATAAGTTTCATGTTACTTCCTTTTTTTTGCTTTGTTTTTAGATTCATTTTTTTAAGGAAACTCGTATTCCACTCTTCCATCAAAATGGTGCTCTGTTATCCCTATTCTATTTTAATATTTATCTAGTATCTCTGGCAGCTAATGATACTTATCCTATTTTTTAGTTAATTATGTAAATATTTTTGGTCAGAGACTACATCATATTTCTCCTTGTCTGTTAAATGAGTTTCTGTGATTATCTGAGTATGTAGTATAGGAGGATACTGAAATTAACTATCTTCAGCAGTTGGCAGATATCATTTGAAATATGGCTAAAGAATTGAGGATCTGAATGTTCAATTTTATTTAATTAAAACTATGTCAATTGCTTTAAACTGTTCATTGAAGCAGTGAGAAATATGTTTCTGTTAAACTCAACTTTATTCTTAGAGCAGGATTTTGATTTTAACTGTTGCTTTGACTGAAATATGCAGTGCAAGTGATGCCTATGCCAATTGTAATTAATATTATTATTATAAACAGATTAGTTTTAGTTTAAGAAATATGTTTTTTAATTTAATATAAGGCAAATTACTGATGCAGAATTGAGTGAAAGAGAAAATAATGCTACATTGAGAACAGTAAAAAAATCAAAAAGAAACTTAGAAAATGTTGCAAATTTACTGCAGCAGAGAAAAACATGAAAGCTACTTGTTACATAAATATGTTATGTTTTACAAATAAAGATCTTCAATTAGCTACCAAACAATTGACTGCAAAATATGACTTTTCTAATACTATTGCAGATTAATTGGTTCAAACTTCAAAAATTTGCAAGTATTTCTTTCCTAGTTTTAGGTTAACCATGGGATAAGAGAGACACTACCCTACTGAGTTGTCTCAGTAGGACTTACAAATTTATGAAGAAATACTGTAAATTTGCAGCCTGAAATATAAAATTTGTGGCATAGTAATTTATATATATTTTATCTGTCAAGGCAGAATTTTAGATAGATATAACAAAATTAGTTTCTATCATGAAGATGGAACTCTTTCTGTTAGGCCAAAAATTAGGATTTGTTGGAATTTCAAAACAAGAGGCTAATGATCCTTTTCTAGTTTTATTCCCTGTATGATACATATTGAATATATTTGTGCTCAGTTTTCTCAAGCAGATGCTTAGAAAAGTGTCATGAATCTAGTTGTTTAAATCTTTCAGTGTATATATGCAAATTGTTGAATCATCACCAGTTTTTTGAACTACTGAGAAATATAGACAATGGATTTAATGATCAAGTGTTCTTTGGCAATGTTCATTGGTTGAATTTTGGAAGAGTTTTATAAAGATTTGCTTGTTCTGTTAATTCCAATTCAAGGTTTTCTTGAAACAGTTGCCAAATATTCAACTAGACAAAAATCTCAATGTGTTTTGTTTTTTCACTAATATTACTCTGCATAAAAATGAGCTCCAAAGAGAGGAAAGGCCTATCTGAGATCAAGAGAGAGAGTTTGAGAATTTACATTGAGACTGAAACTTTTCATATTATAAATAATAATAATTTATTAATATTGATAAATATAAAGATTTTAATTTTGTGATGCAATTATATAATTTTATTGGCAGAATTATGTTAATTTTTAATAATGGTATATTTAGGGTTTGATTCAGTTCATATATTTTACATTAATATACTCTGAATTCAATATTTATGATACTGAGTTGACAGGGGTTCATGTCAGCGAGATGGAGTTTAAAAATTGATATGCTTTTGCTTTTAAGTCAAATCAATTCTTCTAAAAACAATTACATCTGTGTGGGCATGAAATCATACATTAAAATGTATTTGGAACTAGTTGGGTATATGAATCTATTTTTATGATTATAAATTTTATGAAATAGATATACAAATCAGAATTACCAGAAAATTTTACGGTCTGAAATGAGATGTAGTATACATGTGAAATATACATTAGTAGCTTTTGATGGCATAGCATTAAGAAAAAAATATAAAATATCTCAGTAATTTTACATTGATTACACATTGAAATGACTATATAAATGTCATGTGTAGCTCTAATTCTTTTTTTTTTTTTGCCTTTTGTCATTTTATGGCCGCAGCTGCGCCATGTGGAGATTCCCAGGCTAGGGGTCTAATCGGAGCTGTAGCCACTGGCCTGCGCCGCAGCCACAGCAATGCAGGATACAAGCCGCGTATGCAACCTACACCACAGCTCACGGCAACGCCGGATCTTTAACCCACTGAGCAAGGGCAGGCATCGAACCCGCAACCTCGTGGTTCCTTAGTCTGATTCGTTAACCACTGCGCCACGACGGGAACTCCTCTAATTCTATTTTTTAATTAATGGTACTGTTCTAGACCATGGTCAATACATGTTAGCCTATGTATTTTAAGAGGCTTTCTGGAAACCAAGTGATAACATTATTTTGAACTATTCTTGCCCTGATGAATGGACATGTGACAATATTGCTTCTGGTTAATTTGCAGAGATCATCTTTATTTCTTTGCCTGTAGTTCATTAGCATGTGGGCATAGCACTATCACTCTCCTGTATGACTGGTTTGGTTACTTTAAAATATGTACCTCTTTACTTTCCCTGCCTGAATATGAGTTCAGAGTTGGGTTATGATTAAAAGTCCACATAAATGTTCATCTTTGAAAAAGTAAAGACAAAATTTTAAGAAAACAGTGCAAAACAGAATTAGTTTTGTTCCCAGTTTTTGAAAGAAATTGAGAAGTCTGTATTTGCAAAATGAAAATTGTTCTGGCACATCTTGATTAATAGTAGGTAAATAAGCATATGTAGTAAGTTTTAACTGTTCATAAGAACAGTATGTGGCATGCATACCTGAACAGCTAAAACTATAATATTTCAATCTAAAAGATACATATAGGTAGAATACCTCTGCGTAAATGTTTACATTTAAAAGTATAGGAAGAAAGTATGACAGTTAATGAGGTATCTTTCTATTTAATGGTTCAATGTTCCTTTTTTTTCATATAATTTGCATATACCACTGTCACAAAAGTGACAGTGACTTGGTTGACAGGCATAATAAAAAAAATCAAGGAAGCATGTTTCTTTAACATTGGCAGAAGATTCATTGGAAGTGTGGGAACAAAGTGACATTCTCTTTTTAGGGGAAAGTTTTCAAAACTGGCATTGTTACAATGACACTTTACCTGCTCAGATAAAGCAAGTGTTGTCTTTTTCAACATACAAATTTCCTTATATGTTCAATCCTATTTACATACGTTTGATTTCCCTCAAGTATTTTAAAGACACGTGCCTACAAGACCACTGTTAAATTATCATTGGTAACAGTCCCAGAATCTCTTAAAATATATATTGGATATATTCATCAGGCAAGACCTGATTTCTATGGACACTGTTGGTTATTTGGTTGCTGAGATGGAAGAAGGGAACTTTAACAGACCAGTATTTAAATAACTTTGATTGGATTCAAATATGTGATGAGAGGACACTTTTTCATATTCCCAAGGGAAAACAGCCAATAAGATCACTCATTAGTGGCCTTTTATTTCTGCAAACATTTTTAACCTAAGGTTAATTTCAAACCTTTTTGAAAACAACAATAACTGTTTCTAAGACCTGTAGCATTCAAAGGTAATTAGTGACTCAATGAGTCACTTTTCAAACAGAAAATAGCCACATATATTTCAAGCCCAGAGAATCTAGGCAAAAGAAAGATCTCTTATACTTTTTTCTTTACTTTCTATGGGAATAATCTCAAATTAATTTAATAGATTTTTTCTACCAAATACTATCTGATTACTATTTCACAAAGGGACTCTCTCTGACAAGATACAAACCTTCATCTATGAGAAATAATCTAAGAGTTGGCATGAACATTAATATGAAATATTTTTAAAAATCAAAAGTCCCCTAAATATGAAACAGAACATGTTACTTCACTTTTACTAAGAATAACCTGATGATGTGGATGCAGACAATTTGTTTAAAGAATATGGGTGAAAGAGTACAGCATTCCTGAATAACACATCTATTGCTATTCATAACAGAGTTAAAATTTTAGGGGGCACCTATTATCCACTCTCTTTGGAAAACGTTTACTTTTAATTGCTGATTATCATCCCAATAAGTTCTTTCCTATCTGGAGTTCAAGAGCTGTAGGTCTGATATCTCTTCCAAAAGACCAAGTTCAGAATTCCTAGCTTTTTGAAAATCCATTTAAGACACTTTGCTTTTATGAAAGACCTATATTAGTCCTCATTTTTACTAACTGAAATAAAAGGGGAGAAAATAGTCACATGTAGGGGGGAGGGGACGAAAACAGCATTTGGAGTTTGCTGTGCAGTGAGCCGCTGCAGAGGCAGCAGCCACCTGGAGGAGCTGCAAGAGTAGCACCACCAAGCTCTTTCCGTGGGAACTCACACTTAGTATCACAGCATCAAGATGTAAATTTTTTTTGAAATAACTTTGAACTATGTCTGAGCATCATCTATGCTTCATCTTGATTTGTGTATCTTTAGTAAGATTTGTCCTAAGGTAATTGCTTCTTTTCTGTATACCATTTTGCCATTGGAAATTTTCATAGGAAGGCTTTACTTTCAGATAATAGGGGATACCCGAATTTAGTCTTTAGTTCATGCAAGGGTTATTAGAAGGATGTTAAAGAAAGGCTGCTTATTCATGCTGATAATAAAATTACATGTGTTTTATGAATCTCTTGTAGTATTTGGCCTTCTCTCATTAAAATAGGCTAGAATCTAGAAATAGAGTTGGTATTTATGGATGCACATATGGCATCAGAGTGTTGATATCCTCCTAAATGAGTTGAAGTCATTGTTATTCAAGTCAGTGAAAATATCTGAAGCCATGTGAGTCTGAGGATCTCTGATGGCTTTGATAATTTTAGTTTAGAACTTCATTCACTTATTCTAACTATCCTGAATATTGGAGGTGGAACCGATAGTGCTTCTTTTCAAAAGTGGCAAGTATTTAAAAAGCTATTTTGTGACAGCTGGATGAAAATGAATGTTTCTGTTGCTGCAGAGATAAATTAAAATCACTTAGTACTGGCAGGGCTAAAACCCTTCAGCAAGGAAAAGCTTCAATTCATCCTGTGATTATGCAACCCTGGTCAGCACATAGCAGTGTAGTTACATGTAACCATGAGGAGATATTCAAAGGAATTGTGAGGTTTAGGATCTTGTCCAAGTCTCAAATTTATAGTTTTACAAAAATAAGCAGAATACATGGATAAAAAATATCATCAGAAATATTTGTGGGGAGTTCCCATTGTGGTGAGGTGGTTAAGGAAACCAACTAGGAACCATGAGGTTGCGGGTTACATCCCTGGCCTTGCTCAATGGTTAATGATCTGGCATTGCCATGAACTGTGGTGTAGGTCACAGACTCAGCTCATATCTGATGTTGCTGTGGCTGTGGTGTAGGCCAGCAGCTGTAGCTCCAATTAGACCCCTAGCCTGGGAACCTCCATATGCCATGGGTGTGGCCCCAAAAAGAAAAAAACAAGAAATATTAGCAAAATTTCATGCACAGTGTTTATTGAGTGGAGTAGCCATTTTGTTCTAGTATCAAATAATCATATAAGATTTTTGCAAATTTGCCTTGAAACTTCTCTAATACCCTTAAGTGGGCATCTTGAAAATGCCAACAATTACACATGTAAGTTGAAAATAGATTTTTCCTAATATCTCTTTATGATTCTAGGGCTAATCAGTATAATTCTCTAATTGCATTGTTGAAATGTTCAAAAAATTTTATCTCTTGGGTTATCATGAAGGACATTCATATGAGTGAGGTCTGCTTGCCTTCTTGTAATCTCTATATATTTGTTTTTGAATTATCTTTTGAATAGATTAATAAACAAAGATAATTAAATATTATTTATTCCATTCATGAGCTTTCTAATACTCCTCATTTTTTTGTATAGTTCTAAATTTTTGCCTGAAGAACTTCCTTTAATATACATTTTGGTGCTGGTCAACAGGAAATGGATTTTCAGTTATTACCTGGGGAAATATACTATTATTGCTTTATTTTTAAATGGTATTTTCACTGATGTGGAATTCTGGGTTGAAGTTATTTTTCTAACATTTTAAGAGATCCTTTCATTGTTTTCTAGCTTTCATAGCTTCTGAAAAGAAGTCAGATGTTATTGTTTATTTTTGATTCTCTCTGTGAAATTGCCTTTTAAAAAAATCTGCCTGCTTTTAGTATTACATTTTTTGGTTTTCAGGGGTTTGTATATGACATGACAAGGCATGAAATATTTTTGTTGGCTGGTTTTGAACTCACTCTGTTATGTATTTGAGTTCCTTGAAACTATAGTATCTATCATTAATTAGGAAAATTCTCAGCCATTACTTCTTCTACTATGTCTTCTGTCCTGTTGTATCTCTAGTCTCTTTCTGGCATTTCAATTACACCTATGTTAGAATATTTTATGTAGCTTCACGGTCTTTTGATAGTCTTTGTTAATCTTATCTTTGTGTTTCAAAATGGTGATTTCTGTTGCATTTGTGTTGATTCTTATATTTGTTGGTTTGAATCCGCTGATGAGCCCATTAAAAGTAATCTTCATTTTCGTTACTGTTTCTCTTTTCTAACATTTTCATTTCCCTTTAGTTTCTACCACTCTCTGCTGAAATT
The DNA here is from genome assembly GCA_004024745.2 of Catagonus wagneri. NCBI lineage: Eukaryota > Metazoa > Chordata > Mammalia > Artiodactyla > Tayassuidae > Catagonus > Catagonus wagneri. Next base: position 19,972,390 of record PVHT021183693.1, read on the forward strand.
AATCATCTTATTATACATGCCAGTTTTCTTTTCCACTAAAATCTTTAATATATTAATCGTAATTTTGTTATTTTCACCAAATGACAGAACAACATGAGGTCAGTTCTGTTGACTGTTTCCTCTGATGATGTTTGTGTAGGTACGTTTTCTTGGTTGTTGCTGTCTCATAGGTTTTACTTTAAATACATGTATCTTGACTAGGACATTAGACTTTAAAGATTATCTGGTTTTTGTTTGCTTTGAAGAGTGGAAGCAGTCTTCTTCTCAGCTTTCTACATTCTAATTGAAAGCTGAAAGCATGTACAATCTCCTTAGGAAGATTTTCAATACAAAATTTTCCCTAATATTTGGCTATTTCTAATACAGTTTTTATTACACTTAAGAACTCTGATTTTTTAAAAGTGTTATAAAAAAGTATGGACTACTTTGGCCCCATCTAATCAATATGTGGAGTTGAATTTGATGAATTTTACCCTCTGGAAATATTTTGCCTCTATAAATGGATCATAATTTTAGGTAGAACTGAGAGATGTCATGGTATAGACTGATTGTTTCCTATTACAATCATTTAAAGATTCATCAACCACCAAAATTAAATCTAAATTTTCTATAAATCTTTCTAATTATGTTTTAAAGCATAAAGGATCTGAGATCAAGAAAATTACATATATATATGTTTTTCCCTTCTTCAGATAGTAGAAAACTTGTAACTGAATTTAAAGCATTTAAATGATAAATAAACATTGTGAAGAACATGAATAGGAGAAAAGCCTATTTGTGGGAAAATTACTTTATTTGTCCTACTATTGCAGGGTGAATAAATTTTTGTCCCTGGATCAAGAGAAAGGCTGTGGTAAGCTAATGATCTCTAGTGGTATCTGTAAATATTAAACCTGACCATATTATATACTTACATACATATAGTGATATATATGTGTTTTAAAAATCACCTCATTTTTAGGACATGCCAAAGTTCATCCCTGTATTGCATTAAAATATAATCACACGGAACTTTGAAGTCCTCAGTATCCTTATTGAGGACTTGGGGAATTTAGTAGGATCCCACAGTAAACATATGAAGTATATTGTTTGCTTTTTTTTTTTTTTCTTTACTATCTTCATATACAGGGTCACTTAAAGAAAGAATAAAATTGTAAAATAATTTAGCCTTATGTGGTACTAAAGATAAAATAGTATTTGATTCTGCTCCCAGTGCAGAACAAGAAATTACTGCTTATAGAGCTAAGATTCTAAGACAATATATCCTCACATGTTGGGTTTTTCAACTGGATATATAGGAGTATTACAAGAATACAAGTTATGATTAATCTTTATTTTCTTAAGCTATTGACTATTGGTTTTAGTCTTAACTTCTAAACTCTGACAGGTTCAGCCCTGACAGTCTCAATAGAAAACTTAGTTGTATCTTCCAAAATAATTTAGACCTAAGTGAATGAGAAACTACTGCAACTAAGGCAATTTTTGAGAAAGTATTTTGAGAAATGCTATGATCCTACTCAGATTAAAATAAGATTTATAAAATCTGTGACAGATGAAAACTGCATTTTAATAACAGTTTGATTTTCAATGCTATAAATAAAAAGGTTTCATTGGTTTAGGTGTTAACTATATATAACATCTGTAAAGTAGGATTATTTGCATGCAGAATGCTGAGTTAGCTGTATTCTGAAATTATGATACTTATCTATACAAAGCTTCTTGTTTTATTTATAGGCAATCATCCAGATGTATCTATTTACTTGCATGTTTTCTTTTTAAATGCATATTGTTTTGCCATCATGTATTTTTAACATATACAAAGTTGTATACAATGTTTTGAATAGTATACATGTATTAACATATAAAACTACAAAGCTTTTTTTTCACTCAGCACTCTAAAATTCCATTTTGGTTGTTATATGTATCTCATTATTTACTTCTAACTGCCGCTTAGTAATCTGTGATATGCATAGGTTACATTTCACCTACCCTGAACCAGTTATAGAAACCCAGGCTGTTGCCCGTTCTTTGTCACCCCACAAAAAGAATGCTGTGTTAAACATCCTTTTCTAGGTCGATTCCTTTAGCTCTGTGAAAATTGCTTTGGATAGAAACTGCTATTAGCATTATTAGCTTTTAATATAAAGAATACTTAATTTGACCACATACAAATAGGCACTCGTCAGAATGGCTTCATCTACCACACTTTCATCAACAATAAGCAGTGGTTTCAATCCACATCCCTACAGTTCCTGAAATATCCAACTTTCAATATTTAGCTAAATTAATAGGTATAAAACATCTCATTGTTTTAATTTGTTTTACTCTGATTATCAACAATTTGTAACATGTCTTCATATTCCCATCAGCTTCTTTGATTCTTTCTTCATGATTAGAGTTTTCTGTATTTGTTTCGTGGAGTTCTAGTAAAAAAATATTTTATGCTTATTGGGATCACAAATGTCGCTTGTCCTTTTTAAAAATAATTGCTAGTTAGTTTTAGAAATTGCTGATATTTTCCCATAATACATTAAGTCTGTAAACTTTGTACAAATGTAACTTACTGAGGGAAATAATTATTTTATTTAATTAATATCAATTTTTCTGAGTTCCAGTTTTAAAATTTAAGTCCTTTTTTTGCCTATAACAAAATACCCCATCTTTTAAAAATATAATTATGTTTACATTTTGGTTGCATTTAACTTGCAACCTAAATGTAAATAGTAGAGGTTTTAATTCTTCCATTTTGTCCAATACAACTTATGAAATTATCTGTCCTTTTGCCAGTAATTTTAATCACCTTTATGATATATTGTGAAAAAATATCATATGTGGGTCTGTTAATTATCTGGCTGCTTATTTCTTTTGTTAGTCTATGTGTCTCTTTCTCGATGTAGTAAGGAAATTCTTCTTGTTCTTTTGCTAATTTTTTGTTCAAGGTTGACTAATGTGTATATGATCATTTATTTTCTTATTATATTTTAGAATGTGTTGTGTAGATACCATTAAAAATCAAAATGAAATATTAGTATGATAGTTTTAAATAGGATTAATCTTTATATTCCTAAGCGTTTGGGATATCTCATTTATTCAGAGTATTTTACATGACTTCTATTAGATTTCAGGTTTTCTCCATAGATATTTTAGACATTTATTTTTGTGTTTACTCTTAATAGTTATTTCCATTGTTAATAATGCCTTTTCATTATATATCATAATTCAGAATTATATGGAGAAATACTATTGAATTTGTAAGTTGAACCTTTATCTGATGGATTAATCAAACTGTCTTATTAGTTGTAATAATCTCAACATTGGTTTTTGTAGGTAATGTTCATATAGTCTTCAAATAATGATATTCTTAATTCTTTTCAAGGTAATTATACTACATGTCAGTAAATTTGGTGTGTAATGAAAGAGTGGGTTTTCTTTTGTTTCTTTCATTATTGCTTTATGTTTTGTTCAAACTCAAAGGGTAAACACATGAAGTTTCTCTAAAACCATTTAAATTTTTGTTAATTTTTTTAGTAGTTATAGGATCACAGAAAAATGGAGCAGAAAGTATGGATATTTACTACCTATGCCTTGTCTCCATATACACACAACATCCCAAACCAGGGTGATATATTGATATAAACAATGATCCTACCCAAATACATAGTTTTCATTATGGTTTATTCTAAGTGTTGCCATTCTGTGGATTTTGAGAAATGACAGGGGTAGCCATTATAGTATCATACAGAATAAATTCACAACCTATAACTCCCCCCATGTTGTGTCTATTCATCCTTTTCTTCCTCCTAGCCTCTGTCAAGCAGTGATATTTTTACGAACTACATAGTATTGCCTTCCCAGAATGTCATATTGATGGAATCATAAAGTAGGTAATCTCTCAGATTTGCTTCTTTCACTTAGTAATATGCATTTAAATTCACATGTGATTTATGTATTGATGGCTCATTTCTTTTTGGCTCTGACAATATTTCATTGTTTGGATTAACCACAGTTTATTTATCTACTTAGCTACTGAATCTCTTAGCTGCTTCCAAGTTTTGGCAATTATGAATAGACATCTATAGACATCTATGTTACTTTTTTTTTGTATGGACATACATTTTCAGTCCCTTTGACTAAATACAGATCTTCCTTGATTTATAATACAGTTACATTCTAATAAACTCATCCTAAATTGAAAACATTATAAGTTGGAGTTCCCATCGTGGCTCAGTGGTTAACGAATCCAACTAGGAACCATGAGGTTGCGGGTTTGATCCCTGGCCTCACTCAGTGGGTTAAGGATCTGGTGAGCTGTGGTTTAGGTTGCAGATGCAGCTCGGATCCCACGTTGCTGTGTCTGTGGTGAAGGCAGCTACAGTTCCTGTTAGACCCCTAGCCTGGGAACCTCGTATGCCGCGGGTTCGGCCCTAGATAAGGCAAAAAGACAAAAAAAATTATAATTTGAATTAATATCTTTCTAAGGAACATTGTAGCTTAACTAGCCTACCTTAAATGTGCCTAGAACACTTACCTTAGCCTACAGTTGGGGAAAATATCTAACACAAATGTATTTTTCGATAGAGTATTGAAGATCTCTTGCCATTTATCAAACAATGTACTGAAAGTGAAAAATATAATCCTTATAAGTGTCTTAATTGTTTGCTCTCCCCATAGTGTGGCTGACTGGGAGCTCTGCTAATTGATGCCGCCCAGAATCATGTGAGTGTGTTATACCTAATATCACTAGTCTTGGAAAAGATCAAAGTTAAAATTCAAAGTATGGTTTCTACTGAATTCCTACCATTTTTGCACTACTGTAAAGTAAAAAGAAAAAAAAAAAAGTGTTGAACCATATTAAAGAACACAAATGCCAGATAGCATACTAAGAGAATATTTAGTTTTATAAAAAAAACTATCAAAATGTCTTCTAAAGTGGCTATACTGGTGTTCCCGTCAGCAGTGAATGAGAGTTCCTGCTGCTCCACATCCTTGCCACTGTGTAGTGATGTGGTGATGTCAGTGTTCTGGATTTTGTCCAGTCTATGTGGTGTGTAGTGATAGCTAGTTGATTTAATTTGCAGTTTCTTATGACCTAAGATGTTGAACGTATTTTCATACATTTATCTGTCATTTGTACGTATTTGGTGAGGTTTTTTTTCTCTTTTTTTGCCTATTTTTAATCCAGCAATTTCTATTATTGATGAGTTTTTTTAAGAACTTTTTTTCTTTTTATGGCTGCATCTATGGCATATGGAAATTCCTAGGCCAGAGGTCAAACTGGAGTTGCAGCTGCATGCCTAGGCCATAGCCATGGCAACACCAGATCTAAGCCACATCTGCAACATATGCCACAGCTTGTGTCAATTCCAGATCCTTAACCCGTGGAGTTAGGCCAGGGAGTAAATCCTCATCTCCATGGAAACTTACATTGGGTCCTTAACCTTATGAGCTACACTTCATTGGGAACTCCAGTAATTCTTTGTATATTTTTGATAATAGTCCTTTGTCAGATTGGTCTCTTGCAAGTACTTTCTCCAAGTCTTTTGTCATTGCCTTTTGTATAGCATTGTTTTAAATTTTAATGAAATACAGTTTGTCAATTATTTCTTTAAATGGATTATGCCTATTTGTATCTAAAAAGTCATTACCATATTCAAATTCATCGAGTTGTTCTATGTTATCTATTAGAAATCTTACAGTTTTCCTTTTCTACATTTAGGTCTGTTATTATTTTGAGTTAATTTTGGTTTAATGTAAGTTGTCTAAGTTATTATTATTATTATTATTATTATTGTTACTGTGGATCTCTACTTCATGCACCATTTTTTGAAGGGCTATTCTTACCCCATTGTATTGCCTTTGCTCCTTTGCCAATGACTATTAGACTATATTTATATGGGTCTATTTTTGAGCTTTGTTCCATTGATCTGTTTTGTCTAATCTTTTGCCAATACCATACTCTCTTGATTACTATAGTTTTACAATGTCTTGAGCAAGTAATGTCTGTCCCATGACTTTGTTCTTCAATTTTAATATTAAGTGGTCTATTCTGGGTCTCTTGCCTCTCTGTATAAATTTTAGATCTATCATTATTTATATATATATTTAATTTAAAATGTTAATATTTTATTCTGTACTTGTTGAGGGATTTTTTAATTTTAAAATATTTATTTTTTAAATATTGAGCATTAGCAAACGTTATTGCTGCATTGAGAGGCACTCCCTCTTATGTTATCTATGTGATGTTACAGTAACATATTTCCCCTAATTTAACTCTTGAACCATGTAAACAAAGCCAGTTCTCACTTTGTGTGGTCCAGAGTTGTACAACTTTTACTTACTTTTTTTACTTTTCACAGTTTAATTAGATAACATCAGTCCTCCAAAAGTATGATTTAAATTTCATTTACCATGGTGGGCATTAACTGTGAGTAGTTGTACAAAGTACAAAATTCTTTGTTAGCACGTCAAAAAGTCACTATATAAATAACAGATATACATCCTGCTTGGTGACCAGTCATTTCATTTTCTTCAAAGTCTGTTGGTAATCAATCACTGTGCAGTTTTAACACGTAGACAACAAAGAATGCATTTGTTGCTACTCGTGATGAGCTTAACTGACATTTTACAAAACTAAATAATCAAAAAAGAGACTTGGCCAACAAAGGTAAAATTGCAGTCAGAATAAGGATGAGGAGAAGAGGAAGAGGAGGAGGAGAAGAGGGAGAGACAGGATGGGAGAAGAAAAAAATTGATAATGATGCAAGTGACATACAAATCAAATATAGATGAAATTGTACAAGAAATAGCTGACCTTGGTCATGTTTCGCAGCCAGAGGAACTTAGTGAAGGTGAACTTATGACATAAATGAGAAAAGTACTTGTGATAAAAAGGATAAAGCTATTCTAGGGGAAGTAATATCAGCATTTAAATTCACATTCAAGAAACTCATAGAGATATTTCATGACACTCAAAAGCTCCAATATAAAATGGTAGAAGCTGATTCAAACTTTTGGAAACGAGTATGAAAATTCTCCAAGGATTTGAAAATATGCTTCCTTGGTATTGTGAATTACAAATATGAGTAAGGCCACTGATGTTCAAAATACTCAATAAACATTTTTCAAAGAAAAAAGCATTAATTCCCAATGTTTATAATGTTTTAAATTATAGCGTTCTAAACAGATGTTAGTTACTAATTTTTTTCATTCCCTGTAACTTTATAAGAAAGCTATTAGTGTTTAAAAAAATTTAAAGATCACAGAGCAAAGTGCCTGTACCCCAATTTAGGCTCTCATTAGACAATGATGGTATAAATATTTTATCGTTCTTGATTTAAGTAGCAATCATAAATCATATCTCACTATCCTTTATATAGAGTAATTAAGTTTATTACAGAAATAAGATTAAAAGCATTTATTTCATTTTATTTTTTTAGTTTTTATTTTTATTTTTTGTCTTTTTAGGGCCATACCTGTGGCATAGGAAAGTTCCCAGGCTAGGGGTCGAATCAGAGCTGCAGCTTCCAGCCTGTACCACAATCACAGCAATGCAGGATTCAGCTATATCTGCAGCCTATACCACAGCTCACAGACAAGCTGGATCCTTAAACCACTGAGTAAGGCCAGGGATCAAAGTGGCATCCTCATGGATACCAGTCAGTTTTGTTACCACTGAGCCACGATGGGAACTCCCTAAAAGCATTTATTTTAGATTCCTATACACTGAATTAGTTTTTGTGGTCATTTAACACTTAGTGTGTGTTATGGACCTTTATAAACTGTTTTACTGAGAGAACTGTATTTTTCTTTGAAAATGAAGTATTGTTATCAAGAATGTTTTGGTAATTATAATGAAAATATTCTTTTATACAGATAATTTTTTCCATTTTATGTTTTATTGGACTTTATTTTACATTAAGTATTTGAATGAATCTAATAGGAAACTCAGTATCTGATTGGTAGCCTGATCTCAATAATGGTCTCTGTTGGGTATTTACCCAGGTAGGACCGATCTACACAGCAAAATCCGCAATAGCTATGGATAGTTTTTAAAACTAAAATAATATACATAGAGAGTAGAACAATTTTAAATTTTAATATTATTAGTTTTGTTGATTAGATTTTGTAATTATTCACATACGTAAAATATCATTTAGTTGATTATGTTTTATTTTTGTTACAATTAGTTTATATTCATTTCTGAATTCTACTAGAATGCATGATGGTGAGGTGAGATTTGTGTGATATAGGCAGCCCCTCCTAATATACAGTAGAACCAATAAATCCATGTGTGACTGATCTATCAGCTTGACTTAATTTAATTGGTTATATATCAGGAAGACCTTATTCAGAGAGAAAACAGTGAACATACATCTTCACCTATAGTAAGTTATATTACAAATCATGTGTAAGATAGACAAAAGAGATGCAGAATAGATGCATTTTTCCATTAATAAGATAGAATAAATAAACAATCCAAGCCATATTCTAAAAAGCTATCCTGAAATATGTATGAATATTTGTACTGATGTGTCTAGAAAAATAGATGAAAAATTGCTGACACTGAGATATATCTTAATGAAATTATTGATTATAAACTAAAAGAGAATTCCATAAAAATCCAAGGAATAATCACCATTGTAATAAAAACAGATGACTAATGGATGGATTTGGTTTGGGTTCATAATACATTATAACAGCATTTAATATACAAAATAATTTAGCTTTGTCTATAACATCCTCAAGAAAAGTATATTCTAGGAATCTTAAGCTGTTCAAACTTTCTTTCAAATATAAAGGCCACAGAAGATACTTTCAAATGTAAGAGTTTGGGGAATATATTTCCTATTAAGTTTTTTCAAAAATATTACAAATGTCAAATTTGGTACCAGTTTAAAAAACAATAGAAATATAGTGATAAAATAACTGAAAATGCATAATGAATCAATTTAACTGAAGAATTAAATTTGTAGAAAATATGGTTTCCTAACAGATTTTTAACTGTCTTTGGGATTTTTAATGTAATTTCTGTTACCAAGCATAGCAACTTTACTTCTTCCTTTCCATTTTGGATGCCTTTTTTTGGTTGGCCTGATTGTTCTAGCTAGGAACTTCTAGTACTATGTTGAATAAGAGTAGTGAGAGTGGGCATCCTTGTATTTTATCTTGCATCAAAGCTTTCAGTTTTTTCTCTGTTGAGTATGTTAGCCATGGGTTCTTTATATATGTTCCTTATTATGATGTGGGATGTTTTTTATACACTCAATCTATTGAGGTTTTTTTTTTTTTATCATTAAGGAATGTTGTATTTTTGTCCAATTCCTTTTCTGCATATAATGAGATAAGACATTTAAAAAAAAGTATTATACTTGATTTACAATGTTCTGTCAATTTCTACTGTACAGCAAAATGACCTAGTTATGCATATATATACATTCTTTTTCTTATAATATCTTCTATTGTGTTCAATCACAAGTGATCAGATAAAGTTCCATATACTATACAGCAAGACCTCATTGCTTATCCATTCTAAATGTAAGAGTTTACGTGTACTAATCTCAACTCCCAGTTCACCCAATCCCTTCCCTTCCTTCTTGCAACCACAAGTCTGTTCTCCATGCCTGTGTATCTGTTTCTGTTCTATAGAGAGATTCATCTGCGCCATATTTTATATTGCAGATATAAGTGATATTATAGAATATTTGTCTTTCTCTTTCTGACTTACTTCACTTAGTATGAGAATCTCTAGTTCCATCCATGTTGCTGCATATGGCATTATTTTGTTCTTTTTCATGGCTGAGTAGCATTCCATTGTGTATAAGTACCACCTTTTCTTAATCCATTCTTCTGCCAATGGACATTTAGATTGTTTCCATGTCGTGGCTATTGTGAAAAGTGCTACAATGAACATAGGAGTGTGTATCTTTTTGAATGAAAGTTTTGTGTGGTTATATGCCTAGCAGTGGGATTGCTGGATCATAGGGTAGTTCTATATTATTTTTCTGAAGTACCTCTATACTATTTTCCATAACGATTGTAACAATTTACATTACCACCAATAATGTGGGAGGGTTCCCTTTTCTCCACAACCTCTCCAGCATTTGCTATTTTTAGCCTTATTAACAATAGCCAGTCTGACTAATGTGAGGTGGTAACTCATTGTAGTTTTGATTTGCATTTCTCTAAGAATCAGTGGTATTGAGCATTTTTTCATGTGCCTGTTGGACATCCATATGTCTTTGGAGAAATGTCTATGGAGAAATGTCTATTTAGATCTTCTGCCCTTTTTAAATTGGGTTGTTTGGTTTTTTTGCTGTTGAGTTGTAGGAGTTGTTTTTATGTTTTGGACATTAAGCACTCATCAGTTGCATCATTTGCAACTATTTTCTCCCATTTTGTATGCCACCTTTTTTTTTAATGGGTTCTTTTGCTATTCATAAGCTTGTAAGTTTTATTAGATCTCCTTGGTTTCTTTTGGGGAGGTAATTTCATTCCTTATTACTGGTCTCTTTTCACCAGCTACATTTTCCTGGCTCAGTCTCAGTAGGTTGTAGGATTTCTAGGAAATTATCAATTTCTTCTAGGTTATCCAACTTTTTGGCATATAGTTGTTCATAGTAAGTAGTCTATTACATTATGTATTCCTGGAATGATTTTCTCTTCTTTCATTTTTCATTTTGAGACTTTTTTTATTTCCTAGTTAGGCTCACTAAAAATTTGTCAGTTTTGTTTATCTTTTTGAAAATACTGCTCTTGGTTTCATTGATCTTTCCAATTTTTCTGGTCCCTATTACAATTGTTTCTAAATTCAATGTGTTTTATTCTTTTTTTTCTCACATTATCCTCCATTATTCCATCACAAGTGACTAGATATAGTTCACTGCGCTATACAGCAGGACCTCATTGTTTATCCACTTCAAATGCAATAGTTTGCATCTATTAACTCCAAACTCCCAGTCTATGCCACTCCGTCCTCCTTCCCCTTGGCAATCAGATGTCTGTTCTACAAATTCATGAGTTTTTTTTCTGTGGCAAGGCTCATTTGTGCCATATACTAGATTCCAGATAAAGTGACATCATATGGTATTTGTCTTTCTCTTTCTGACTCATTTCACTTAGGATGAGAGTCTCTAGTTCCATACATGTTACCACAAATGAAATTATTTTGTTCTTTTTTATGGCTGAGTAAGTATTCCATTCTGTATATTATTACATCTTAATCCATTCATTTATCAATAAACATTTAGATTGTTTCCATGTCATGACTATTGTGAATAGTGCTGCAATGAAATAAAGATACATGTGTCTTTTTGAATGAAAGTTTTGTCTGGATATATGCTCAAGATTGGGATTGCTGGGTGATATGGTAGTTCGATATTTAGTTTTCTGAGGTACCTCAATACTGTTTTTCATAGTGGTTTTACCAATTTACATTCCCACCAACAGTGTAGGAGGGTTCCCTTTTCTCAACATCCTCTTCAGCAATTGTTATTTGTTGGCTGGTTAATGATGACTGTTCTGAATGGTGTGAACTGGTACCTCATTTTATATTTGATTTGCATTTCTCTATATTTAGTGATGTTGAGAATTTTTTCCATCTTCCTGTGCCTGTTAGCCATCCATATATCTTCTTTGCAGAAATGTCTGTTCAGGTCTTCTGCCCATTTTTCAATTTTTTTTTTTTTTTTTTTTGGTGTTGTAGTTCCTACAGGCTTACTTCACTCTTTTTAAATCTTGGAGAACTTTAAGAACCATAAAAAGCATAACATTTATTTTAAGGAGGTGCATAACATTTATTTTAAGATCTCTTTAAGAAGCCTCTCCTTTGTTTTCTAGCTCAAATTTGTGGTTCCTCCCTTGTTCCCAGATCATTGCCACTCTGAACATACTCCCTGTGCACAGGAGCTACCAACAGAGGTGGTGAGGCATGTATATATTACTCAATGTGGTCGGGATATGTGAAGATCCAGTAAGAAAATTCTACAGGGTGGCATTCCCAAAGGCTCATGGGTGAAGTTTCTACTGAGCACAATGTGTTCAAGGCTATCTGGAACTCTTATCTGCCTCTTTCCTATGTCCTTCTTACCCCAAGTCTTAGAATGCACATCTTAGTACTCCAGGTGTTAGTGTAGAGAAATGGTTTGCTCCCGCCACATCCTGCCCAACTGGGGTGGTCAGGCCGTCACTCAGTACCACTGTAATTACTGATGGGTGAAATCACCTTTAGCAGATAAGACATTCACAATTAGCCCCTCCTTGGGGGTAGAACAGAATGGAAAATGGTCTCATCTCCTCTGCTTCAACAAAGACTGCATTTTTCTTTCTTTTCTCTTTTTTCTCCAATGGTCTGTCAGAGCTTCGCTTCAGAAGGACTGGGCTTCTGCAAGTTCTCTCTCATGAGTGATTTGGTACTAGTCTCTTCTTTCCTGACAGCAGTGAGAGGGTCCAAGCAGTTTTGATAGCTCCTCTGGTATTACAGCTCACATGGAAATTTGTCTGTCTGCTATCTGCTGTACAGGTAGGTAAGATTCTTTCTGAGTCCCTTGAAGTAAGGTATAAAGTCCAAAATGCCCCACAAAGGATTATTATTTGTTGATTAAAAGGGGGGAATAAAAAGGAGGAATATCTTATGCCTTTATGTTGTTGATGTCACTCCAAACCAATCTTGTAAATAATAGGCTGAATAGTACCAGGGGATAGAAAATAAAATTCATAATTTCAGCACAAAACCAGAAACATTAAAAAAAAGGAAATTCTAGAAATGAAAATGTAATGGGTATTAAGAATTAGATAAATAGATTTAATAGCAGATTAGATAAAACTAAAAAGAGAATTATTAAACAGGAAAACAAGACAGAAAAAATACCAACATGGATAATGAGAAATAAAGAAAAGGGCTTTATGAGTCACAGAGGATGAGGTAAAATTTTCTAACATATGAGTATAATTTGAATCATAAGAGAGCCAAGGCACTCTTGAAGAGAAAGTTGGGGTTTAACTTGTCATGAAACAAGATTGGTTATAATGCTGTAGTAATTAAAGGAATGGATGGTATTGGCACAGAAACTGATGTATCAATGGGATGGACTAGAGTTCATAAACATTCATGTATAGACATTTGAATGGTGACCAAAATGGCACAATAGATGAACGGGAAAAGTACAGACTTAAAAAATGAAATTGTTTCACCTAGATATATGTATTTTAAAATGTGTCATGAATTTTAAATACCTCAACCATATGCAAAAAAGATCACTTCTGAGTGGATTGTGGATTTAAATATAAAAGGCTAGACCATGGATCTTTTAAAAGATAAAAGGACACTATCTTCCTGAACACTAGTTAGGAAATTTTTGAATAGGATACCCTGCATAAAGCCTAATGAAGAAGGAAGAAACCAATATTTAGGACTCCATTAAAATAATAATTTTTGGTCATCAATAAATAACTATTTAGAGAATGAAAGGACAGGATATAGTTAGTCATATGGTATTTCTAATATATGCGTGTAACCAACACAGTGATAATATTCATTGATTAAGGAACCCCCAGGCAACACCAAAAAGTGGAGAGTTGTAGAGCAACAGAAAATTTCACACACTGCTGGTATAATGTACAATCACTGTGGAATACAAATGAATATATATATTGCTTATGATCAGAAACTGCATGCCTAGGTGATACCCAAAGAAATGGATGCACATTTGTGAAAAGACTCTTTTTTTCTGTTTTATGTTCTTGCCTCCTTTGTCAAAGATTAATTGACTGTAGGCATCTGGGTTTGTTTTTGGGTTCTCTATTCTGTTCCATTGGTCCGTATGTCTGTTTTGGTAACCAGTACTACACTGTCTTTATTACTGTGGCCCTGTAATATTGCCTGAAGTCTGGGAGAGTTATGCCTCCTGCTTGATTTTTGTTCCTCAGGATTGCTTAGGTGATTCCGGGTCTTTTGTTCTTCCATATAAATTTTTGGATGGTTTGTTCTAGTTCTATGAAGAATGTCAAGGGTAATTTGATAGGGATTGCATTGAATTTGTAGATTGTTTTGGGTAGCATGGCCATTTTTACAATATCTATTTTTCCGTCCCATGAACATGGAATATCTTTCCATTTCTTTGTATCTTCTTTGATCCTCTTGATTAATGTTTTGTAGTTCTCTGCATATAAGTCTTTCACCTCCTTGGTCAGATTTATCCCCAGGTACTTGATTTTTTGGGGTGCTATTTTAAAAGGTAAAATATTTTGGTATTCTTTTTCTAATATTTCATTGTTTGTATATAGAAATGTGATTGATTTCTGAAGGTTAACCTTATATCCTGCTACTTTGCTGAATTTGTTGATCAGTTCAAGTAATTTTAGGGTTGAGTCCTTGGAGTTTTCTGTATATAGTATCATGTCATCTGCATAGAGTGACAGTTTTACCTCTTCTCTTCCTATTTGGATGCCTTCTATTTCTTTTGTTTGATTGCTGTAGCTAGGACTTCCAATACTATGTTGAATAACAGTGGTGAGAGTGGGCATCCTTGTCTTGTTCCAGATTTTAGTGGGAAGACTTTCAGCTTTTCTCCACTGAGTATTATACTTGCTGTGGGTTTGTCATAAATGTCTTTTATTATGTTTAGGACTGTTCCCTCTGTCCCCACTTTGGTAAGAGTTTTAATCATGAATGGGTGTTGGACTTTTTTTGTTTTATAACAATGAATTTTATTTCAATTAAAGGTGTACAAAGATCATCAGAAGTCAATGTGGTAGATTTTGTGTCCCAAACCCACAGTGCATCCCCCCACCCCCCAAATTGTCTTATTTGAAAAACCAAGGTCTTCCAAAATCTGTTAGTCATTGTCTGTTCTTCAAAGTAGTTCATTGTGTCTTTTTAGCTGCCACATGTAAACGGTAGCATTGGGTGCTGCTGTCTAATTGTCTGACTGGTTTCACTTCACATGATAATTTCTAGGAAGATCCATGTTGCTGTAAATGTTATTTCGTTCCTTTTAATGGCTGAGTAATATTCCATTGTGTGTATGAACCGAATCTTCCCTATCCACTCCTCTGTCGATGGGCATTTAGGTTGTTTCCATGACCTGGCTTCTTCCCTCTCTCTCTGCTTTAGATGTAAACTTAGGTTGTTTATGTGTTTCTTGTTTCCTGAGGTAGGCTTGTATTGCTATATACTTTCCTCTTAGAACTGCTTTTGCTGCATCCCAGAGGTTTTGGAGTGTCGTATCTTTGTTGTCATTTGCTTTGTTGTCATTTTTAATTTCCTTTTTGATTTCTTCAGTGATCCATTGGTTGTTTAATAGCGAGCTGTTTAGTCTCCACGTGTTTGTATTTTTGGACATTTTTTTCTTGTTGTTGATTTCCGGTCCTATAGCATTGTGGTCGGAGAAGATGCTTGATATGATTTCAATTTTCTTAAAGTTACTGAGGTTTTTTTGTAGCCCAGGATGTGATCAATCTTAGAGAATGTTCCGTGTGCACTTGAGAAGAATGTGTATTCTGTTGCTTTTGGATGGAATGTCCTATATATATCTATGAAGTCGATCTGATCTAATGCTTCATGAAGGGCCTGTGTTTCCTTATTGATTTTCTGTCTGGATGATCTGTCCATTGCTGTAAGTGGGGTGTTAAATTCCCCCACTATGATGGTGTTATTGTTGATTTCTCCTTTTAAGGTTGTTGGCAGTTGCCGTATATATTGTAGTGATCCTATGTTGGTTGCATAGATATTTAAAATTGTTACATCTTATTCTTGGATTGATCCTTTGATCCTTATGTAGTGCCCTTCGTTGTCTCTTAAAATGTTCTTCATCTTAAATTCTATTTTGTCTGATAGGGGTATTGCTACTCTGTCTTTCTTTTGATGCCCGTTTGCATGGAATATTTTCTTCCATCCTCTCACTTTCAATTTGTATATGTCTCTAGAAGTGAAGTGGGTCTCTTGAAGACAGAATATACATGGGTATTGTTTTTGTATCCATTTGGCTAGTCTGTCTGTTGTTTGGGGCATTCAGTCCATTAACATTTAAGGTAAATACTGGTATGTAGTTTCTTATTGCCATTGTATTAACTGTTTGGGATTTTTGTTGCTCTTTTTTTTTTTTAACGCTGAAGTTTTGATATAGTTGCCTATATACAAATGAGATTGTTTTATTGTTGGTTTCTTAATTGCACGTGTGTCTCCAGTTACCTGCATTTGTGCTCTCTTCTCATGATTTCTGATTTTGGTAGCATAATTGTGCATGGATGATTTAGCATTTTTACTGTATATATGCCTTTCCTGGTGGGCCTTGTCATTTGTGGTCTTTTTGTTTCTGGTTGTGGACTTTTCTTTTCTGACTAGAGAGTTCCTTTAAGATTTGTTGTAAAGCTGATTTAGTGTTGCAGAAATCTCTTAGCTTTTGCCTCTCTGTAAAGGTTTTGATCTCTCCTTCAAATCTGAAAGACATCCTTACAGGGTAAAGCAATTTTGGTTGGAAGTTTTTCCCTTTCATTACATTAAGTATATCATGCCACTCCCTTCTGGCCTGCAGAGTTTCAGCTGAAAAATCTGCTGATAACCTTATTGGGGTTTCCTTGTATGTCATTTGTTTCTTTTCCAATTTTCTCTTTGTCTTTAATTTTGGTCATTTTGATTAATATGTGTCTCAGGATGTTCCTCCTTGGATTTATTTTATATGGTACTTGCTGCACTTCCTGAATTTGACTGAGTAGTTCTTTTCTCATATTACGGAAGTTTTTGGCTATTATCTCCATAAATATTTTTTCTGTCCCCTTCTCTCTCCTCCCTCTGGCACCCCTATAATACAGATGTTGGTGAGTTTAACATTATCCCAGAGTTCTCTGAGACTCAGCTCATTTCCTTTCAATCTTTTATCTCTTTTCTCTTCTGCGTTAGTGATTTCCGCTAATCTGACCTCCACCTCACTGATTCGTTCTTCTGCCTGCTGTATTCTACTGTTTGCTGCTTCTAATGAATTTTTATTTCAGTTATTGTATTTTGCATCTCTTCTTATTTAAATTTTACAGCTTGTAATTCTTTGCTCAGTGTTTCCTGTAAATTATCAATTTTTGTCCTCCAGTGTATTTCCAATGCTGTGCATCATCTTCAGCATCAACAGTCTAAAGTCTCTTTCTGGGAGGCTGATAATGGCCTCATCACTGATCTGTTTTTCTAGGCTTTTCTCTTTCTCCCTTATCTGAGTTAGAGTTATCTGCCTTTTCATTTTTATAGGTTTTTGGTGTGGTGACCTATTTGTAGACAATAGAGTTGTGGCCTCTCTTAGTTCTGGTGTTTGCCTCCCCTATGGCTAAAGTTGGTATGAAAAGGGCTTGCTGGAGGCTTCCTGATGGGAGAGACTGATGCCCGCCCACAGGTGGGGTTGATTCTTATCCCTCTGATGGGTGGGGCTTTGTCTCTGAATGAGATTAGAGGCTGCCTGTGTGCCTGAGGGGACTTTAGGCAGCCTGTTTACTGATGGGTGGGTCTGAGATCCCACCTGGATTATCGTTTGGCCTGGGGCTTCTGAGCGCTGATGGGAGGGACCAGATTTTCCCAGAAATGGCCACCTCCAGAGAAATGCAGGCTGATGAATGTTCCTGAGAGCTTCACCTCCAACGTCCTTCCT
Organism: Catagonus wagneri; assembly: GCA_004024745.2. Lineage (NCBI taxonomy): Eukaryota > Metazoa > Chordata > Mammalia > Artiodactyla > Tayassuidae > Catagonus > Catagonus wagneri. The sequence continues at coordinate 19,990,014 of PVHT021183693.1, forward strand.
CCACAACAAGCTACAGTCACCCCTGTTTTCCCAGGAGATCCTCCTAAAATTGCAGTAAGGTTCCACCCGGATTCCTATGGAGACTGCTTTGCCCTGGGACCCAGTGCACGTGAAAGTCTGTGTGTGCCTTTCAAGAATGGTGTCTCTCTTTCCTCCAGTCTTATGGAGCTCCTGCACACAAGCCCCGCTGGCCTTCAATGCCAGATGCTCTGTGGGATCTTTCTTTCTCCCTGTGCCCAATCCTTAAGCGTGGGGTTTTGACGTGGGGCTCAGAACTCTCAGTCCTGTAGCTGAGTCTCTGTGAAGCAGTTACTTTCCAGTCTGTGGGGCTTCCCACCAAGGAGGTATGGGGTTGCTTCTATTGCATAATTGTCCCTCCTACCTCTTGATGTGGTCTCCTCTTTGTCTTCTGGAGTAGAATATCTTTTTTGGAAGTTTACTGTCCATTTGGTTGAAGGCTGCTTGGCATTTGGTTGTAGTTTTGCTGTTTTGTGGGAGAGAGGTTGAGCTCCAGTCCTTCTCTTCCGCCATCTTAATCCAATCTTCGTGGGTGTTGGACTTTGTCAAATGATTTTTCTGCATCTATAGGGATGATCATGTGGTTTTTTACTTTTCTTTTGTTATTGTGGTGTATGACATTGATTTGTGTACATTGAACCATCCTTGTGCACCTGTAATGAATCCCACCTGGTCGTGGTGTATGATATTTTTATATGTTGTTGGATTCGGCTGGTTAAAATTTTGTTGAGAATTTTTGCATCTGTGTTCATCAAAGATACTGGCCTCTAGTTTTCTTTTTTGGTGGTATTTTTGGTTTGGGAATTAAGGTGATGTTGGCATCATAGAATGTTTTTGGGAGTGTGTTCCTTCTTCTTCAACCACTTGGAAAAGTTTAAGGAGGATAGGTATGAGTTCCTCTTTGTGTGTTTAGTAGAATTCACCTGTGAAGCCGTCTGGTCCTGGACTTTTATTTATAGAGAGTGTTTTGATGACATAATTTCATTTCTAGTGATCTGTCTGTTCAGTTGATCTATTTCTTCTCGATTCAGTTTTGGCAGGGTGTAAGTCTTTAGAAATTCATCCATGTCTTCTAGGTTGTCAAATTAGTCGGCATACAATTGTTCATATTATTCTCTCATGGTTTTTTGTATTTCTGTAATATCTGTTGTGACATCTCCTTTTTCATTTCTTATTTTGTTTGGGTTTTTTCTCTCCTCTTCTTGATGAGTCTAGCCAGAGGTTTGTCAATTTTGTTTACCTTTTCAAAGAAACTTTTCTTGGTTTTATTGATTTTTTCTATTGTTTTTTGAATTTCTATTTTATTGATTTCTTCTCTGGTCTTTATGCTTTCCTTTCTTCTACTGACTTTAGGTTTTTCTTTTTGTTGTTGTTCTTTTTCTAATTCATTTAGGTGCTGGGTTAAGTTGTTGATTTGAGATTTTTCTTTTTTGAGGAAGGCCTGTATTGCTATGAATTTCCCTCTGAGCACTGCTTTTGTGGCATTCCATAGATTTGGAGTTGTTGTGTCTTCATTGTCATTTGTCACAAGGTATTTTTTAATATCCTTCTTGATTTCCTCATTGACCCATTTGTTTTTTAGTAGCGTGTTGTTTAGTTTCTGTGTAGTGTGTTTTTTCTCATTTCCTTTCCTGTGGTTGATTTCTAATTTAATGCCTTTGTGGTCAGAGAAGACACTTAAAATAATTTCTGTACTCTTAAATTTGTTGAGGTTAGCTTTGTTTCCCAGTATGTGATCTATCACGTTCTATGTGCACTTGAGAAGTATGTATATTCTGTATTTTTTTAACTGTCCTTAAAATGTCAGTTATGTCTAACTTTTCTGTTGTGTCATTTAGGATCTGTGTTGCCTGACTGATTTTCTGCCTAGACGATCTGTCTATTGATGTGAGTGGAATGTTAGAGTCTCCACTATTATTGTATTACCATCTATTTCTCCTTCATTTGTACCAAAATACATGTATACAACTATTCATAGGAGCATTAAAATATCTCTAAGTTGAAATATCCAAAACATCAATAGATGGCATATCTATAAGACAAAATGCCTTAGAATAATATGTGTACATGAAATGCTGCTACAGGAAGCAGCATGAATCTCTCAATTTGTTGAATTAAAAGTACATTATACAATAGAACACACAGTTGTTTCATTTTATTTATGTAAAGTTTAAAAAAAAGCACAACCAATCTGTGGTTTTAGAGATCAGTATAGTGGTCACCATTTGGATGGTACAATAGGATGGTGATTAGAAAGGACCACAATTAGGGAATGGAGTTCTCAGTTAACTGGAAGGATCTATTTCTTGTTCTGAGTGATGATTCCATAGTTTTGTTCATTTTGGAATAATTCATGGGGCTGGAAACTTATTTTTTGTTTATTGTTCTATATGTTTTTGTTTCAAAAACAGTCAAAACAAACTGAAATGTAAAATCGGTAGAATAACAAGAGAATGCACTTATTATATTTGAGTAAGAAAGACTTCTCTGAATAATAGTTTTAAGGAAAAGTCTATATATTCGGATATATAAACATTAACTTTTGTCAAGTGAAATTGTGAGTCTTTATGTCAAAATAAGTAAAATAAGTAAAAAGATATGAAATACATATGACAAATGACATACTTTCTTAGCACTGTATTATATAAATTCGTACACTACCCTGGTAAAAGTTTTAGAATCTTTTCTCAAATATCCATGTTTCATAAAATGTCATAAATTCGTAGTAATTGAGAGATTTGTCAAAGCAATTAATTTTACCTCATTTTTGAGATAAGATTCAAAGATGTTTAAGGACTTTTCAGGTTATAGAAACAGTAAGAGACAAAGCTGAGTTTCAAATCCCTATCTTCCAATTATACAGTGTCTTTTACACTAGCCTTTCTTGAATTTTATTGAGTTGAATGATTAGGGATCTTTTTAAAACTCAGATTCCCATTTACCCAGGCTGCAGTGGCATCTAGAGTCCTGCATTTCCTGTGTGTTTCCAGATGCTGCTGCTGCTGCCCCATGAACCACACTTACAATAGCATGATCATCCAGCATGCCACCTGTATGTCACCCATGGTGTGCCACAAACTTGGCTAGGACATTTAGAAGTGCAAAGATACCTTTGCACTATTTTTGTCCTTATAAAGTTTAATAGGAAAATTTTTAAATAGCAATAATGAACTACAGCATGATTCTCTATTCTGCTTATGATGCTGAGTACATATGAATCCCCCCAAATGATACTTTTTTGGGTAACGTCAAAAGGTCAGAAATAGCAGAAGTAAAGCCAGTGGTTCACAGAAGTAATTCATTGTGCACACACCACAAACAGTTTGCAAACTGGAAGCACTCCAATGGAAAAAACATGGAGTGAGGTTCCGGGGTATATTGTTATAAAGCAGCTTGCATAAGGAGAAAGCAGTGACTGTTTATTCTTCCCAGTGATTGTTTATATTATAGAAGAATTTTCTTAAATGACAGAGAATTGGTCAGTGGTCACCTCATATGAAGCCTGCGAAATAATTTAAGTTTTGCTTATGATTTTCAGAGGCATTCACAAAAAATGACCCAGGTCAAGTAAGGCTTGCCAGATAAGCTAAAATAAGCTTTGTTTGCATGACTCAACTCTTTTTGACTGCTCAGGGAAACTTCAAGGCTGGTCTCTCTTTATTTTTGATTTTAATAGAAACAAGGCTAAGACCTTAGCAGCTTTGCCTTGTATATATCCCCAGAATAGCATTGTAGTAAGCTCATCACATACAAATAAGAAACATTGCATATACAAGTCATCATCTGTGTGCGTATATTTATGTATTTAAAACTCTAGTAAGTAACTGTCTTCACGGCAGAATGGTGCCGCTCTGTGAACATTGATATATTTAAGGATTTTAGTTCTTAATAAACAGTGTGATCAGCTACATTATAAGATGCGACTGATTTGCATAAGTTTATCATCTGTTCAGGACTCAACCTCATTCTCAAATGTTTGAACAAGCTCATATTAAAATAATTAAACATTAAAAATTTAATCTGGTAATAGATTTTCTCAAATAAACACATTCCAGCTATAATCACAGGATATTATGGATATCCTGCCATTTCTAACATCTGAATTTTAGTCTAAACTCATGAAACTCATTACTGAAAAGTGGATGGTTCGCTGATTTGCACTATCAAGAGTTTTCTTAATTTAATACATATCTCCTATCATGTGTGCCTAATGATATCTGATTATAAACTGATCTAAGCAGGCTAAAATTTGAATTAGTAAAAAGCTTTAATCATTCTCATAAAACCATGAAAACTACGTATTTTATTATTATAATTTTATTAATAACAGCATATATAGCTATTTCTTTTGCACTTTGTAGATAATTTGGGAAATAAAATACAGAAAGAAATAAAGATTGTAAAAATATGAACTAAGTGATGAAACTAAATATTTTCAGCATAGGATTAAAATACAAGAAGTATTACTCAGAAGATATTTAGTAATATAATTTTGTGGAGAACATGATTCATTTTATAAATATATAGGTAAATGTAAGTATTTTTAAAAGCCAATACCAGCATCTTTTTAACAAATTTTAACTAAGCGTTATAAAGAAATGCTTGCATTAAATATAATTGGAAGGTCACAATTTTTGAAAAGTATTAAAACATGGCAGATACTTTAGGTGAGGAGATGGAGGAAGTTCAAATTTCAACACAAGTCTGTGAAACGTAAAATGTATCAGTTAGAGGGAGTTCCTGTTGTGTTTCAGTGGAAACAAATACGACTAGTAATCGTGAAGTTGTCAGTTTGATCCCTGGCCTTGCTCAGTGGGTTAAGGATCTGGCATTACTGTGAGCTGTGGTGTAGACCAGCGGCTGTAGTTCTGATGGACCCCTAGTCTGGGAACCTCCATATGCTACAGGTGTGGCCCTAAAAAGCAAATGTCAGTTAGTAACTGACGTTGTTAAATCTTAATGAACCTGTTGGATGTAAATCAGGTTAACTTTCTGAGAGAGTAATTTAACTGCACTCAACATAGAAATAATATAGAATTTCCATTAATTATGGTATCTTTTATCAACTGAAAGTATCACAAAATATAAGAAATTCAAAGTAGGACTCTAACCATATGACAACAGTTTTGAAAAGTATCATCATAAAAGATAGTTAAAATGTGGGCCTACCTGTTTGTTTTCATATTTTACTTACTTAAACCTATACATCATATTATATTCAGTAAAATTTGTTCACAAACATAATAGCACATTGCCTTGTCTATAGTAGTTTTTGAATGAATATATATAGAATGAGCAAATAAATGAATATCATAGTTAATCAGCCATGTCGAGTGTCTCTGTTGTGTCAGACACAATGCCAGATGGTTGAGATGTCATCAGTGTAGCAGACAAGGTTCCTGTCCTCATGAAGTTTCCAGACTGTCCGGGTAGATACAATAATTAAATAATTTCAAATGGTAAAAGTAAAAACAAATAAGTAATATTGAGGTACTAGAGGATTTTGTATTACTGAGGACTAAGGAGCTGGGAGAATAACTTCTTAATTTCAGGCTCAGAAGAAAAACTTTTCAGCTATGAACTGAAGAAAAATAATCCCTAAATAGATGTAAGAATAGGATCTCTGGGCAGTGTGTAATGGTAGGTCCTCCACTGAAAGACTATGTCGTACTCAGGGAAATACAGGAAATCTTGAGCATTAGGGTCGAAAAAGTGAGAGATGCCTGAAGCAGGAATGATGAAAAGGAGCTAATCATTCATGCCCCAAGCAATAAGGAAACTAGAAGGATCTGAAACTGGGAAATTACATGGCCAGATCTCTTTGTTTGAAAGACCCTTTAACAGTAGTGAGAAGAGTAAAATGGGGATGGACAGAAACATCACGGGGAGACTCAGACAACTTAAGTCACAGGTATGGTGAGAAACAAGGATAATCTATGGATACGGCAGTATAAATGGAGATAAATGTGCAGTTTAGGGAAAGAGAAGATAAAGAAGCAAAGACTACTTTCAATTTTCTATGTGGGTAATGGGGCAATTTATTGAAATTAGAACTTCTGTACAAGAAATAGACTTGGAAAGAAGATCACAAGTTAAGTTTTGAGTACTTAAGATTTAGGATGAATGTGAATCATGCAAGTACAGATTTCAAGAAGGTAAGGGATACATTTCAGTCTGTAGTACTGACCAAACCAGGAAGGAAATATAACAGTGTGTGTATCTGGGGCATTTAACACATGGGTGTAAAAGTGATTATGAGATTGCCTAGAGAAAGCATGTAGAGTGGGTGCAGAAGGGGTCTAGGACAGAGCCTTGACAATTTGTCATATATACTCATTTGCTAATGGGTAGAAAAGTAGTAGGCAAAGATACCATACAAACCTACCTTAGGCACTTTGAGAAACCTAGAGTTCCCTGGTGGCTCAGCAGGTCTAGTGTTGTCACTGCTGTAGCACTGTTCACTGCTGTGGCTCAGATTCAGTCTTTGCCCAGGAACTTCTTCATGCCATGGGTGAGGCAAAAAAAACTGAGAAACCCAAGAAGACCCTAAAAATCCTACATTAATCAGAGTGACTGTGTATTTAAGCATTGCCCACTGACCTCCAGCTCAACTCATCAAGCCCAGGTTCTTGGTCTTTCAGCCAAATAAATGAGCTTTTGGCCATATGTCTATAGGGAGCACTTTTTGTTTTTTATATAAAGATGTGGTATGTTCTTGTTACCATATTGGTCTAGTTTTGCTTTCTCAAGGCAAAGAAAAACCTGTGCTCTCCAGAAGAGGAAGAGGGAGCTCATTCCTTCTATTAGAGGCAATTCTTTAAAATTTAAAAACTATTAAAATGAAAATATACCTGGGAAAAGTATAAGTGAGTTTTATCTATGTTTCATAATTAATTTTAGTTTTCTTTTTTAGAGCCAGACCTGCAGCATGTGGATGTACCCCAGTTGGGGGTTAAATCAGAGCTACAGCAGTTGACCTACACCACAGCCACAGCAAGGCCAGATCTGAGCCATGTCTGTGACTTATACCACAGCTGACGGCAATATCAGATCCTTAACCCACTGAGCAAGGCCAGGGATTGAACCCATGTCCTCTTGGATACTAGTTGGGTTCATTTCTGCTGAGACACAATGGGAACTCATCATAATTAAATTTAAATTAACACATCAGGTACATTTCTAAGCAATATTCAATAGATATGTGGGGATTACCAATAGACTGTTGCCTCTTCGCTGGAAAAGCCAGGAGATCCTACTGTATAGCACTGGGAACTATGTCTAACCACTTGTGATGAATCCATATATGTATGTATAACCCTGTCACCACACTGTACAGCTGGGTATAATGTAAAAATTAAAATAAAAATTCAAAAAATAATTTAAATTCATACAAATTAGAATTGTAAAAAAAGTTAATAAAACATAATTTGGGGAAAAGGCTGATGGAAAAGCTGAAAAAGAAGGAATGATGTCTAAGAAAGGAATATTCAGCATTTCTGATGAGCTTTCTATTAAGCTCTATTCCATAGTTTGGGACTGTTCAGTCACTAAAGCACTCGCTGGTCTTGTGTATCAGAGCTTGAATGTTATCATTTTTGTCAAATGTTTTCTATCCCAAATTATACGATAGACAGACGTTCCTATACCTCAACCTATAACTGCAAAACTGAGAGTAAAGTTGAGAGAAAAAGAGAGGAATCCAGCATTTTGTCACCTTAGAAGTTTATGGAAGAGTGTATAGGCATGGCGTTCTGGAGCTAGTCAGTAGGAAACATTGAGTTCATCTGGAACTAAGGGTTCAGGTATGACTAGCATAAAATTATATTGCAAGCTCATGGTAGAATCAAGCACTGTATTCTAATTTAATCGTCTGTAAAATGGGATGATGATATCTCATTAACTTTTCCTTAGAGTTTATAGATTTAAAAAAAGAATAGAATTTGAACAGTACTTTGGTTCAGAAAGAGGACAGTAAACCTGAAGTTCTTTATATTAAATGTATTTAAGGATCAATATTAAAACCCTACTGGTAACTTCTGCAATTGGCTAAATCATCATGTTGTAATATTTAAATGTACCAATTTAAAAAGAAGCATCACTAAAAATTTCCAATTACTTATATTCTAACTCTTCACTGGGAATATTATCTCTTGTTTTAAAATGGCCAGAAAGGAAACTGGCACTACAGTTTAAAGTGTTTGAGAAAATGGAGAAGTATGAAATTATATGTGTTACTAACAATTCATTTCCATGTGTTCCTACAGTATTGCATCCCCAAACATAAGTAAATTTGAGAAAATTTCCTTTGAATAGTTGGTAAACATTTTTTGTTTCTCATAAAGTGCTTTCATCAGAAGATGGCAGTAAACTCTCATAATCCATAATGTTTACAAGTATTTTCCAATAGTGTAATCAAATTGTTTGGAATATTTAAAAAAACCTATTTTATTCTTTCTTAAGCTGCTAATCTGTTGAAATGCTATTTGGTATGAATAATGCAACAGCACACTGATTTTTGAAGGCAGTGGGATGAGAGACACTTGACAATTTGAACAACTCCTCAGCAAAAATAAACTATTTGATCCTTTAAATAAGTGGAAATGGGTGTATAACATTTTAAAGTTGTTTTTTTTAATTTTCTTAGAGAAGTGCTTTAAAATATTACTGCAAAGTAGATTCTTTTAAAGACAAGCTCATTTGAAAATAAACATATTTGTACATGAAATTAGGCCCAATAACTGCTCAATTTATTTCCTTTCAAGAACAAGTAAAACAATACATATTTTACTTGCTGAATTAAAAAATAGAAAAAATGGCATGCACTGATAAATACTTTTTATTTATTAAAAGTATTATAAATACTTTTTTTAGTTATTACTTTAAATTGATCTATTTTTAAGGGGCTTTTGGTGATGGTATTTAATATGCTATAGAGCATAAAGAAAATCTGGCCTTGATAAAGTCAGAAACACATAACGAAAATTCCTATCTCCCATGCTTTTAGGCCTCATAATCTCATATTCTAGAGAGCCAGATTGGCTTTTTAAGTTGTATATATATACATTATCTACATGTTGTCTATACATATTGGTTGTGTATCAGATATTTATGTATAGTATCTCAGCCCTTCCCTAATCCTTCTGGATCTGCAGACAGGGACCTGGGAGTCTGAAAAATCATGACTGCAGACTCCCTTTTAAGTGGGATTCCTCTTAGAATCTGACCATGGAGGCAGAGGCAAATGACTGGATGATGGGGGTGGAGGTGGAGGGAGAGAGGAGGCTGTTTTACTGTTCCCAGCCTCCAGCTTTTTCCTGCTGCCACAGCACCAATCCAGCTAGCCAAGCCGGAAGTGGTCATCTCAGTGGTTTAAGAAGTAGCCATGCAGTGCCTTGTCCTGTAGGTTTCTATACTCCATCCTAACAGGGATTCCACTTAGAGTTCAAACACAGCATAAATGCCTCATGTCTAAGTATAAGAACCTCTCACCATCTCCTACTTCTCCATCTCTGCTGATTTTAGCTGTTTCCTGCTGTTCATAAACCTGAGATTCCTCTGCTTACTCCATGTTTTTTTTTTTTTTTTTTTCTGCTTCCAGCATCTCTGTATTAAATTCTCTTTGAAATACCTATCATGGTTTCTGTTTCCCTGAATGGTCCCCTATTACCTGATAGGAGAATACAATTAAATTCAGGAAAATAGTGACTTATAAAAAGAAAGGATCATCCATAGATTGTGTTTTATTCCATTGCTATTTGGTCCAGATTCATTATCTTTAAAACTATCTAATTTATTTTTGTACAATGAGCAAAATTTCACTGGAAAAAGTAATACTAAGAAGAATATGCCCATATAAGAGTGTTTCTTTCATGGTAATGATAAGCTCACAGTACATACTCTAAAATCCATAATCCTGTAGAAGAATTGCTCTCTGTGATGTTTGAAAAAGCCATTTTAGGAGAAGCAGTTGTTTCCATGTTCTGTGAATGTCTAAATGCATGCATACTTTTAGTCAGATTGGCATATCTTGAGACTTAAACAGACTTTGTTCAATTGTTTTTTGCAGGATAAAACCCAAGTTAGAGTGGTTTAGACTTTGGGCATTATAAATGGGCATTCTAAAAAAAAAAAAAAAAGGCATCTTCTTGCTTTAGAATCTCACAGTCAGGCAGGAATTATGTCTATGGGAAATGACAAAGACAGACTGGAATACAAGTAACTAGGTGACACATAATTGTCTCAGATGAGTTCATAGTGTGTTCCAACAGCTAAAATATCAACAAACTAGGACTCCACAAGGTGCAGTATTTGGAAATAATGAGGCAAATTATCTGCGTTAAAGAGGCTTGTCAATGTAAAAAGTGTTAAACCCAAGAGAAATACTTAAGAAGAGGGCCCTAATCCACTTAAGGGGAACTGATAAGAAAAGGCTAAGTCTTAGAAATGGGGAGATATGAACAGTTTACTGGGCCATTTATAAAGCCATTGGTGCAAGTCTATATAAAACATTTGATGCTCAGAACATGTAGAAACCTGTTTCTCAAATGGGGACACATTTAGATATGATAGAATGCTGAGCACAGAATACAGACTTCACACTGATTATGTGCTTATATTTACCCCAAAGTCTAGAGGCAGGACCTGCATGAAGGGAGTGGTTTGCTCCAACTTTCGGGAAGGGAGGGTAGGAATTTGTTTGAAGAAAAGGGGATTTGTATTTTAACAAGATAAACTAAACTAACTCCCAGAATCCCAGGATATTGTAGTACATAGAAGTTCAACTTTCTTTTGTCCAACTCAGAATTTCAAATATGATATATTCTTTTGTGATTTATTCCCACCAAACCTTGTTTACAGAAGCCATAATTAATAGCACATTTGCAGGATTAGATATATAAGTATTTTTCTGCTTTAATTTGTGTTTAAATGCCAAGGCTTCTACCAGTCCCTCTTCTACTTAATAATAATAAGAAACATATTTAATCATTTAAAATAGTTAATATTCACAGATAACTTCAAAATATTCTTCATAATGATCCCTCCATGAAATGAATTAATTTTAATAAGGCTTTTTTTTCTTTTCTGTTTACATTTTAAATACTACTTTGATTATTTGTTTTTTATAAATGGCATCTAAAAGAATAGTTTGGGACATATAGATACTGGAGAAATTTAAACAATTGTAAAAAATGAGTGAGCAAAATGCTAGAGTTTTATGCTACTAGTTTTATGCTTCTTTTTCTTTTTTTATTTCATACCATGGGAAATTAATTTTGCCCTAACAAACTGAATGTACTTCGTTTTAAGTATATTGAACTTAATTTTATCTTTAAATAGATTGTTCTAGTTGTGTTAAAAACTTCATTTAAATTTCCAAGAGAAAAGAGTTGATTGCATTGTTTTTGGTTTAAAAAGCATATTTCATTTAAAAGGATTTAAGTGTTATTACAGGTATAATCACAGTAACATATTTCATTTCCCATATGTTGGGGAAAATGTTAAAAAAATTATTACTAGGTCTTTACCTGACATAGAAATCTGACCTCATATATAATAGCCTGATATAAAACAATTAATAAAATGGCCGCAAAGATTATTGAAGTTGTGAAATGTGTCTGTTTTTACATAGATTTAAAATTTCTAAGGTTTTATCAGCCAGTAAACCTTACTTCTAAAGTGACTCGTCTCTAGGAAAAAAAATAACAATAAACCTATGAGTTAAAATAAGGCAAGTTTTACCAAACATCCTTACCCTTCTTGCAGCTTTCCTGGTTCCATGATTCCATAAATATTTCTGAAAACATCTTCAGTTCTAGCAATTGTATCTCTTAATGTCAATTTCCTGCTTATGAGACATAGCCCCCTGGTTGATTGCTTGTGTCTCTGTGCACACATAGGGAGCTGATAGGTGTGAATATTGCCTCACTTGTCAGAGTGACAGTGGACAGAGGGAGCTGAGTGATCAGGTGGAAAATACATCAGATATGAGGTTGCACAGGTGTAGATTCACACCCTCTGACTTTCTGCTGCAGCCTGGGCCTGAGCACAGATATTAAGTGGACCCTCCCTCATCTGCCCTCTTGCATCACTGCCAAGGGTTCACCTTTTTTTTTTATTTATTTATTTCTTCATATCACTTTTTGTTTTGCTGAAACATATCCTCCTTTAAAAAATATTCTATCCTTCAAAAACTACATATGTTAAGTGAAATTTTGAATGCTAGCTTGTCTGAAACTTCTTAATTTACTGAGTTTGGCTGCATATAAAATCCCGTGTTCAGAATTAATTTTCCATGTAACGTTAAAGACATTGTTCAGTTATTTCCTAGCATTCTATATCATTAGAGATAAAATTGATTTGTATCCTTTTGTGGGTGAATGTGTTTGTCTCTCATATCACAGGATTGTAATCATTTACCTTTTGGTTTAATTCTTCCAATAAGTATGGGCAAGTATTGAGAGTATCTATATATTTCTGTAATTTTTGAGGTTATTTATTAATAAGCATTTTAAATATTCTACCCACTTTTCTAAGTTATCACTTTTTATTTTAGTTTCAGTAATCATAATTGTTTACTTTGGTACTCTATTTTTATGTTGTGTGTATGTTTTAAGTATCTGCTGGTTTTCACTTCTTTTATTTTTGGCAAGATAGGTATCTGGTGTGTGTGTTTTCTGTTGTTTTATAATCAGTTCTGTTTCTAAAATAGGCCTTACTCCTGAAAGGAAAGTCTCATGTGTACTTGTAGCTAAGATGCTTCCACTGGTTTCTTTGTAACTGGCCCACCTCACATACAACACACACACACACACACACACACACACACACACACACACACACATACACATACACACCTACACACACACTCACACACACTATCTCTCTGTGACACTTCCTATTCCTTCTTCCATGCCTGTGTTCTCCATACTACTTACTCATATACAAGATATACACTGTATTTGTCTTTCTGTGTGTTTATTGGCTTTCCCTCCCATCCTCCTCTAGAATGTACACTGCATGAACTCTGTGATTTTTGTCTGTTTGATTCACTTCTGTAACCCTGTTATCTAGAAGACTATCTGAACAGATATTTGTGGAAAGACTTACAGATATTTGTAAATGGCCACTAATCAGGCTTCCTCATCCCCTGTGCAAAAACATGGAGAGGTAATCTGTGGAGTATCAATACCCCAAAAATATCCCTGATTTCTCCAGGCATCTTTTGCAATTGTCAAGGCCAACTTAGCAACTGATTTTTGCCTGGGAGCAAGTTCCATGCATGAGTAGACAGATGTCAAGCAGCAGAGCTTATTTACAGACATTCCCTAGAGAAAAATAGCTGCAGGTTCCTGTCCCACATTCTTAACCTACTCTTTGTCCTCAGTGAGTCCTAGTTCATAGCCATTTCATTCTCTGCAGAAAGAATGGCTTTCATCTCTGCTTCAAGTCCCTTCTGAGACTGTGACTTCTATTCCTTGTTTCTGGAAACTCACCATCAGTTTTGCTGCTCACTTTTCTTCTATCCTCCTTGCTGTGTGTTGTTGTTGTTGTTTGTTGTTTTGTTTTGCCTTGTTTTGTTTGCTTGTTTGTCTTGTCATCCTTCTCTTGCTGGATCTTTAAGGAGTAGAGGAGACCAATCCATAGGCTCTGCCTAAAGTTTTCCTGGAAGCCTGGTACTTGTTTTTTGGTTAATTGGTTAGATTTTAGCCATCAAGATAGTCTAAGGGAGAAAATTATATATAGGAGTACAAAATATAACTTCTTTAGTAAACTAATGCAACGTATGGGGGGGATAAAGAACCTTAACTAAATAATTAAATTAAGAATGTATCTGGCAATGTGTTCTTTTTCATAGATTAGCTAGCTATAGAGTTTTACTAGTGACATATGTAGCTGTTTATCAGTCATCTAAAGCAATAGATCTAGGGAGTTTTGTATTCATAATATATCCAGTCAGGGATTAGTTGAGGAGAGATACTATTTCACAAATGCAGGCCTATTTTTGAAGATGTGTGAGATATTTTAAAAAGCATATTCACTTATAAAGTGTTTTCCATTATCAAGCTCTCTTGAAAAAAAGTTTAAAGAAAAGGAGATAAAATTACACTAAAAGAGTTCCACATTTCTTCATATGTCTAATTTAATAATTAGAAGAAATGATATAGTCAAGTCCTAATTTCCTTCAGACACAACTCAGAGCACGGCATAAGAAAAATCATTTTTCAAGTAATAAAAAATTCACTTACACTGGCCTGTGGTTTTTGTAAAATAGAGACTTCTAAAAGAATTCTGTTTCTCTTAAGCACATCCTGATTCCTTTCTTTCACCATGCCAGAAAATAGTTGAAAGCGATAGTACATTCTATTGACAGGTATCTTCCCATTTCATATTTAATATGTTCTTTATTTGGGGGAGTTGTATTTTTCAATCTAGCACTCAGGAGGAAGCAAGGATGGTTTAGGGAGTGATTTCCAGTGAATTTCTGAGCTTCCTGATCTGTATCAAGAGAAAACACTTGACTGACTCCTGATGATAAAAGATAAAGGTCATTTGTTGCACTTATGCTAATGATAATTCCATTATTCTAATGAAATATGTTGCTGTTTTTTTATACACATTGCCTAGATGAAGAAACTAACATTTAGAGAGTTAAGTAATTTTTCAAATGTCACATACCTTGTAAATTGAATATCTGGAATTTGAATAGTGCTGGGTTTGAATCCAAAGTAATTGCTCTACATCACTGAATCTTCAGTTTCTTGATAGAACAAATTTTCACTGTCATGGTATATGAGAAGTTATCTCTCAACATGTGAGAGAATGAGAGAGAGAACAATGTATGAAGGAGAAGTTAGTCCTTTCAAGTATATTTTTTGCTGGAGACCCTAGAAATGATATTGACAAAATTGTTCAACAATTCCATTTTGAAAAGCTACCATTTTAAGTCTCAGTATTGTCATAAGCTATGATATTTTCCATATCTTAGAAAAAAACTTTCTTCCTAATAAAGTATTGTCCAATCAACCTTGCTGATTATTCCTCCACAGCTTTAGCAAAGATTTCTCTAATTACAAGTGAGGGCAAGGTATTTCAAATTGAGGATTTTCATAATGATTAATAAATGTCACATATAATCCTTATATGCTAGTCAATTGACAATATTTTCATTTTTAAAAATAGAGATGATGCTGACTTTACAGTAACAGTCGTGATGCATTTTGGATGAAATCCCAAATTTTAGTTCTAGAAAGTTTCTTGTTGTTCTAGTCATTTTATTTTTATTAAAAGTAAAAATAGTGTAGCCTATACATTTTTCTGTTTTTCTCAGTGATCACAATGATGGTCATCAGACAATGCAGTTACAGTGATCTCTGAGCTCCCTTCCATACACCTCTCCTTCCTTGAATCCTCAGTTAGCTGGTTTTCTTAATTCTCAGTGTATTAACCATGGTGTATTCCTCCAAGAAATGTGTAGTAGTGAGAAGAATATTAAGTTAGGAATGAGAATTATGGGCTTTAAAGTTAGATTCTACCACATATTAATGGGGTTATAAATTGATAATTAAAAAATCCATGTCACAGGATTGCTATGAGGATTAAAAGAGATAATAACGTTGAGCCTAGCATGTAAAAGACATTAAATATGTGATAATTTTCTTTTTTTCCTAATTAAGTAGGCTTAATTAGCAAATAGTCTTTACAAAAGGATTCTGTTTTACAAACACAACAAACAAAAGAACAACAAAGGGCAAAATATTTTCCTTTGAATCTTCAGCCTGTTGCAACTTGTAGAATGCCTGATTTAAAGGAAATGATATTCACATCAAAGCTTTTAGAGTTTCAATAATGGCTCAAAGTCAAATTCACTGTAATTTTGAAATAATTTTAGAGAATAGTGAAATTAATTTCGGTTAACACTATGAGCTCATTGGGCTTGGAGTAGTTTTCCAAGCTTATTTTCTGTCTCTACTTTCTCAACCCCCTATTCCAGTCTTAACTCCCTTCAAATCTGACTTCTTCCCCAAAAATGAAACCTTAATTCCTAATTTATCACTAACCTCACTCACAGTTCCTAAATCCAGGGGATACTTTTCACTGTTGTTATTTGATCTCTTGAGTGTTGAGAGTGCCAGTCTGTCTTAGGCCTTGCTGTGAACTCAGTTGTGTCCGCTGAAGATTAATTTGCTTATGCCCTAACTCCAATGTGATGGTATTTGGATATGAAGCCCTCAGGAGGTAATTAGGTTCAAAAGGGGTCATGAAAGTAAGTCCACTTGAGATTAATGTCCTTAAAAGAAGAGACACTAGAGAATCTGTTCTCTTTCCCTCCCTCCCTTTTCATTTCTCTCCTTCTCGCTCTCCACCAACACCCCACATGCATCCTGCCTGCCTGCCCACACCCACATGAGAACACAGCAAGAAGGCAGTTGTCTGCATTCCAGGAAGAAAGGCTTCACCAACCCCAACCAGGCTTGCACCCTCATCTCAGACTTTCAGCCTCCAGAACTGTGAGAAGACAAATTTCCATTGTTTAAGCCACTCAGTCAGTGGCATTTTGTTATTGCCTGAGTGCCTCTGCATGTTCTTGAAAATAGTGCAAAGCCCTGACCGTTCTTCTCTGGACCTTTGTGTCAGTGTTCTCTTTGCAGCAAGCAACCTTGAGAGATGAGATGATTTTACTTTTGGGACAAAGCATAGGCTCGTTTATCCTTTGCTGTGTTGTGGCAGACTCCCCAGATTTCGTGTCCCTCAAATTGCAATGCAAAATCACTGCATGTGTAGCATCCTCTGGGCCTGTTGGAATCATCACTGTGGGACTTGTAGGCAAAGGGAACTGACACACATGCTGATGCCAAGAGCATAACATCTTGCCTAGTAGTATCCTAGGACTGTCTCTGGAGCTCTTTATCATGGACTTAATTCCCATAGAGTCAATAGTGTACCTGTATTGATAAATTTTCCACCCTGAAACATTATGTTCCAATCCTTTTTATTTAACACATCAAGGACTTGGTTCCACCGTACTCTCTTGGTAACTACAGAAATGTGTTCAGTAGGTCCAGAAGCTCTTTAATTTCCTAATACCTTATTTACTTCAGTAGAGCTGGCATTTCCTCACGGAATATGAAAAACAACTACTAGAATTAAGCAAATTTAGCAAGGTCACAGGATACAAGGTTAACGTTGTAATTATAATTAATATGTTAATTATAAGAGGGCAGTAAACTTTTCCTACAAAGGACCAGATGGTATGTATTTTAGGCTTTGCAGGCATACATCACATATGGAACTACAGCTGTAGCCTGAAAGTGGACATAGACAAAATATAAACGAATGTCAGTGGCTGTGCCCTATAACATTTATTCATAAAATCAAGCTGTTGTTCCAGATTTGACCATAGGCCATAGCTTGACAACCCCTGTTATATACCATGAACACTGATTAGAGTAATTACTATTATGTGTAAATAAGTAACTTATTTAGGTCCACTTTACTTTCTTTTGTTTATGTTCCATAGTTTTCAGTATAGGGATATTGCACATATTTTTTCTAAATTTATTCTTTAAACTTGACAGTTTTCCATTTCCCACTGTAGCACAGCAGGTTAAAGGATCCAGCATTGTCTCTGAGGTGTCTCTAGTTACTGCAGCTTGAATTCAGTCCCTGACCTGGGAACTTCCATATGCTATGGGCACAGAAATTAAAAAAAAAAAAAAAAAGTTTTGATGGTTTCTGATATTATTATAAGTAAATTATTTTGGTAAGGTCATTTTCTAATGTTTTTGTTTTTCTAATGTTTTAGTCATTTTCAATATTTCTAGAATATAGAAATATTGATTTCTGTAGATTAACCTTGTATCTACATGATTTCCTCTACTTCACATGTTTCGTTCTTTCAAATATTCTATATTTCACTGACACTTTTTCTTTTTCCTCTATTCTGTAATTAAATTAAAATTTCTCAGTATGTTTAATGCTACAAATGTTATTTTCCTTTAAAAATTAAGTCTCATTTTATTCTATTTATTATCAGCATATATGTTTACTTCATTGACCAGGATTTTAATAGCTGCTTTAGTTATTATCTGATAGTTCCAACATCTGTGTTAAATTGAGGTTGACATGTATTGTTATTTTTCCCCTTGAAAATAGGTAATATTTTCTAGGGTCTTTATATGGCAAATAATTTTGTGTTGCATGCTGAACATTTTGAGTGTTATACAGAGACTCTTCCTCCAAAGTCTTAGGAGGCAACTAACTTGGTTAGGCTCAAATACACACTGTAATGGGCAAATGCTGAGATCAATTCATGTCTTTTTTCTTTTATACAAGTTATAATCAAATGGCCCCATCCATGCTTGGTTCAGTGTTTTGCCAGAAACTTTGTTTTTTGTATATACATATTGAAGTAATCTTCTCTGGCTTTCTTTTTCCTTTCCTCACTCTCCAGTCACCTGTATTTTTCTGGGTTCCTCTCTGTTTCCTTTGTCTAGAAAAATGAAAAAAAAATTATAATAGTGTTTAAGCAGCATCTGCCACTGCTAAGTACAAAAAATGAATTGTTACAAATTTCGTTTCCACTCCAAAATTTGACTCCTTTTGTTCAAAGTCAGAGACCTTAGGTAGTTTTTACTTTCAAAACTATTTCAAGAATTTATAACTTACTTGAGGGAAAATCCGTGTTTTAGAAACTTATGCCTCTATTCCAGAAGCAGAAATTCATAGATTTATAATGAATAGCATAAAATTTAGACTTTGATTTTATCCCAGGAAGTATTCCCTTATCTAGTATGGAAAAATCAGATTGTCTACGAAGAGTGCATTGAATACGATGCACTAGTTTATCCTTACTGCCGTTCCACTGCTAGAAGATAAAATGGATTGAATGGTTTGTTAAATCGAATTATCTTTTTTTTTTTTCTTTTTAAGTGTCACACCCATGGCATATGGAAGTTCCCAGACTAGAGGTTGAATCAGAGCTACAGCTGTGGGCCTGTGCCACAGTCATAGCAACGTGGGATCCAAACGGCATCTGTCATCCACACCACAGTTCACAGCAATGCCGGATATCCACCCATTAAGTGAGGCCAGGGATTATACCTGCATCCTCGTGGATACTAGTTGGACTTGCTTCCCTTGATCCATAACAGGAACTCCCCTTGAATTTTCATTTTGAAATAATTGAGATTGACATACAGTTGTAAAAAATAATAGAAAAGATACCATGTATTCTTTACCCATTTTCTACAAATGATATCTTTCAAAATAATAATTTTGTAGCCAGGAAACTGATGTTAACATAATCCACTAATCTTTGTTTTCCCAGTTTATGTTTGTATTTATATTTGAGCGTATTTAGTCTTAAGTAATTTCATTATAAGTGTAAATTCGTATATCCACCAAAACAGTCAAGATTCAGCACAGTGCTATTACCACATAGATCCTCTCTATTGCCATTTTAGACCCCACTCACCTCTCCCCCAAAACCTGGTAACCACTAGTTTCTTTTCTATTTCTATAATTTTGTCATTTTAAGAATGCTATTATACAGGATGTAATTATATGGGACCTCATAGTATGTTAACATTTGGAATTGGTATTTTTCATGCATCATAATTCTCTTGAGATTCTAAGTTATTGTGTATACCAATAGTTTATTATTTTTTGTTGGTTTACTAGCATTCCATGGTGTGGATATACCATTGGGTGATTAACCATTCATCTCTGGAACAACTGGGCTGTCGCCAATTTTGGTTATTATAAACAAAGTTGTTATGAGTATTCATTTCAGATTTTGTGTGAACACACATTTTCACTTATCTGTGATAAATGGATATGATTTCAATTTCTGGGTTATATGATAATAGCATGTTTTAAAAGAGACTGACAATCTACTTTTTCCAATTAGTTATACCATTTTACATTCCCAATAGCAAAATATATTTTTTCTTCATCCTCACTAGCATGTGATGATGTCAATATTTTTTAACACATGTATTTTTATTTTATTTTATTTTATTTGAGTATAGTTGACTTACAATGTTGTATTAGTTGCAAGTGTACCAGAGTGAGATAGTGCATGCACATATATATATATATATATATATATATATATGTATATATATATAGTGCTTGATATAATTTATAGACATATACATATATATATACACATATGTGTATATATATAATATATATGTATATGTATATATATAGTGCTTGATATAATTTCAATTTTCTTAAATTTACCAAGGCTTAATTTATGATCCAAGATGTAATCTATCATGGAGAATGTTTCATGTGCCCATGAGAAAATATATATTCTGTTGCTTTTTGGATGAAATGTTCTATAAATATTGTCTATCTGGTATAACATGTCATTTAAGTCTTATGTTTCCTTACTGCTTTTCTTTTTAGATGATTTGTCCATTGATGTAAGTGGGGTGTTAAAGTCCCTCATTATTATTGTGTTACTTCCGATTTCTCCTTTTATGGCTATTAGAAATCGCCATGTATATGTCATTGGGTGTATATGTTGGGTCTATAAATATTTACAATTGTCATGTACTGTTGGATTGATCCTTTGATCATTATGTAGTGTCCATCATTGCCTCTTATGACTTTATTTATTTTAAAGTCTATTTAGTCTGATATAAGTAGTTCTACTCCAGCTTTCTTTGATTTCAGTTTGTATGTATATAACTTTTTACATCCCATCACTTTCAGTCTGTATGTTTCCTTAGATCTGAAATGGATCTCTTGTAGATAGCTTAAATGTGGGTCTTGTTTTTGTATCCATTCAGCCAGTCTATGTGTTTTGGTTGAAGAATTTAATCCAGTTACATCCATATATGTATGTATTTATTGCCACTTTCTTAATTGTTTTAGATTTATTTTAGGTCTTTTTTTCTTACCTTCTTTTGTTCTGTTCTTGGTATTTGATGACTATATTTAGTGCTTTATTTGGTTTTCTTTTTCTTTCTTATGTTTGCATCGTAGTTTTTTGGTTTGTGGTTCTCACTGAATTTTGTACAGAATTGATTTAACTGCTGAGCTTTTAATTTCAAATGAATTTTCAATATTCTGCATTTCTACTCTCTTGATGATTGCTAGTTTTGATATTATATTTATCAATGAGTGATTTCCTTACATTTCTGGTGATATGTCATGGTATATTTAATTTTCACTTTCCTGATATCTGATGATGTTGAGTACTTTTTCATATATTTACTTGCCTTCTTTATATCCTCTTAGATAAAACACTTGTTCATTTCTTTTGCCCATTTTACCATTGAATTCTTTATTTAATGTTGATTTTGGAGAGTTGTGTATGTATTCTAGATACTAGTCCTTTGTCAGATATATGATTTGTAAAAAATTTTCCCCAGCTGGTACTTCTTTTCATTTCCTTAGGAGAGTCTTCTGCAGAACAAAACTTTTTTTAATTTTTATGAGATAAAATTAATCAGTTTTTCCTTTTTTGTGTTTAAAACTCTTTGTTTAATCTTAGATCCTAAGATTTATTTTTAAGTATTTTTAGTTTTATATTTAATATTTAATTCATGATCCGCTTTAGATAAATTTTTTAAGGGTTGTGAGAACTAGGTTCTCTTCTTGTAATACTCTGCCCTTCCCCCCATGGATATGCAATTACCTTAACATCATTTGTTGAAAAGACTATCCTTCTTCCAGTAAGTTGCTTTTGCAATTTTGTAAAAAAAAAAAAATCAGTAAAATGTTATTTTGTGAGTTTGTTTCTGGGGTTTGTATTCTGTTCCACTGATTCATGTATTTATCTTTTGATACCACTTTTTCCTGTGACACACTTTCTTTATTACTATAGCTAAATATTAAGATTTAATTTGGAGCATAGTAATTACTCCCATTTATTCTTTTTCTGTCCTTCATTTTTTTCTTAATGAATTTTATTTCAATTATAGGGGTACAAAAATCATCACAAGTCAATTTGATAGCATGGGCTTCCCAAACCCTCATTGCATCCCTCCACTCCCCAGATTGTCTTTTTGAAAAACCTAAGGTTTTCCAAATATGTGAGTCATTGTCTGTTCTGCAAAGAAGTTCATTGTGTCTCTTTAGTTTCCACATATAAGCGGTAGCATTGGGTGTTGCTGTCTAATTGTCTGACTGGTTTCACTTCGCATGATAATTTCTAGGTCCATCCAATTGCTATAAATGTTGGTATTTTGTTCTTTTAATGGCTGAGTGATATTCCATTGTGTGTATGTACCACATGTTCCCTATCCACTCCTCTGTCGATGGGCATTTAGGTTGTTTCCATGACCTGGCTATTGCATAAAGTGCTGCAATGAACACTGGGGCACATGGGTCTTTTCGACTCATGTTTTCCTCTGGATAGATGCCCAGGAGTGGGACTGATGGATCAAATGGTAATTCTATTTTGAGTTTTCTGAGGAATCTCCATACTGTTTTCCACAGTGGTTGCACCACTTTGCATTCCCACCAGCAGTGTAATAGGGATCTTTTTTCTCCACACCCTCTCTAGTACTTATTGTTTGTAGACTTTTTGATGATGGCCATTCTTGTTGGTGTGAGGTGATACCTCATAGTGGTTTTGATTTGCATTTCTCTAATAAGGAGCGATGCTGAACATCTTTTCATGTGTTTATTTGCCATCTGCATGTATTCTTTGGAGAATTGTCTGCCTAGATCCTCTGCCCATTTTTTGATGGGGTTGTTTGTTTTTTTGGTGTTGAGCTGTAGGATGTGTTTGTAAATTTTGGAGATTAATCCCTTGTCAGTATATTCTTTTGCGTATATTTTCTCCCATTCTGTGGGTTGTCTTTTCATTTTGTTTAGGGTTTCCTTTGCTGTGCAGAAACTTGTAAGTTTAATTTAGTCCTATTTGTTTATTTCTCTTTTTATTGTCCTTACTCTGACACATGGATCTGAGAAGATGTTGCTATCATTTATGTCAGAGAGTGTTTGGCCTATGTTTTCCTCTAAGAGTTTGATAGTATCTGGTCTTATATCTAGATCTTGAAACCATTTTGAGTTTATTTTTGTGCATGGTGTTAGGAAGTGTTCTACTTTCATATTTTTACATGTAGCTGTCCAGTTTTCCCAACCACTTATTGAAGAGGCTGTCTTTTCTCCAATGCATATTCATGGCTCCTTTGTCATAGATTAGTTGACTATAGATGTGTGGGTTTAATTCTGGGCTTTCTCTCCTGTTCCACTGATCTATATTTCTGTCTTTGTGCCAGTACCTTACGGTTTTGATGACTGTAGCTTTGTAGTAGAGTCTGAAGTCAGGGAGCCTGATTCTTCCCACTCCATTTTTCTTTTTGAGGATGTCTTTGGCTATTCTGGGTTTTTTGTGTTTTCAAACAAACTTTAAAATATTTTGTTCTAGTTCTGTGAAAAAGGTCCTTGGTAATTTGATAGGGATTGCATTGAATCTGTAGATTTCCATGTATAGTATATTCATTTTCATAATGATGACTCTTCCAATCCAAGAGTATGGTATGTCTTTCCATCTGTTCATGTCATCCTTTATTTCTTCTATCAGCACCTTATAATTTTTAGAGTTCAGGTCTTTTGTCTCTTTAGATAGGTTTATTCCTAACTATTTGATTCTTTTTGATACGATGGTAAACGGAATTGCTTCCCTAATTTTTCTTTCTGTTCTTTCATTGTTAGTATATAGAAAAGCAGCTGATTTCTGTGTATTAATTTTGTACCCTGCAACTTTGCCAAATTCATTGATGAGCTCTAACAGTTTTATGGTAGAGTCTTTAGGATTCTCTAGGTATAGTATCATGTCATCTGCAAATAGTGATAGTTTTACTTCTTCTTTTCCAATTTGGATTCATTTTAATTATTTTTTTTCACTGATCACTGTGGCTAAGACTTCCAAAACTATGTTGAATATTAGTGACAACAGTGGACATCTCTGTCTTGTTCCTGATCTCAGCGGGAATTCTTTCAGCTTTCCACCATTGAGAGTGATGTGAGTTCCAGGTTTGTCATAGATATCCTTTATTATGTTGAGGTATTTTCGCCATATGCCCCCTTTCTAAAGGGTTTTTTTCAGGAATGGGTGTTGGATTTTGTCAAAGGCTTTTTCTGCATCTATGGAGAGGATCATATGGTTTTATTCTTCAGTTTGTTAATGTGGTGTATCACATTGACAGTTTTGAAGATATTGAAGAATCCTTGCATCCCTGGGATAAATACCACTTGATCATGATGTACAATTCTTTTAATGTATTGTTGGATTCGGTTGGCTAGTATTTGGTTGAGAAGTTTTGCATCTATGTTCGTCAGTGAGATTGGCCTGTAATTTTCTTTTTTTGTGATATCTTTGTCATGTTTTGGTATCAAGGTGATGGTTGCTTCATAGAATGAGTTTGGGAGTGTCCCTTCCTCTGCAATTTTTTGGAAGAATTTCAGAAGGATAGGTGTTATCTCTTCTCTAAATGTTTGACAGAATTCACCTGTGAAACCATCTGGTCCTGGACTTTTGTTAGTTGGAAGTTTTTTAATCACAGTTTCAATTTCAGAACTTGTGATTGGTCCATTCATATTTTCTATTTCATCTTGGTTTAGTCTTGGGAGATTGTACTTTTCTAAGAGTTTGTCCATTTCTTCTAGGTTTTCCACCTTATTGCCATGTAGTTGTATATAGTAGTCTCTTATGATCCTTTGTATTTCTGTGATATCTGTTGTTACTTCTCCTTTTTCATTTCTAAATTTGTTGATTTGTGTCCTCTCTCTTTTTTTCTTGATAAGTCTGGCTAAGGGTTAATCAATTTCGTTGATATTTTCTAAGAATCAGCTTTTAGTTTTATTGATCTTTTCTGTGGTTTTCTTTGTTTCTATTTCATTGATTTCTGCTCTGATCTTTATGATTTCTTTTCTTCTATTAACTTTAGGTCTTGTCAGTTCTTCCCTCTCTATCTGCTTTAGATGTAAAGATAGATTATTTGAGCTTATTCTTGTTCCCTGAGGTAGGCTTGTATTGCTATAAACTTTCCTCTTAGAACTGCTTTTGCTGCATCCCAGAGGTTTTGGAGTGTTGTATCTTTGTTGTCATTTGCTTCTAGGTATTTTTTAATTTCCTTTTTGATTTCTTCAGTGATCCATTGCTTGTTTAGTAGCATGTTGTTTAATCTCCACGTGTTTGTATTTTTTGCCATTTTTTTCTTGTTGTTGATTTCCGGTCCTATAGCATTGTGGTCAGAGAAGATGCTTGAAATGATTTCAATTTTCTTAAAGTTACCGAGGTTTGATTTGTAGCCTAGGATGTGATCAATCATAGAGAATGTTCCGTGTGCACTTGAGAAGAATGTGTATTCTGTTGCTTTTGGACGGAATGTCCTATAAATATCTATTAAGTCCATCTGATCTAATGCTTCATGAAGGGCCTGTGTTTCCTTATTGATTTTCTGCCTGGATGACCTGTCCATTGCTATAAGTGGGGTGTTAAAGTCCCCCACTATGATGGTGTTCTTGTTGATTTCTCCTTTTAAGGTTGTTAGCAGTTGCCTTATATATTGTGGTGATCCTATGTTGGGTGCATAGATATTTAAAAATGTTATAACTTCTTCTTTGATTGATCCTTTAATGATTATGTAGTGCCCTTGTACACTGTACTTCATTTTAAAGTCTATTTTGGCTGATAGGAGTATTGCTACTCTGGCTTTCTTTTGATTCAGGTTTGCATGGAATATTTTCTTCTATCCTCTCACTTTCAATTTGTATGTGTCTCTAGAAGTGAAGTGGGTCTCCTGAAGACAGCATATATATGGGTCTTGTTTTTGTATCCATTCAGCTAGTCTATGTCTTTTGGTTGGGGAATTCAGTCCATTAACATTTAAAGTAATTATTGATATGTATGTTCTTATTGCCATTTTATTAACTGTTTGGGGTTTTTGTTGCTCTTTTTTCTTCCTTTATTCTCTTGTTGTTTCCTCTCACAAGATGACTATCTTTTATGTTGTATTTTAGTTGATTTTTCTTATTTGTTTGTGTATCAATTGTAGGTTTTTGGTTTGCATTTACCCTGAAGTTTTGATATAGGAGTCTATATATAAATGAGATTGTATTAAGTTGTTGGTGACTTAATTGCATGTGTGTCTCCAGTGACCTGAATTTGTGCTCTCTTCTCATGATTTCTGATTTTGGTAGCATAATTGTGCATGGATGATTTAGTATCTTTACTGTATATATGCCTTTACTGCTGAGTCTTGTCATTTGTGGTGTTTTTGTTTCTGGTTGTGGCCTTTTCTTTTCTGACTAGTGAAGTTTTTTAAGATTTGGTGTAAAGCTGGTTTAGTGTTGCAGCAATCTCTTAGCTTTTGCTTCTCTGTAAAGGTTTTGCTCTCTCCTTCAAATCTGAATGAGAGCCTTGCTGGGTAAAGTAATCCTCCTTGGAAGTATTTTCCTTTCATCGCATTTATTATATCATGCCACTCCCTTCTGGCCTGCAGAGTTTCAGCTGAAAAAACTGCCGATAACCTTATTGGTGTTCCCTTGTATGTAATTTGTTTCTTTTCCCTAGCTGCTTTCAGTGTTTTCTCTTTGCCTTTAATTTTGGTCATTTTGATTAATATGTATCTCGGAGTGGTCCTCCTTAGGTTGATTTTATATGGAACTTGTTGTGCTTCCTGGATTTGAGTGAGTGGTTCCTTTCCTATATTAGGGGAGCTTTTGGCTATTGTCTCTTCAAATATTTTTCCTGTCCCCTTCTCTCTCTCTTCTCCCTCTGGCACCCCTATAATACAGATGTTGGTGTGTTTAACGTTATCCCAGAGTTCTCTGAGACTCAGCTCATTTCCTTTCAAACTTTTGTCTCTTTTCTCTTCTGCCTTAGTGATTTCCGCTAATCTGTCCTCCACCTCACTGATTCGTTCTTCTGCCTCCTGTATTCTACTGTTTGCTGCTTCTAATGAATTTTTATTTCAGTTATTGTATTTTGCATCTCTTGTTTAATTTTTACATCTTGTATTTCTTTGCTCAGTGTTTCCTGTAAATTATTAATCTTTGCCTCCAGTTTATTTCCAATGCCTTGCATCATCTTCAGCATCAACAGTCTAAAGTCTCTTTCTGGGAGGCTGATAATCTCCTCATCACTGAGCTGTTTTTCCAGGCTTTTCTCTTTCTTCCTTATCTGAGTTAGAGTTTTCTGTCTTTTCATTTTTATAGGTGTTTGGTGTGGTGACCTTTTTGTAGACAATAAAGTTGTAGCCTCTCTTAGTGCTTGTGTTTGCCTCCCCTGTGGCTAAAGTTGGTATGGAGGGGGCTTGCTGTAGGTTTCCAGATGAGAGGGAGTACTGCCTGCCCACTGGTAGGTGGGGTTGATTCTTATCCCTCTGATGGGTGGGACTTTGTCTCTGGATGAGATTAGAGGCTGGCTGTGTGCCTGAGGGGTCTTTAGGCAGCCTATTTACTGGTTGGTGGGGCTGTGAACCCACCTGGATCTTTTTTTTGCCTAGGGATTCTCAGTGCTTATGGGAGGGACCAGATTTTCCCAGAAATGGCCACCTCTTAATGTGGTCTCCTCTTGTCTTTTGGAGTAGAATGTCTTTTTTGGCAGTTTACAGCCCATTTGGTTGAAGGTTGCACAGCATTTGGTTGTAGTTTTGTTGTTTTTTGGAGAGAAGTTGTGCTCCAGTCCTTCTATTCTGCCATCTTAATCCAACCTTCAAAGGCAAAGTCCCCTGCGGCGGAAGCGGTGGAGCAGGCGGGAGCCCAGGGCGTGGGGGACAGTGGCAGGTTGCACTGGGCCCCAGGGCATCTCCTTCAGTTCTGGCAGCAGTTGGGCCGGTAGTTTTAGACACCCAGGCCACGGCTCAGCAGAGAGTGAGTCCCTGTGGATGGGAGCGAGCTAGCAAGGGTAGCTGTTCGTGTGTGCATGAGAGTAAGAGGCAGGCGGGCTCCTGCCATGGTATTCTTCCATTTCTAGAACAATTTAGCTATGTGGGGCCTGTACTTTTCCATCTAAATTTTAGAGTAAGCATCTTTATGTCTATAAAAACTTTAAAATTTTGATAGAAATTGCATTAAACATGTAAATTGATTGGGAGAAAATTAACATTCTCTGTTGAATCTTCCAATCCATAAACATAGTATGTCAGTCAATATACTTAATTTGATTTCATCTATTTCATAAGCATTTTTAACTGTAGCATATAGATTCTGCACATTTTTTTAAAGCTTTTACATAACTATTTCATTTACTTGGAGTTTCTATAAATGGCATGTGTTTTTAATTCTTCATATATTCATTATTGGATGCTTTTAACAATTAAAACGTTTAGTTAAATATGTAGTAGAATATAATTTTTTAATGGAGAGGAATGACCCCATGTTGCTGGGAATTCACATTTCTCTTCAAATTTAGTAAGTGTTATATTAGACAAAATGCTAAAATATGTTATACAGTTTTGAAATTAGATTGTGTATATGCCTGAATACATAAAGAAATTTAAACTGTATTTTTGAATCTTCAGAGTTTTTTTAGGAGAATGTTAAATACTTTGAAGTTCTGAAACTGAGGATTATTTATGAAAATAAATTTCACAGGTAGAGAAAAGAGCTGGCAAGTGAGGTAATAGATAATGTTATATTTTTAACACTATTAATTTGAATATTTCTAAGATTTCTATGTTTGGAAGGATGTTAAATGCATTACCTTGATTACTTGACTAATTCAATTATTTTGGGGGATGGATAAGGCATTATTCAGTAATTATTATAAATCAGAGTGGAGTTGTAAACTTGTTTTCTGTCCCTTTAAGAGGCAGAGATTCAATCATTAAGCATTAATGGTGTATTAAAATGATTCCTTAGGGAATATGGTTCTAGTTTTCTAAAAAATGATCATTTGCTATAGAAAGTATTCCCTTTTTGGGCATTCAGAAGGAAAAGCTGGACTTGAAAGAGCAGCTGTATTATCTCTTTCCCCATTTTCCTCCTCACCATTCTCTGAATGCATAGGATTAACTGAAGATATGTGTAGACACATATCAGATGCTAGGTGGAAGATTCGTCAGTGAAGTTAAAATCATATCACATATTTTTGACAATTTTGCCTGAGAAAATCAATTACTTGAAATAAACCATTTCTTTATTAATAGCTCCATTAGTGATTTTCTGTAATCTGTGTCATTTGTCTAATAACATAACTCAAATACTTAATTAATGTAACTCTGGTCTACATATGAATAGTGTTTAGTTTTGAAAAATTATAGTAATGAAAATTCAGTTCTCTTATGCCTTA
>PVHT021183693.1:20020294-20076255 GCA_004024745.2 Catagonus wagneri
AAAAAAAAAATAAAAATAGAGGATCCAAATATTCTTTGCTATTTGACTTTTTCCCCAACTACACATGCACACATACATGCATTCACATGATTTTAAAATGTATTTTGACCACACTTTCAGCTCTTATTTTACAACTTGAAATGGCTTTGGTTTTCTCTTGGATGTACTATTAAGATCTAACTGCTTTCTTCAGCAATGAATAAGAAACCAGTGTGCCCCAGAATCATTTCCATTAACTGGGTCTCCAAAATGAAGTGCTGTGTACCAGTGCCTTCAGGCTTGAGATACACTGCAGGGTTCTTCCTCCTGGTAAATGAAGCATGTTTTTTTGAAGCACTGTGAGTATCAGTGAATAGGAGT
Organism: Catagonus wagneri; assembly: GCA_004024745.2. Lineage (NCBI taxonomy): Eukaryota > Metazoa > Chordata > Mammalia > Artiodactyla > Tayassuidae > Catagonus > Catagonus wagneri. Next base: position 20,020,655 of record PVHT021183693.1, read on the forward strand.
CTAGGGAAAAATAAAGTGTGGATCGTCTTAATATCTAGTCTAGAAAGAAGTGAACTTGATTTAAACTTCAGCAGATAGAAATATATTCAGCATATTTTTTAAAAAAGGATGGGGAGCCTTTATGAGTTGGAATGTCAAATATAATTAATAGAGCTAGGTAGGGTCAGATGAACTCATTTCAGTAAATAGCTCATCAGCCAAAGAATATTTATTTTCTTCACAAATAGTTTTCTTGGTACAATTAACTCCTGCTTTTTTAAATCATTGGAGAGATAACCAAAGAAGATTATTAAATATTAGAGTAGATATTGGTTTTAATTTTTCCTAAAACTCTTTCTCATTTTAATGTATGCAAATGTACTTCAAGGTTTCATTTTGTCTTTAGAACATGGCCTAGAAAAATAAACAGTGCTTCTTACTTAAAACACTCCAGTGCTTCTGTGCTGAGTGTTACTAATAGCTTTGTTGTTCTAATATAATTCTCTAGGTGCTCCTCTTTCCCTTTGTAATCTGCCTTTCATTAATTGAAGAAGATAGTCTTATGATTTGGATTCAGCAGTATATGAGGTGTGAAAATATATTCATATGGATTTGTTAATGAGACTGATTTTGTAGCAAACACAACAGGCATAATATATCTCAGTCTGTGCTGATGTTCAGAATAGTTATTTTAGATGAACTGTACAATTTTCACCCATCCTATTGTTCTTACTTGAATTATCTTTTTGAGAATTTCCTTTGGAATTGGCTCTAGAGCTTGAGGAATATTTGTTAAAATATCTATGTTTGGCAAGTTTGTTTTTAAAATTTATGGTAATTTTATCTTTTAGAAGTAGTTGAAGGCTTTCAAAGTAGGTACTTGTCCATAGGGTATATGAACAATTAGATATTTCTATTACGCATTCACTGGTCATTAAATCCTATTTGTCAGCAAAAGAGTGAGAGGGTTGGGAGAAAATAATGCAGCAACTACTTCCACTCAAGTGATGCCACCCTAGGTGTGTTGCCAGTAAATGAACTTCACCAGTTCCTGAGGCTGTGTTGTTCTGCTGTTTTATTCCATGCAGTCATTCCTACAGATTGGAGAGATATAGTTTACTGCTGCTTTTTAATCACAATAATAGCAGGAAAAAATAACAGATGCAGTGATTAAGAGGGCCTTGGGCTCTCCTACTTATTATATAAAATGTATTTATGATTTGAAAACATCCTTATATGTTCTCAGGCATTTTTAATCCTCTGCACAATTCTGCTAGGCTCCATTTTATTTCCTGCCACTTCCCTGTTTTTGAAAGTATGTAGAGTTGTGCCTTCCTATTTTCATACACAAATTTCTTGTGTTTTTCTGGTCAGTTAATATAGTGAGTTTTAAATTCTTTTTTACCAAAATTTCAAAACTTATATAACCACACAGTTAGCAAACTTCTCTTTAAAAATACATTTTAAATATTTATCATCTAATTAAATACTCTGACTCTTTTACAACATATTCTCTTCCTGGAACAATGCATCCCATTATCTTTCAGGCTGTAAGTTTAATTGTAATAATAAAATAATAGGAGTTGATTATCATAGATATCATGCCTATTATCCTTTGGGAGCTAAAGTGAATGTCAATATGCAATTGTTGCATGCAATTTGACAATTAAAAATATTTCTTTACCTTATAACCTAAGATTATATTAAAAATATAAAAAATATTAAATATAAAAATATAAAAATATAAAAAATAATATAAATCAGAATGATGTGTTCTTATCATTTGTTATCAAATGTTTTTGATAACCTAAGATTATATTAAAAATATAAAAAATATTAAATATAGAAAATATAAAAAATATTAAAAATAATATAAATCAGAATGATGTTTTCTTATCATTTCTCATCAAATGTTTTCTTATCATTTGATCATTTTCTTATCATTTGAGGGATATATATATATGTCTGATATATATATATATATGCCAGCAAGTACCTCCAATATCTTTTTAGGACATAAATGGTTTCAAAGTTGATTTTGCCCCCCAAAACAACACTAAGGAATCAACCAAGATCCTCTGACCTTGCCCTCTCAGTGTGACCTTGCACACTGCAGTAATGCAAGGTTAAAATCTCAGTGTTTCTGCAATTTCCAATCTTGTTTTAATATACCTCTCTTTTTCATCAACGTTAATTTTTTTCTTCTCAATCCAGTAAATAGCATACTGGATTGATTTGAAAATTTGAGGGGAAGAGATGCTATTCTATACAATGTGAGTTCAATGAATAGGATCAATTAATCCCTATTTTTTCTATTTGACAATATCCCATAAAATTTGTGGAAGATAACTGACCATTATTTTTTGCAACTCCATTATTTATATTGTGGTTTAGCAAAATGGAACATTTGTCTTCATTCCAGTCCACACACCTTTAAGTTTCCCTTTGACTATAATGTCAGTGGGATATAGAGAATAGAGACAGTGATTCACAACTGTGAGATCAAAGTATGTAAATAAAGTATAATAGGTATTCAAATCCTACTTATCAAAGATGTTTGCATCTAACTTAATGGACTAGATTAGGTGTCAGCAAACTTTTTCTGTAAAGAGTCAGGTAGTAAAATGTTTGGTTTAGCAGGCCACATGGTGTCTATCATGACTACTCAGTTCTGCCTTATAATGCAAATGAAGTCACTGAGAATATGCCAATGGATGAGCAGGGCTGTGCTTCCATATATCTTTACTCATAATATAAATGATGGAATTAAATTTGCCCACTCCTAGTCTAGATGGATAAAATCAATTAAATATCTCATTTACCTAAAATTAAAGTAATAAGTAATATCTAAGCAATTTTAGGTATGTTAATTGGCCCAATCATTACATTTTCCTCTTGCCCAGTAAAACAAGTATTACAATACAATAGAGGTCTTATTCTATACCATAATGTAAGATTAGTTTGATTGTTTCCCACTAAAATTGTTAATTCTTACTGATCCAGAATTATTGCAATATATTTTAAAGTCATGGCCTGTTTGTAGGATATGTCATAGTATTTAGAACTTATCTCTTAGTGCTCAAATCTTTTCTAAAGTAATTCTATTGAAATATTATTACCATTTAGTGCTCCTGAACTTCTAATTACTATTACAATATCTCCATTCAAACCTCAAAGACAAAGATGAGAACAAAAATGATCAAGAATAATATGCCTCATAACAGTCTTTATTATAACAAAATTCCCATGCTTTACAACTTCAGAGGTGATAATGATGTTTAAAAAGCCACAATAGAAAGTAAATAAACCTGACCAAGGAAGTGAAAGATTTATAAACTGAAAACTATAAAACATTAATCAAGGAAATTAAAGACAATTCAAAGAAATGGAAAGATATTCCATGCTACTGGGTTAGAAGAATTAATATTTTTAAAATGGACATCCTTTTCATTGCAATGTACAGATTCAATGCAATCCCTAACAAATTACCCATGACATTTTCACAGAACTAGAACAAACAATTCAAGAATTTCTATGGAGCCATAAAGGACCCAGAATTTCCAAAGCATTCTGGAGGAACAAAAACTAAGCAGGAAGCATAACTCTCCCAGTCTTCAGACAATAATCCAAAGCTACAGTAATTGAGACAATGTGGTACTTGTACAAAAACAGACATGCAGACCAATGTAACATAATAAAGAACTCAGAAATAAAAAAGAAATCAATGAACCTGGAACATAACCCTCACAAAAAATAAACTCAAAATGGTGTAAAGACTTAACATATAACAAGACACCATAAAACTCCTAGAAGAGTACATAGGCAAAACGTTCTCTGTCATCAACTATACAAGTATTTTCTTAGGTCAATCTTCCAATTCAATAGAAATAAAAACAAAAATAAACCAATGGGACCTAATAAAAATCACAATCTTTTGCACAGCAAAGGAAACCATAAAAAAAAAGATAACCTACAAAATGGGAGAAAATAGTTTCAAATGATGCAACTAACAACGACTTAATCTCCAAAATATATAAACAACTTATACAACTTGACAGAAGAAATCCAACAACCCAATTGAAAAATGGGCAGAAAACTTGAATGGACATGTCTCCAAAGAAGATATACAGATGGCTAACAGGCACATGAAAAAATGCTCAACATCACTAATTATTAGAGAAATGCAAATCAAAACTACAATGGAGTACCACCTCACATAGGTCAGAATGGCCACCATTAACAAGTCAACAAATAGCAGATGCTGGAGAGGGTTTGCAGAAACGATACCCTTGTACACTGTTGGTGGGAACATAAGTTGGAATAAACAGTATGGAAAACAGTATGGAGGAACCTTAGAAAACTAAATATAGAACTACCCTATGGCCCAGCAATTCTACTTCTGGGCGTATATCCAGACATAACTTTCATTGAAAAAATACATGCACCCATATCTTCATTGCAATAGCCAAGACATGGAAACAACCTAAATATCCATCAACAGTTGAATGGATTCAGAAATGTGGTACATATACACAATGGAGTACTACTTAGTCATAAAAAAAGAACAAAATAATGCCATTTGTGGCAACACAGATGGAACTAGAGACTCTCATACTAAGTGAAGTAAGTCAGAAAGAGAAAGACCAATAGCATATGATACTAGTTATATCTGGAATCTAATATAGGGCTCAAGGGAATCTATCTACAGAAAAGAAACAAACTCAAAAACATGGAGAACAACTTGTTGTTGCCAAAGTGGAGGAAATGGGATGGACTGGGAGTTTGGGTTAGTAGATGCAAACTAGTATATTTGGACTGGATAAGCAACAAGATCCTTCTGTATAGCACTGGGAATTCTATTTAGTTATTCTCATGATGGAGGATAATATGAGAAAAAAATGTAATATATATACACATATATATATGTATATGTATAACTATGTCACTTTGTGGTAGAGCAAAAATTGATAGAGCATGGTAAATCAACTATAATAAAAATAAAATGTAAAAGCAAAGAAACAAGTAAAATATTTTCTAGCTTCAGAAATTAGTTTGTTCATTTATTTATACATTTATTATGTCTCTGTCATCTATAGAAATACAGAGAATTATAACTTCCATTTTGGGTTGTTCCCGTCATGGCTCAGTGGTTAATGAATCTGACTAGGAACCATGAGGTTTTAGGTTTCATCCCTGGCCTTGCTCAGTGGGTTAAGGATCCGGCATTGCCATGAGCTGTGGTATAGGTTGCAGACACGGCTCGGATCCTACGTTGCTGTGGCTGTGGCATAAGCTGGCGGCTACAGCTCCAGTTAGAACCCTAGCCTGGGAACCTCCATATGCCACTAGTGCAGCCCTGGAAAAGGCAAAAAGACCAAAAAAAACTGCCATTTTACTTCAGAGGTATTGACTCGAGGAAATTTGCAGTGCTTAGAAGAGACAAAGGAGGAGGTCTCATCATGACTCAGTGAGTTAAGGACCTGACTAGTGTCCATGAGGAGATGGGTTTGATCCCTGGTCTCACTCAGTGGGTTAAAAGATCTGGTATTGCCAAGAACCGTGGTGTAGGTTGCAGACACAGCTTGGATCTGGTGTTGCTGTGGCTGTGGTGTAGGTCAGCAGCTGTAGCTCTGATTTGATTCCTAGCCTGGGACCTTCCATATGCCACAGACACAGTCGAAAAAGGAAAAAAAAAAGGGGGAGGGATGAAAAGGAAAACAGGATATTTGTTCATTTTAATATTTTGACAAGGCAGGGAATGATATATTAAAGAGCCCCTCTGACCAGGGTTTCACCTCAGGTATGATTCATTTAGTTCTAGTTCACTTTAGAAAGGATTTTTCCAGGTCCCATTATAACATAATTATTGCTATTTTTATTTATCTATAAATTCTAAATATAAGTTCTTAGGTTAAAAAGTAGATTTTTTTGTCTTTTTTTTTTTCTGCCGCACCTGTGGCATATGGAGGTTCCCAGGCTAGGGGGCTAACAGGGGCTACAGTTGCCGGCCTTCGCACATCCACAGCAACACTGGATCCGAGCCGTGTCTGCAACCTACACTACAGCTCACGGCAACGCTGGATCCTTAACCCACTGAGCAAGGCCAGGGATCGAACTCGCAACCTCATGGTTCTTAGTTGGATTCGTTAACCACTGAGCCAAGAAGGGAACTCCAAAAGCAGATTTTAATATCTAAGCATTTTCAAGTGTTACACAATAGAACCAAAGTTTTCTATACTAGATTTCCTCCACCATTAATAATAAGACTGTGTTGACATCCTCACTAAAATGCTGATGACAGACACCATAAGGATGCTATTAATGTTCATAAAAGAACTTTGGGTTTTATTTTGCAACTAGTGGTGCTGAGTAAATTTTCTTCTTGGAATGTATTTACTGTATTTTAAACCTAATTTTAAAAAAGTGAATGTTCCACTACAACCTGAAAAGAATATAAATATTTGGTAGAAATGATACAGTAATGGATCTTAGAAGTCAATACAGCAATCAATAAAACAAGTGTTTAGGAAATAATACTTATTTTCTGAGTATTAAAAAGCAATTTTGCTCTAGGTTCAATTATCTAAGAAAAAATATAGGTAATATATGTTATTAATTCATTGGGGAGGAAAACAGTCACACTTCCTTTATATTCTAGATGTTTTCTAGATGTTTATGATCTTAATTTATCTCCTCCTTCCCTCCCTTCCTAACTTTTCTGTTTTCGTCAAGTCCTCTTGCCCCCATTGTTGAGGGAGGGATTCACATTCTAGAGTTAAAGGGATAAACATAGGACACCTGACACTGGGCAGGTGAGATGTAATTTATTAGTCACATCTTCATAGCCTGGGAGAGAAGGACAATGCTCCATAAAGCATCATACAGGGTTGCACTTGACGGACAGAGTGAAAAAACAGGCTCTGTGGGTGACATGAGTTTGTAGAATCAAGAGAACGAGGGTATTCCCTTGTTCCCATGATGGGGTTTGATTGGCTAATTTGAGTAATTCTGTGGTTTAGTTCTGAAAACCACTAGTCTGGCACAAGTACGAAGTTGTGCCTAGTCCTCTTCTTATAAGGCACATTGTTGGGCAAGAGGTCTTATCTATGACAGCAGACTAGGGAGGAGAAATTTGGATTAGGCCATTTGATCCTCTTCAATCCCACAAGAGGACAAGATACCACATATTACTGACCTTTAGTTTTAGGCCTTTTACTGCAGTTGACTGTCTGATACCTTGATCTTAATTTAAACATTGGTGATGACTGAGAATTTTGGGGGGTTCAAAGTGCCTCCTTAGAATGCAAAGTGGTACTATGAGTTCCCGTCTTGGCTCAGTGGTTAACGAATCCAACTGGGAACCATGGGGTGGTAGGTTCGATCCCTGGCCTTGCTCAGTGGGTTAAGGATCCAGCGTTGCCATGAGCTGTGGTGTAGGTTGCAGACGCGGCTCAGCTCCTGTTAGCCCCCTAACCTGGGAACCTCCATATGCCGCAGGTGCGGCCCTAGATAAGGCAAAAAAAAGACAAAAAAAAATGCAAAGTAGTACTAGAAGAGTGAATGAAAGTATGATATTGTTGTCAAAGTGAATTTTAGAGGCACTCTGTGGCCAAAAAAAGGCAATTGAGATAGCCGTGGAATAGGCAGTGCATGTCCCTATGAAGGGAGCCTGTACACTTGGCTTTCTTACTTTAAATGTTAATAAAACTACACTAATTTTTCTTGATTATTTGTTAGCACAGTAAATCTTTATTTTTCCTGTTTTTTTAAGTTTATTGTGTTCCTTTTATAAAGACATGGTTTTTCTAAGCTACATGTTATTGAAACTTAACCCTGTCTGACAACTGTTGTTATCATAAATGGAACCTTTGGACAAACAATATTTATAATAGTTACTGATTATTTTTATACAAATTTTCTTGTATCCTTGAATCTTAATTATATTATCGTATTTTAGAGATTCTTATGCATCCTTTTATACATTAATGGCTAAAGTAATGTCTACTTGCTCCAGGGACAATATACTTTTGCTTTTTGAAGGGGAAGTCCAATGTGGCTAGTGTTACTATTTTCAGATCCTCTGTATTCAGTTTCTGTGTTTGCAATAACTCAAAGACAGACATGAATTCCTGGAATAGCAAAAATCTGTTTCTAATTCATGTTTTCCTTCATCTTAGACTGCCAATCTGAAACCAAGGTTTTTGTTTATTTGTTTATTTTAAGCAGAACCTATCTGCCTCCTCTTCTGCTTCTTGGCCTACTCTAACTCCACTTATTAACCCACCAAAGCAAAAGGCTATTGGAACTTTGCTAGATTTTTCATACTCTCAGCTGTCTCTCAGCTAGAGTCATCAGATATCCCATGGGCGAAAGCATCCTCAAAATTCAAGGTGAAACTTTTTCAATTCAGATAACTCCCCGACTTTGCCTATGCAATATGCAAATATATTTTAAAAATATATATGTGTAGTTTTGTCCTAATTCTTCTCAGTAACAATTCATATGTAAATTTATGAGTGCATCATTATCTGAAAATGAGGTTCTGATTTTTCTCTTTTCCAAAGTGTTTGACTTGCTCTTTATCTTATCCGTTAGTACTTACTTTACCTAACTCTACTGTTTTGTTTCTAAGTGTTTTTTACTTAGATCTTGTTGAACAGCATCTCCATTGTGTTTTCTATTACTTTACTAATGGTTTTACAATTTGAAGCATGCATATTTTATAATTTTATAGAATTTCTAATAGCTCTTCTTCTGTGCAGATGCTGATTATCTTATATTTGATACTATTTAACTCTCTTTTATGATATGTGGTTTTCTTATGTTAGTTTTTTAAATCTTCAGCTTCTTCTGTTTTCTTTATCCTTCACAGAGTGCCTTCTGAAACTCATTTTTAAGTAGGATAATGTTCATTGAGTACCTATTAAGTATTAGGCATTTATCTAGATGGAAACATAACAGAGATGAATAAAAAGGATATCCACATGGAAGAAACCTGTAATCTATTGAAGGAAGCAGAATTATATGCAACTATGTAGGAAAAAAATGAGAGATACAGAAGAATGCCCAAAGTGCTATTGAAGCAGAGCAGAGGACCCAGTTAATTCTGCCTGCTTCATGAAACAAGTAGCAACAGAGTTCAGTAATTGCTCTAGTGAAGAATTATCTTTTCAGTCTGTGTACCTACTGCCATAGTGTCTTGGACCCCTTTTGCTGGCAATGTGAGAGTTTTAAGGCTCATTTCAGCTTCAACTAAATCTTTAAACACCTCCAAGTTTTAAAACACTCCTATTCAGGCTCATCAATAGTAAATTTACAACCTGCAGATCAGAACCAAAAGCTTTTCAAAGTGTAATTGACAGCTACCAGGAAGCATCTTACTTTATCACAGAAAACTTTAAAACTTCCAAAGGAAACTGGCACACGTGGGGTGCATTGCCTTCGATCAGGATCACTGCAGCTATTTCTCTCAAACTCTGTAGGAAGGTAAGAACAAATATCAAAAAGTCAAAATAGTCCTAAAACCTTTTTACAATTGCATGCAGCAAGCAATAATAAATCCCTGCAGTCTCCATACGAGACAAATTTATATCATATGTCAAAACCCTAGAACAAATTTTGCAGTATACTATATCTAGATCAACCTTAGAACTAGATACAGTGTCTTAAATTCTCTTTATACAACTGTATTCTTCAGTGACTTTTATTTTCTTTCCTTCTTAGTAGGATATTTTTAAAATTAGAGAGGAAAACATATATTGGTTGGTAATGCTTGTTAAACTCATAGATAACATTACTGCTGTTTTTATGTCATTTGTATACAAATTTGTTATTTTGTATAATAAAGTTTAATTCTTAGACATGGATACTGATAAAATTATAACTTGCTTTGATATAAACCCATACAGTCAAGCCTTGATAAAGACAATTGTACTCAAAGAAATAATAATTCATAAAAGGTAGATGAACTGAAAAAATTAATTAAGCAATATCCAGAATTTCATACTGCTACTACTCTAGCTTCACTATATGGTGTTTAATTTTTTAAATATAAGTTTTGGAATCTAACAATTGCCTCGCTATTGTCGTTGCCATTATACTAAATAGCTAGTCTTTCAGTCCCTTTTTTTTTCAGAGTTTTTGTACTATTAAGAACTTAAGTAGGTTCCCACAGAGTCAACACCTTATATATATGAATACTCTAAAAGTATGCATTTAATCAGCAAAAATGCAATTTAATATTAACTAAATTTTGTCTTGATATTACTTCTACTCTTTTTATATTGTATTTTCAGTGTTAGTAGAATTTTTATTGTTCTCCTGAATGTTCAAAGAATAACTCCATATGCAGTATGGGGAAACAAAATAAATGTGACTTAACATAAATCTTTCCTTGTCAGGGGTAGCATATCCTAGTGTGAAATAACTTTCCGAAGTCTCTTCTTTTCAGAATAATATTTTCAAATTTGGGGGAGAATATTTTATTCTTTCTACTCTTGAAATGTTTATTAAATATAATCTCCAGAGGCAAAATACATATAAAAACATGCATATGACTACTTTTCTAATAATGTGTTAAGTATTTTATTTGATGAAACTGAATTGTTTTTACCTTATTTTTCTTAGTCTGTAGTAAGATAAATTTTATTTTTGAAATGAAAATCACAACATATGCATATACAATGCATACAGTCTTTGCCAGATATTTAAAAATAAGTATAAATTTTACTTAATATTAGTAAGATAATTAGTGAGAGTTTATTTTTAAATCTATAACTATCATAGACCATGTTTTCCTTTCTAGTAGGATAAAAATAAGAATCAGACTTTAAATGGTATCTCTGTAATAAATAATAATGCCTGATAATATTTCCCCTTTTTATCTTTTACTTTAATTAGGACTGAAATGTTATTTCCTGTATATGTATTTAGGAAAGATTTATTGTAGCTAAAAAATCCTACATTGCTAATATAAGTAATTGTCTCTCTGGTATTTGGAGTGGATAAAAAATCCACTGTCCAACAATATCATCGCCTTTCTCCACCCCATCTCTATCCTCAAAGAAGAATCCTTAATAATAGAGGTACTTTAAGTAACTAGATGGATTTGATCTTATTTTAGAGAAACAAGGTTCCCAAGGATTGGTGGGTGGAAAATTGCCCTAGAGATGTATGATAAGAAGGGGATATTTGGAAGATATTTAGTAAAGTCAGTCTATTCTCTGGAACGTTAAGATAAAAAAGGGGAAGAGAGACTATAGAAAGAAGCAGAAAATGAAACTGTTTACTTGTGATTTGGATAAAAATGCATCCTATTTACACTCTAGCCTGAAGCTGATCTCCCCTTGAGATTTGAGCATAATTAGAAGCCAAACAAGACAACTAGGATCCTCAGATTTATATTCTACATCAGTCTCAATTTAGCTACTTTCTCATCTTTTCTCCTGAAAATCTAAATATGCGTGTTTTAAACCCTGTCCTAACCTGTTTTTTGAATGATATCTATAAAATTAGTTCTTAATCATTTCTCTTCAATGGTTTCATGATAAGAGCCATTTTAATAGCAACTGTAATTTTACTAAGAGCAATTATAACAAACATATCATTACAAAGCAACAGGAATTGTGTTTATTTGTTGAAAAAAGTGCATACTATTTATTAAAAATCAATGCTTAAGGGGATTGCGGAGTTATTACAGCAGAAAACACAAATGTTCAATCTTAAAGGGAAGGGTGACTAAGATTTTAAGAGGATTTGAATGTGAAAAGTGAGTCTGATAGTCACAAATCCATGAAATGTCTTTGGAGGAATGTTGATCTCTCACAGCTCTTTTCTAGTGGGAGTAAAGATAGGTTATCCTTTGATGTTCGAACTGTGAATGTTAATGGATTTTCAGTATTATGGATAAGAAAATGCTCTGGGTGATGACATTTTATAAATGATTTTGAACTTTAATAATTCAACTTGGGCTCACCCTTCTCATCTCCTAGTGTTAAGAACCAATATAGTATTTAAGCAGCCCACCAGCTTGTACATGATTAGAGAAGGCAAGAGACCTACTTGGCATGTCCTCCCAGCAATCTAAAAAATGATTTTAAGGGTATATGGAAAGAATCTGACTCCATACAGAGAAAAGATTTAAATGCTCTGAGACTGCCTGCCTTAAAATTCAAATAAAACCTTTTTTAAGACCATTGTTCTCTTTTTATTATGAGATTATATGTTTTAAAAACCATTTAAAATATCTATTAATTTTAAAAGTTGAAAACCAAGCTCTCTAGCTGGGGAATATAATTTTGTAAAGTGAAGTTTTGAATTACTAACTATACAGAAGTGGATATCTACCAACAGCTATTCTTCATTATTGCATGTCAAAATCTGGTGTTTAGGTCATATGTTCTATTGCTGAGGGATGAGTAGCAGGGGATACAAGTATTTGTGGATGTTGCATATTTGTGTTTCCTATCAAAACTGCTTTTGTTAAAACTGACTTTTAAAATCAAGAATACCATTCACTTTACACGTTTATTGGAGGAAACCAAATATAACTAGCTTTCTTGTGAGCTTTGCATCACTGAAAATAGAATCTTCATTTATTTATATTTTATTGACATTAATGTTTCACTTGACTAGAAATGCAAAGAAAGTCAAAAATTTTGGTTCAACATGGTTGAAACTCAATAAGTAGTTATACATACATGGGAGTGAAGCAAGAATGGCACTCGATAATGAAGATCAACATAAGTCTTTCAAAATCGTCTGTGAATAAAATATTAAGACCGATTTTGCTTATATGAACAAATTTTAACTTCAAATGTTATAAAAATATGGTTAGGAACTTGGAAAATACTATCAGTTTCAGTAATTATTAAATATCCTTTTGATATAACATTTTAAATAATTCATCAGGTACCTACTTAGAAATATCTAAAATTAAATGTTATGAGAATGCATATAAAATTGTGGATAGTCAAATCTGCCTTTGTCATAATCTGCTTATTGTTATTATGAAGTTTATATAGCAATCAAGTTGAAAACTTTATGTATCAGAATTGTGCCTATACTATCTATATACTATGTAAAATATATTTTGATAGATAAATAATAGATTTTCAAAAGGGAGGTAATTAATAGTGGAGAAACCATAGAGAATCAAGTTTTTATATGATGGTTTATTAAAACCAAGTCATATGAGGAGTCCCCATCATGGCTCAGCGGAAACAAATCTTACTAGCATCCATGAGACTGCAGGTTTGATCCCTGACCTTGCTCAGTGAGTTAAGGATCTGGCATTGCTGTGAGCTGTGGTGTAGGTCACAGACATAGCTCGGATCCCGAATTGCTGTGGCTGTGGCATAGGCTAGCAGCTACACTCTTACTCGACCGCTAGCCTGGGAGCCTCCATATGCCACCGTGTGGCCCTAAAAAGACAAAAATATCATTCATATGAGTTAGGTAATAATTTTGCACAAGATCAGTGTATATTGTGAGGTTTCTTTTATCCTGTTAAATTTGTCCAACTTGTACAAAATTTTGTCTGCCTTCCTCACTTTTTTTTCTTACTATATGGCCACCTCCATGATTGTGACAGTCATTCATGGCAAACTCCATAAAAGGCTGGATAACATAAATGTTCAAGCCTACTTAACCATAATATAGACATGAGAATGATTATTCTGAGGTGCATATTGAGGAGCAAAGATATTTTAGGCAAAGTACTTATTGAGCCATAATCTTTAAAGATTCAAGAGGGCAATGGCCCCAGAGCACCAACACTCACGAGTGTAGTAACAATTGCACGTAATCTTAGAGGTAAATTTTTCCAGCATAACCCTTCAGATTTGGTAATTATTCTCATCATTGCACCTAGGCTCACAAATGTTAGGGATCTCAAGGTGCAGATACATATTTCAGCTGGCAAATATTAGCTTTTCATGATACAATTCCTTATTCATTACTTATTTGCTATTTGTCCATATATACCTAATCCATTTGTTATTTTATAATAACATATTTTTTGCTAATAGTCAAATCTAAATAAAAATCATATGGCTCTTTAAAATATAGTAGTTGTATTTCTGAATCAAAAGAATTAGGCAAAGTGACATCAGCAAGATGATGTACTAGGAGTACTTGTTCACCCCCCCCAAAAAAAAAATGCTTAAGCAATTACTTACTGGTGAGGATAGCTCTGGGAGAGCTTTGGAGTACAAAGAAAAAGCAGTAGCACTCATTGGTGCACAAAATTAAACAGAAAGGAGTAGGAAGACTTTTATCTGTGTCACACTATGCCTTAGTTCAGCATAGCTTGGTGCCAAGAGGGATCGCTTCCTTTGTGACACCCCTCTGTGTGTATGGTGGGGAGCCAGGAGGACCCCAGCAGCCTATACCACTGGTGAAAACCACTGCTTTCAATATCAATGAACTCCCATAGTCTTCACCAATGCAGACCACAGCTGACAGAGCACCTAAAACTATAAAGCAGATACTGACATATTTGAAAGCCCCACAATACCCCACATACAATTTGGAATAGAGCATATAGACAGCAAATTGTTATAAACAACTGATTTGAAAAACACTATAGAACATTTGGCCTCCCCAGACATTTCTATGTAGTAGCTGAAGATTACACATTCTTCTCAAGCACATATGGAACATCCTCCACTATAAGTCAAAACATATTTTAACAAATCCCTGAATACCGAAAGCATTCCAAGTAGATTTTCCAATAACAACTGAATAAAACTAGGAATCCACCATGGGAAGAAAACTGGGAAAATTAGCAAATATGTGGAAGCTAAAAGGCACAGTCTTTCAATGATGAAATCAATAGGGAACTTTAAAAGTATCTTGGGAGAAATAAAAAAGAAAACACAACATACCAAAACACATGGGATGTAGCAAAAGCAGAACAACAAAGAGGAAAATTTACAGTAATGAACATCTGTATTTAAAAAGATCTGAAATAGACAGATAACTAACTTTATACTTTAAGAAACTAGAAAAAGAAAAATAAAATTCAAAGTTAGCAAAAAAATAACAGAAATAAATCAAATAGAAAATCAATGAATAGAAAAAATCAATAAAAATATTATGAACAGATTAGCAATACTGACCAAATTTAGCTAGACTAAATAAGGTAAAGAAGAACCAAAGAAATAAAATCAGATATGGAAAAATATAATGGATACCTAAGGTAATATCATATGATTCTATTATGAACAATTACATGCCAACTGTATCACCTGTAAGAAATGGATACCTTATTAGAAGCCTACATCAAGAAGAAGTGGCCTGACCAGGCCAATTACAAATAAGAAGATTGAATCAGTAATCAAAAACTTTCCAAAAAAGAAAGGCCCAAGATGAGACTTCTTTAGAAATGAATTCTACCAACATTCAAAGAATTAATACCAATCCTCTCTTCCATAAAATAAAATAGGGAACACTTCCAAAATGTTTCATGAGGATAGCATCTTGGTACCAAAACCAAACAAAAACCCTACAAATAAAGGAAACTACAGATTATTATCCCTGATGAACATAGATACAGAAATTCTCCACAAAAATCTAACAAACCAAATTTAATACCATATTAAAAGGGTCATACACCAGGGCTAAGTGGGCTTTATGCCTGGGATGCAAGGATGTTTGTATTTGTGCAAATCAATAGATGTGATGTAACACACTAATAAGAGAAAAATATTACATGATCATATGAGTTGGTGAAGTTAAAGCATTTGGCAATGTTAAATACTAATTCATGAATAAAATACTCAACAAAATAAGTATAAAGTGAATTAAACAAAGTGCATATGTGAAAAGTCCACAAGTTATATTATAATTAAGGGGAAAAAAATGGAAATCTTTTACTCCAAGACCCAATACAAGGTAACTCTGAACACTGTAATCACTTATTTTCAACTATAGATGCGTGGGTTTAATTCTGGGGTTTCTATCCTGTTCCACTGATCTATATTTCTGTCTTTGTGCCAGTACCATATTGTTTTTTTTTTTTGTCTTTTTGCCTTTTTATGTAGAGCTGCACCCAAAGCTTATGGAGGTTCCCAGGCTAGGGGGCTAACAGGAGCTGTAGCCGCCGGCCTTTGCCACAGCCACAGCAATGCAGGATCCGAGCCACGTCTGCAACCTACACCACAGCTCACGGCAACGCCAGATCCTTAACCCACTGAGCAAGGCCAGCGATCAAACCCGCAACCTCATGGTTCTTAGTTGGATTCGTTAACCACTGAGCCATGAAGGGAACTCCAGTACCATATGGTTTTGATGACTGCAGCTTTGTAGTAGAGTCTGAAGTCAGGAAGCCTGATTCCTCCAGCTCCATTTTTCTTTTTCAGGATGTCTTTGGCTCTTCTGGGTTTTTTTGTGCTTCTAAGAACTTTAAAATATTTTGTTCTAGTTCTGTGAAAAATATCCTTGGTAATTTGACAGGGATTGCATTGAATCTGTGGATGACATGATACTATGCCTAGAGAATCCTAACGACTCTATCAGAAAATGTTAGAGCTCATCAATGAATTTGGCAAAGTCACAGGATACAATATTAATACACAGAAATCAACTGCATTTCTATATAATAACAATTAAAGATCAGAAAGAGAAATTAGGGAAGCAATCCCATTTACCATAGCAACAAAAGGAATCAAATACTTAGGAGTAAACCTACCTAAAGAGACAAAAGAACTGTCCTCTGAAAACTATAAGACGCTGATGAAAGAAATCAAGGATGACATGAACAGATAGACATACCATGCTCTTGGATTGGAAGAGTCAATATTATCAAAATGACTATACTACCCAAGGCAATCTACATTTCTATTTTTAAAAACTTTCTATGAGATACCATGTTTGCTCTAGAAGTCATGATTTATAATTTTTTAAATATACTTATAAATCTCATATAAAGTAATTATTAATAAAATAATTACAGATGTTTTTTAAATACCATTAAAATAATTTTATAATATATGAAAATTAAACGAATCCAGAAAGTAAACACTGGTAAAAGACATTGGAGTTATTGGGAAATATAGGATATATATCAAATGATAGTATAGTATTAGTGTAAATTCTTCTTGTGTGTGGTTTATGTTGTACAGTTATGTAAAAATAAGTTCTTGTTTTACTAGTAGTTAATGTTAATGTATTTAGGAGTTAGTATTATCAAATATACAAATAATACTTGCACGATTAATTCCCAAATGTATGTATAGGAGATTGAAAGAGAGAGAGGGAGAGAGATGGACAGAGGAAGGGAAGGAAGGAAAGAAAATTTACACATGGGAAATGTTTTAGGAAAGTATGTAGAGTGCTATTTCGCTAATTTATTATTCTTGCAATGTTCTACAATTATGTTGAGGGAAAAAAGGAAAGATAAAATGTTTTTCATAGACTTCAATACATGCGTTGTTTTACAACATATGGTTATGGTGATGATGATGATGGTGCTAGAAATAAAGTTCCGTTATGTTTCTATAGTTTCTTCTTTTTGAAAAATGCTTCCACAAGTAAAACTACCTTTATTTCCATACAAAGTACCTATTATAGAACAGAAAGAAACATCTACCTTTGATTAAGGATGTATTATTTTCATATATATATATATATCAGTTCATTTCCTTTTAACTTTAGTAACCCTATTAATTAGGTATACTTAGGTTACTTACTTTTAAAATATGAGGGAGATAAGACTAAGGTGACTAGCTAAAGTCACAGTGTTAAGATGTGGTAGAGCCTAAAATCAAAGCTGGTTCAATTAAACTCTAAAGCCTGGAGTCTTGCTGCTTCAGAAAGAAATACATTTGCATTTGCCAGAAGACAACAATGTACTTTGCTGACTAGTCATCAGATAGGAGGAGAATGTCAGCTACCTTAATTCTTGTTTTTATACTTTTATTCCAAGCAGTGATATTTCTGAGGTAAATGGCTCGTAACATACTTATTTTCAAATAGTTGGCCTAGCTATATTTTTATCAAGTTTATCTTTGTTTTTACAAACACCTCAGAGACTAATCAAATAGTTTTATAACTTCTTCCATTTTATTCTCAAAAGTGCCTACATAGACTGATAAAATACTATTCAGTTTGGAGTGTTGGCATATTTATGCACACAACAGCTTTTTCCACATTTAATGCAAGAAAGGAAATAACAAAAATACCATACTTATGATGGCAATCTCAGTAGTTATTGTGAATTATCAGGCTGTTGTTTCAGCCAGGCAGAATTTTATTTGATAAGAAATTGGCTGCATAAAGGGTTAGAGGAGATGATCAATGTCCAATTTACTATCTCCCTGTAATCAGAATTTCAGTCACTATATAAATCAGTTGTGAATATAGAGTCCTTTAAAATAACACTTGAGAAAAATGGATTTATTCTCTATAAATCTATTTCAATCAATTCTGTAAAATCCTCAGGTTCTTTAATATTAAACTCGTGAGAAAAAAATATAGCATGCAACTTTTGAAATGAATGCCATGTAGTATCCAATTTAGTTTCTTTGTCACTTGATTTGCTATATTCATTACTATTTTTACCAGTTATATTAATATATAATTGATATATAGCACTGTGCAAGTTTACAATGTATAGCATAATTATTTGACTTACATATATTGTGAAATGATTACCACAATAACTTTATTTAACATGCATCAGCTCAAATAGATACAAAAAAGAAAAAAAAATCAGGATGTACTCTCTTACCAACTTTCAAATATGCCACACAGCCTTGTTAACTATAGACATATTATATATTATACTCACAGTTATTGATGTATCTTATAAATATATGTTTATATCTTTTGAACAACTTCATCCAGTTCCCCCACTTTCTAACTCTCACCTCTGGTAACCACAAAGCTCATCTCTTTTTCAAGGAGTTTGTTTTGGGGGGGGTTTCTTTTGTGTGTGTGTGCATTTAATTTTTTCACATGTGAGATTGTATAGTATTTCTCATTCTCTGACTTATTTCAGCGTAATATCTTCATCATGTTTTCAAAAGGGTTGGATTTCTTTCTTTTTGATGGTTGAATAGTGTTCCTGTGTGTGGTTGAGTGTGTGGAGAGAGAGAGAATAATAGGGAAAGAGAGACTAAAGCTGCTATGAGCAGAAAAGTGCATTTATCTCTGTCATAGTGTTCTCATTTCCATTCCCACAAGTGGAAATACTACTTCATATGGTAGTTTTATTCTTAATTTTTTAATGAACATCCATACTATTTCCATAGTGGCTGTACCAATTTACATTATCACCAATAGTGCACAAGGGTTCTATTTTTCTACACATTCTTCTCAGCATTTAAAATCACTTGTGTTTTTGACAACATCCATTGTAACAGGTATGAGGCAATATCTCACTGCAGTTTTGATTTGCCTTTCCATAATAAATAGTGATGATGAACATATTTTCATATACCTGTTAGCCATTCATTTATCTTCTTTTGAAAAATATCTAGTCAGTTTCTTGCCTATTTTGTCACTGGATTTTTTTCTGTACTGAGTTGCATGGGTTCTTTTTATATTTTGTGTATTGTGAATTTATGATGGCAAATATATTCTTCCACTCTCTAGGTTGCCTGTTCATTTTGTTGATTGTTTCTTTTGCTTAGCAGAAGCTTTTTAGTTTGATGTAGTCCCTTCTTTTTATTTTTTATTTTATCGATTGTGCTTTTAAATGTCATTTCTAAAAAATCATTGCCAGGACCCATGTCAAGTATCTTTTTTCTATGTATTCTTCTAGTAGTTTAATGGTTTCCAGTCTCATATTTAAGTCTTTAATCATTTGTGAGTTGAGTTTTATGAATGGTATGAGAGGATTCTAGTTTCATTCTTTTACATGTGAATAGCCAATATTCCCAGAACCATTAATATTGAAGACACTGTCTTTTCTTCATTGAGTATTCTTGAATCCCTTGTCAAATATTACCGGCATTATATGATTTTGTGTGTGTGTGTGTGTATATGTGTATATATATAAATATATATATATATATATTTATATATATATATATATATATTTATATATTTATTTTCTGGGGGCTCTCATGTTCTATGTGTCTGTTGTTGTTATGCCAGAACCCTATGATATTACTGCTATGGCTTTATAGTAACATACTTGAAATCAGAAAGTGTGATGACTACAGTTTTTCTTTCTCAGGAAGGCTTTGGTTATTTTGACTCTTTTGTGATTCCATATACATTTTAGAATTATTTTTTCTACTTCCATAAAAAATGACATTGGATTTTGGTAGAGACTACAGTGAATATATAGATGGTTTGGGGTAGTATGGCCATATTTAAAATAGTAATACTTTCAATCCATGAACATAGATATCTTTCCGTTTATTTGTGCAGTCTTCAGTTTCCTTAATCAATGTTTTACAGTTTTTAGTACAGAGATCATTCAACTCTATAGTTAAATTTACTCCTGATAATTTTACTGTTTCTGACATTAGTGTGAATAGGATAGTTTTTCTATTTCTTTTTAAGATAATTAATTTTTAGTGTATATAAATGCTACTGATTTTTGTATATTAATTTTATCCTCAAATTTTCCTAAATTTAGTATTTAGATCTAATTATTTTTAGCCAAATCTTTAGGATTTCTTTATATAAAATCACATCATCTAAAAATAGTTTCAGTTTTTCTTCCTCCTTTCCAATTGTGATGCATTTTCTTTCCCCTCCTCTTTATTGTTCTTTCTAGAACTAACTTCCAATAATATGTTGAATAGGAGTAGTGAGACTGACAGTCCTGTCTTATTCCTGATGTTTTTGGGAAATTTTCAACATTGAGTATAAAGTTAGCTATGGGCTCATCATGGGCTTTTGTTATGTTGAGGTACGATTCATCTATACCTAATTTGTTAAAAGGTTTCATCATGAACAAATTTTGAATTTTGTCATATGCTTTTTCTGTGTCTATTGAATTGTTTTTTTTTTTTTTTTGACTTTTTGCCTTATTTGGGCCACACTCGTGGCATATGGAGGTTCCCAGGCTAGGGGTCTAATGGGAGCTACAGCTGCTGGCCTTCGCCACAGCCACAGCAACGTGGGATCCAAGCCGCATCTGCAACCTACACCACAGCTCATGGCAACGCCGGATCCTTAACCCACTGAGCAAGGCAAGGGATCGAACCTGCAACCTCATAGTTCTTAGAGGGATTCATTAACCAGTGAGCCACGATGGGAACTCCTGTGTCTACTGAGCTTATCAATTGATTTTTTTGTTTCATTTTCTTAATGTGATGTATCCCAGTTACTGATTTGTGCATATTGAGCCACCTTTACATTTAGAGATAAATTCAACATGTTGATGCTGAATGATCGCTTTAGTGTGTTGCTGAATTCAGCTAGTATTTTATTGAGGACTTTTGCATCTATACTCATAAGGGATACGGATTCTGATTTTCTTTTTTGTTGCGTAATTCTGGCCTAAAAATGAGTTTGGGAATATCCCTTCATCTTTGATGTTTTGGGTGAGCTTGAGGAGGTTTATTATTAATTATTTTATAAGTGTTTTGTAGCATTCACCAGTGAAGTCACATGCTCCTAAACTTTTGTTGGGAGAATTGTGATTACCACTTGATTCTGCTACTAGTATTTAAACATTTTTTTTTTCTATTTCTTCCTTATTCAGTGTTGGTAAGTTGAATGTTTATAAAGATTTTTACATTTCTTCTAGATTGTCCAGTTTGCTGGTGTATACTTGGTCATAGTAACATCTTAAATTTGTGTCTTTTTGTAATATTAGTTATAATGTCTCCTTTTTCATTTATAATTTTGTTGATTTTGGTCCTCTCAGTTTTTTCCTTCTTTATTTCAATTAGTCATTTTTTTTTAATCTTTTCAAAGAAACAACTCTTAGTTTGGTTAGTCTTTACTAATTTTTCCTCTTTTCTATTTATTTTATTTATGTACTATTATTTTGTTTATTCTTCTATCTACTTTGTTATTCTTTTTAAGTTTCTGGAGTCACAGCATTAGATTGTTTTAGACTGTTTATTTGAGATCTTTGTTATTTCTCAGTACAGGTATTTGTTAATATGAACTTTCCTCTAAACTTCTCTCACTGTATTTCATAAATTTTGGAGTGTTGTGTTTCCATTTTTATTTGTCACAAGATACTTCATTTCCCTTTTAATTTCTTCTTTGGCTCATTGTTTCAAGAACAGAATTGTTTAACATCTGTGTTTTCATAAGTTTCCCAGTTTTCCTCCTGATACTGATTTTTGGTTTCATACCATTGTGATCAGAGAAAATTCTTGGTGTAATTTCAGTCTTCCCGAATATGCCAAGCCTTGTTTCCTGGCCTAACATATGTTTTCTGGCCCCCCAAAATTCCATGTGCACTTGAAAAAAAAAGTCTTCTGCTGCTGTCATATAAAATATTATGAATTTGACAGTTCAGTCCATTTGGTCTACAGTGTTACTCAAATTCATTATTTCCTTACTGATTCTCTGTCTAGATGTACTATTCCTTTTTGTGAGTAGGATATTTAATTCCCCAACTATTATTGTATTGCTTTTTTATTTCCCTTTATATTATATTAGTTTTGCTATATATTTTGGTGTATCAAGGTTGTGTGTGTAATTACAATTCTTTTATCTTCTTAATAGATTTCCCCTTTTATCATTATATAATAACATCCTTTGTCTCTTTTTACCATTTTTAGTTTGTCTATTTTTCTCTGATATAAGTATAGCTACTCTTGTTTTTGTTTCTTTGACTACCATTTGCTTGAAAAATGTTGTTTCATCTCTTTACTCTCAGGCTATGTGTATCTTTACATTTAAAGTGTCTTCTAGGCAGTATATAACTAGGTAAATTTTTTACTGTAATTATTTTTTATTGTAATTATAGGTAAAAAGTTATTTTTCTGGCTGTTTTGTAGGCCCATTATTCCTTTCTTCTTATTTTAATGTCTTTTTTATGCTTTCATGTCTTTTTGTATAAGAATTATTTGAATGCTTTATTGTTTCCTTTGGAATAATTCCTATAAATTTTGCCCCTGTTGTCATGGGGTGTACCTCAAAATTATCAGACCCTATTTTAAGCTTCTAACAACTTAAATAGAATTCCTAAGTTTCACACGTTTATTTATCCTCCCCCTCATATTGAATTCATTGATGTTATAGTTTACTATTTTATATTGTTTGTCCAATTACTGGTTATTGCAGTTATGGTGATTTTTACTATATTTGGTTATTAGCGTTCATTTGCTTATTTATTTAACAATATACTTACAATTACCAATGAGCTTTACACTACCTTATGTTTTGTGATTTATTTAGCAACTTTTTATTTCCACACAAAGAACTCCTTTTAACAATATTGGCAGGTAGGTCTACTGCTGATGAATTCCCTCAGCTTTTGTTTGTTCAAGCCTTTATCTCTCCTTCATTTCTCAAAGACAGCTTTGCTCAGTATAGAATTATTGGTTAATTTATTTCTTGTAATATTTTGAATACATCATTTCCATATCTAATTCTCTCCCAGCCTGAAAAATTTCAGTTGAAAAATCTTCCTAAAAACTTATTTAGTTTCTCTTGTATGAAACTTCTGCCTTTTCTGTTGCTGCTTTCCAAATTCTTTGTCCTTGACTTTTGACAGTTTAATTATAATGTATATCAGTGTAGCCCTGTTTGGATTCAACCTATTTCAAGTCTTTTGTATTCATGGATCTAGATGTCCATTTCTCTCCTCAGGTTTGGGAAGTTTTCAGATATTATTGCTTTAAACATACTTTCTGTCCCTTTCTTTTTCTCTTATTCTGGATGTTCCATAAAGAGATATTGTTACTTTTGATTGGATCCTATAAGTCCCAATGCTTTCTTCAATCTTCTTCTTCCCTTTTTTTTTCCTCACATCTCTTACTAGCTAATTTCAAATGTCTTATCTTCTTAGCTGCTAATTTTTACTTCTGCATTTTAAGTGCTTTTGAAGGGCTACTTTGAAGTATTCAGTTCAGTATTTTCTTTTTTGCTCTAGGATTCCTATTTATGATTTCAGTTTCTTAGTTGAACTTATTTTGTTTATGAATCATTTTCCTAATTTCACTCATTTGTGCCTGTACTTTTTGTACTTCATTAAATTTTAAAAGGATTAGTCTAAATTTTTTACAGTTCATAGATATTTATTTCTTAAGTGACAGATATTGAAGTCTTATTGATTACATTCGGTGGTACCACTTTTATCTGATTTTTGTGATCCTGTCATTACATTAGTATCTGCTCATTTGAGTAAATGGTCTCATTTTATATACTCTATAGATTCACTTTGACAGAAATAGTTCACCAGTAAACATAGTCTGGGTTTCTGGATGTGTCCACTACAGTGTCTTTGGGCAGGTGAGCATCCTATCAGGGTCTATTTTTGGCTGATACCACTGGATAAGGAAGTTCCATGGGCTTAGAGTCATTGTATATGACTTCTGCCTTGTCATGTGAGCCTGCAGGTTATGTTCCAGAGTTGCAGAGTTGCCTAGGTTCTCTAGTCAGGCTTCCTAGATAGTCAGTACCGGTGCTATACTCAGTACCTGACAGGGCTTTGAATTGCCTCCCTTACCTCAGTGCAGTAGAAGAAAGGGCTCTAGGGCCTACATGGCTCATTGTTTGGGAACATAAATCAGGCATAACTGTGCCCTAAATTCATTGGCCAGAGGGTCCACTTGATTTTCCCACCAGATGAATTAATCCATGGTTGTGCTGTCTGTACAAGTGTCCCTCTATGCAGGGATGTTGGATTTTTTTGGGTTCTAATGTGGTACCCTATTCATGTGGGCTGAAATCTGTATTCAGCAATGGGCATGGCTACAAATTAGTTTCCTTCCCAAGCTGAGTGGGAAAACAGATTCCATGTTTGGCAAGGCTGTTTTAATTTGTGGTCTTTACGGAAGCCTAGCCACTACTCAGGCTTCCTGACGAAACAGAGCCACTGGGTTTTCTCTGGATAACCATATCTGTCTATTGACTCTTTTTGAGTGTTTCTGGGCTATGCAGCTTCCAGGTATTCTGGCTAGGTTTTCTGGTCAGGCGTGACCTGAAGATGAAGCTATACTTAGCAGTGGGAGGAATTATGAATTGGCTCCCCTATCTGAGCAAGGGCAGATTGGGCTCCAGATCAATTAGGTTCTTCACTGAGGACACAAATCAGGCAAACTAACACCCTGCTGAGTTCCTTTTCAGTCTGCTTGACTGTCTTGACTCTGCAGGTGAGCAAAGCTGCTGGTTGGGACCATCCTTGGGCACTGAAGCTACGAATCTGATCTGACAAAACCCCAATTCTGGTTGCTGCAAGCTCACCCCACTTCTCCTTCACTTCCCAATTCCCAGTGGTCAACCCTTCGGATTCCCTCATTATTCCCATGGGTGAGTTTGAATTTGGGGCTTCCAAGAAGTGACCCATAATTCTGGGGAGAGCTGTCTGTCTACCTTATATTCCCTTTTTTCCCCCATTTTTAATCACTGGAATAATTGTAGGCTCAGGAGAAACCAGTTGGTGTAGTTATGTACCACCTAGGGGAGGAGCAGTTTTCTCATTATGTTGCTACTCCTCTTATCCTTCTAATGCAGTTTGTCTTGGTCTCACAGGTGCTAAAGGGTGCTTCAGCCTCACCTCCTTGTTCTAGGATTTTCTCAGTGATTTTTTTAGTTTTTCCTGTGATGGTGACCAAAATAAGGAATGACCTATGTTATCATCTTGATGATATCACTTCTCCAATATATTCATAGTTGGTGCTTCTTTCTATAATTAGACAATAAATATTAAACTATTATTCACATTAATTAAGAATGGTCCATTTAAGCTAGGGAAATAGTTTCATGTTTTTTTCTTTCAGCTTGAATTTTCCTATACTTTAGTTTTCATAATATAAGTATTTTATTAATCCTTATATAAGATATATTACCTGGTTGCTATCTGAAAACAATGTCAAATAATATATCACATAATCAAAAAAGAGTAAATCTTCCAAGACCATACCTGAATTCTTCACTCAGTTTTGATTTTCATTTAACTTATTCTGTTAGGTTTTCTCACAACAAGTAAAGGATCTCCTTCAGAACTGGCTCAAAATAATCAAAAGATATCTGCTTTATGGTACTTCTTTTACGATATAAGTATGTATGAGAGCCTAGAATGGACACTTATAAAAATGTATTATTTAAATTGAAAGTCAACTTGCTCTATGCTCATCTACAAGTTTCATAAATGAAGCAGAGCCAAGTATGGAGAAAAAGGTACTTTAATAGTACTTTGTTATCTAATCATTTGCTTTCAGTTCCTGGAAGGAATAGTAGTTCCTTTCTGTGTTTAGCAAATAAACAAAAAGAAAAATAGCAAAACTATAACAACAAACCTAATATTTTATTTATAACTTGTGAACCAACCCATCACAGAAAATTCTGAGAGTATGTATAATAACCAAAAAAGAAAGTCTGGTGAACATTATTTAACTCTTTTTTTGCACACCTCCATTTAAAGTCATGATCTTTCTATGATGGTCAGAAACTAGATTTCAGTGGAATTTAGTAGCACTGGAAACTAGGAGAATAAGATTTATACGCTGTAAATTCTAGAAGGGATAGACAGTGGAACTCCAGACTGTGTCAGCTGATTGAGATTTGGATCAATATATTTGTGTGGAAAGACCATTTTACCTATTTTTGCATATTAGAATGGATAGTACAGTATTAGTTGGCATTGTAACACCATCTTTGTGGTGTGTGTGTGTGTATTTCAAAATGCCTTTTTGACTGTGGTATTTATGATTAACTTCATAAAAATAAAGTCTTTATTTAAAGTAAATTACAAATATTTTAGAATTGAAAACTGAATTACTAAAAATAATGAGATAATAAAATACTTCCAAAGTAAAACTTTAAAGCTACACTAAATAAATATCAACAAAAATTTGGGCTGATTACAGAATAACCAAAAAGGCCAGGCAAGGTTCTTCTTTATTTCTAAATTAAAATAACTATATACAATAGAACATGTTTTGCTGCAAATCTTAAGTTTGCTACTGGAAGCATTCGAAGTATAAAAGATTCTGTCATTATCTCTTTTTAGATATTCTAAATTTAGGGCCATGTTTGCTCCTTCGATGATTATGCAGAGTCATTTCTTACTCTCTCATCATCCCACCCTCCCACTAGCCTTCAGCCAACTTAGCTTCATATGGGCATGGTTATACACAGTGTCCACAGATTGCACAACATTAACCTGGGTGTTGTGCACAGTTGCTGCCAGCCAGGGTGGAGCTAAATTATCATGACTTATCAAAGTACAGCTCTTGGAAAACAAGATCTCTCCCCAGGAACAAAGTGGTTTTAATCAACTCTTCATAAACACATATTTATTTCATGGTATTCTTTTAGTCAAGTCTTCAATACAAAAGTGTATGTGTACTTAATTTTCTATATTAAGTATTATAGTGAAACATACATACATTTTATTTTGACTCTCCCCTTTTTACAGGCATACTTCACTGGACTTAGCTTTATTGTGCTTCGCAGATTCTGTATTTTTTACAAATTGAAGGTTTGTGGCAATTTCATTAAATATATCAGTGCCATTTTTCCAGCTGAATTTGCTCACTTTTTGTGCTCAAAATAGTTCACTTTTTCATTATTATATTTGTTATAGTGCTCTGTGATCAGTGATCTTTGATGTTACTACTATGACACACTGAGGTTCAGGAGACTGGAATTCCAAGATTAATGTACTGTAGGACTGGTTTTTGGTGAGACCTTTCTGCTTAATTTTCAGATGGCCACCTTCTTCCCACCCTTAAATGATCTTTACTAATGTGCATATGTAAAAAGATCAAAGATATTTAAAATTATTATGTCTTCTTCTTGGATTGATCCTTTGATTGCCCTTCCTTGTCTCTTAAAATGCTTTTCATTTTAAAGTCTGTTTTGTCTGATAGGAGTATTGCTACTCCGGTTTTCTTTCGATGCCTGTTTGCATGGAATATTTTCTTCCATCCTCTCACTTTCAATTTGTATGTGTCTGTAGAAGTGAAGTGGGTCTCTTGAAGACAGCATATATATGGGTCTTGTTTTTGTATCCATGTGGCTAGTCTATGTCTTTTTGTTGGGGCATTCAGTCCAACATAGGATCACCACAATATATAAGGCAACTGCTAACAACCTTAAAAGGAGAAATCAACAATATCACCATCATAATGGGGGAGTTTTAACACCCCACTTACAGCAATGGACAGGTCATCCAGACAGGAAATCAATAAGGAAACAAAGGTCCTGAATGAAGCATTAGATCAGATGGACTTAATAGATATTTATAGGACATTCCATTCAAAAGCAACAGAATACACATTCTTCTCAAGTGTGCATGGAACATTCTCTAAGATTGATCACATCCTAGGCTACAAATCAAGCGTCAGTACTCTAAGAAAACTGAAATCATATCAAGCATCTTCTCTGACCACAATGCTATACGACTGGAAATCAACAACAAGAAAAAAATGGCAAAAAATACAAACATGTGAAGACTAAACAACACACTACTAAACAACAAATGGATCACTGAAGAAATCAAAGAGGAAATTAAAAAATACCTACAAGCAAATGACAACAAAGATACGACACTCCAAAACCTCTGGGATGGAGCAAAAGCAGTTCTAAGAGAAAAGTATATAGCAATACAAGCCTACCTCAGGAAACAAGAAAAAGCTCACATAAACAACCTAACCTTACATCTAAAGCAGCTAGAGAGGGAAGAAGCCAGGTCATGGAAACAACCTAAATGCCCATCGACAGAGGAGTGGATAGGGAAGATATGGTACATACACACAGTGGATTATTACTCAGCCATTAAAAGGAACGAACTAACAACATTTATAGGAACATGGATGAACCTAGAAATTATCATGCAAAGTGAAACCAGTCAGACAATGAGACAGCAACACCCAATGCTACCGCTTACATGTGGCAACTAAAGTGACACAGTGAACTTCTTTGAAGAACAGACAGTGACTCACAGATTTTGGAAAACCTTGGTTTTTCAAATAAGACAATCTGAGGGGTGGGTGGATGCACTGTGGGTTTGGGACACAAAATGTATCACATCGACTTGTGATAAACTTTGTACACCTATAATTGAAATAAAACTCATTGTTATGAAAAAAAAAAAAGGCAAGCCAGCTCTGGTGTCTCTTCCTCTTCTTAGAAGGACAATAGTCATATCAGATTAAGGCCCCACCCTTATAACTTCACTTAACCTAAATTACCTTTTCAAAGTCCCTGTCTCTTAACACAGTGACACTAGCAGTTAGGGCTTCACACAAGAATATTGGGGTAACGCAAATTATTCCATAACAAATGGTTATATCAAGGGAATGCTCTATAATATTATTAACAATCACCCTAACAGACATTGATTTTTAATTTTAACTGTTATAATTAAAACAATCCTGAATTAAATAGATTGTATAATACTTTTCACAAAGGTCTCAGCATTTATAATGGAATATTTCTAAGGTTCTTGCTGCATATTATTTTTCATTTTCAGAAATAATAAACTGATTTATATTCTTGCCATCAGGACTTAAGTGTATCCAAGAGAGTTAAAATAGTAAGTGCAGGAATAAAATGGTAAAGTGGTGTATGTTTCTACCTCTCTCTCCCAAACCCATGTCTGAAGTTTTCAAAAAAGCAAGTGAAAAGTAATTGGATCCAAGAATACTTAAGGAAAAATTATGCCAATTTTATATAATATAAGTAGTTTAAGAAAAGTAAATATTTAAAAGACCATACAAATAATGATTAAATGATGTTATTTTTATTAGGGTGTATGCTAAGCGCTTATACTTAAGAAATGTGGTGTCATGGTTAAAATAAGATAAAATAATATTTCTTATGTAAGATTACAAAATTAGGTGGGCAATTTTGAAACTCAGAAGCTCTTTCCCACATGCTTATCCAGAGACTCAGCTGGTCAGAGTATGTGCTGGATTGACTGCTCTGAAAATTCCATTAGTGTACAGTTCTACATTAACATTGTCAATGAGAGTGACCAATGTGCAACTCGGATAGAGAGAGAGAGGTCATTACTCCTGAGGCTATTACAGACAGATATGTGGATGTAATGTCCTAAGAAGCTTCCAGGTATGCATCTGGAAAAACTACATACTGGTTCATGATGTTTCAGGTACCAAACACTGAAAATCTGTGAGAACGTCCCAGAAGTTCTTAAGATTTGTTGTATCTGTAGCATAAGATGAAAACTGACTGCAGCTTTCTCTTTCACTGACCCAAATGGTTGTAAACTTCTAATTCTCTACATTAAAATTCCTCATATTGGGAACTCCCATTGTGGCACAACAAAAACGAATCTGACAATATCCATGAGGACATGGGTTCAATCCCTGGCTTCATTTAGTGGGTTATGGATATAGAATTGCCATGAGCTATGGTGTAGGTCACACTTGGTGCTTGAATCTGACATTACTGTGGCTATGGCATAGGCCAGCTGCTGTAGCTCTGATTGGACCCCTAACCAGGGAACCTCCATATGCCACAGGTAGAGCCCTAAAAACAGAAAGGAAAAAAACAATTCTTCATATTTGTTTTCCTGAGCAAACTCTAACCAACACAATATTTTGGAACAGAAGTGGCTCTGGAAAACAGAAGCTCAATGTGTAGGGTCTATGAATGGTTCTCTGTTCTGATTAACTTAGAAGGCATAATAAATTAATTGCTAATGGAAAATGAGATCCTGGTATTCTGAGGTATTCACTGGAAAATACTTTCTTGAATTAACACATGAAAATGCCTACAGTGAAGTACCTATAGAAGGAAAGTTATAGGATTCTTATTAGCTCTTGACTTAGAACATTAGGGAAGATAAAGAGTATAAGAATACCAAAACCATGAGTTTGGTGTTAGTACCAGTCAAACCCCTGAAGAATTTGAGAGAAGAGAATAATAAGCTTGGCATTTTATTTTATTTTTTATTTTTGCCTTTTGTCATTTTATGGCCGCACCCGCGGCATGTGGAGGTTCCCAGGCTAGGGGTCTAATCAGAGCTGTAGCCACTGGCCTTCGCCACAGCCACAGCAACTCAGGATCCGAGCCGCATCTGCAACCTACACCACAGCTCATGGCAACGCCGGATCGTTAACCCACTGAGCAAGGGCAGGGATCGAACCCGCAACCTCATGGTTCCTAGTCGGATTCTTTAACCACTGCGCCACGACGGGAACTCCAAGCTTGGCATTTTAAATTTCCAGGTTTAAGCTAGGAAAACTCTCCAGTAAAAGAATGGAGCACATTTCTAATAATCCTGAAAAAATAGCTAATTCCTTAAAGCCACATGGATGAAATTTCAAATAACCAAATACTTTTGAACCTACAGTAGACTAAATTTTTATATGTAAGTTTAATTCACAGTCTTAGCATGTATTTTTTTTGTTTTTTTTTTTTTTTTCCTTTTAGATAGCATGTCTTTCAAGTTAAAGTTAGAGTGTTCATCAGGAGAGACTTGGGCCTAGAATTACAATTGGCCCTTTAGGAAAATTCTGATGAGTATGAAGACCTTTACTGTCCATCTGTGCTTCACTTGTGGAGAGAAGTAACAGAATCTGCCCTACTCATGAGATTAGCTGAGTCATGCCTGACATCCCCATAATGATTTCACCTAACAGGATGACTGTTTAGGTGGATGACAGTTACCATTTTCTACATCAATTATTTTTCCCTACATTTGGACTCAGAGCTAGATGCAAATCTAAGCAGACCACAAAAGTGTGGTCACAAAGCCTAACCTGGAAGGATGTAGCACATAAAACAAAGAACTGCAAAATTTTATCAAGTTATAGTGGCACAAACCTGATGAATATGGGTAAGAATAATTTCTAAGAATGTTATATGAGGGATGAAAAAAATGTATTGTTGAATCTGAATTTATTGATATGGATACAATGACCAAAAATATCCTAAACAATAAATTCTGAGATTAGTAATACTCAATCTTTTATCTAAAGAAAATTAAAGTAATTTTAATATTTTACTCATTAGCTTGATAAAACCTGGGCTCAAAAATAGTGTTCGTTAAATAAAGCTGAGATTTCAGAATGTCCTTATTATACTTTAAATAAATTTAAAGGTTTAAAGATATAAGGATATAAATATAAATTTAGCACATATGATAGTTTTTCTATCCTTTATATCCCTTGGGATTGTCTAATGACATTTCCTCTATCAATACTTTGAAGCAATATATTTGTATGAGAACATTGTTGAAAATGCTCTGGAATTTTGAATAATATAGATATTTTTGCAGATAGATATAGGTTATTTATAACAATTAGTCATAGTATTTGCCATTAAGCAAATCTCAATGAAACTGAACTTCTAGAATCTAGTCCCTCTGATCTATACTATGAATCAGTAAGAGATAATTAGATATGTTTTCAAATTAAATTACTCCACACTTTAAATAACTTATGGTTATAAATAGACAATCATGAAAATTACAAAATGCTTATGATGATGATCCACAAACCTACATGGGATGAACCTAATGCAGCACTTCATAAAAATGTTTAAAAAAATCAAAATTATGGAAACAATGAGAAGAATTTAGAAAAAAACAGTAAAATAAAGATCACTATAAACCTTGGTGTTCTATAGTGAAGCACTTCCTTCAGCATGCTGTTATTTCTCTTGACATGCAAAATAAAACAAAACTTGCCACTCATTTTTCTAAATATAGTTCATAATTCACATGCCAAAATCTGAGCCCTTACTTATTGATGCTGTCATCTTCATTTCAGTAAACATTAGCCATATTTTTATGTCATTCGTAACAAATATTTGGTTGCCAACTTGACTTCTCCAATCCATCTCTTCTATCACTCTTCTTAAATACCACTATTCTTAAATACTTTGAAGTTATATCAAAATTTTATTTTTTTATTATTTTTTTTTTGCCTTTTTGCCTTTATCTGGAGCCATACCCGCGGCATATGGAGGTTCCCAGGCTAGGGGTCTAACAGGAGCTCTAGCTGCCTGCCTTCGCCACAGCCGCAGCAACGCGGGATCCGAGCCACGTCTGCAACCTACACCACAGCTCAGGGCAAAGCCAGATCCTTAACCCACTGAGCAAGGCCAGGGATTGAACCCACAACCTTATGGTTCTTAGTCGGATTCATTAACCACTGAGCCAAGAAGGGAACTCCATCCAAATTTTAAATTCAGTGCCTAACAAATGCAGAAGTTATTACAAAAATTTGGTGGTGCCATAATAATAACCTGATACTTGCATATAGCCCAAGATTAGTGGACGTTGCATATATAAAAATAGAACATACATTTAGCAACATGTATATATATAATATTTTGAGTTGAAACATAGCAGCAGCAATTAATATGTACAGGCCGGTACTACTTAACATTTTAAATACATAAAGATAAGGTATTCAAATATAGTATCAAATGAGCTATTGTGAAAGTATACTATAAAAACCAATGAAACAAACCAAAGTGAACATCAATGTACAAAATAGCTTGGAAATAGAGATAAGGGAAGGAAAATAGCATTCAAAATAATGAAAACATAGATGGATTTGCAAACTCATCACTATTATCTGCCATGAGTCTATGGGTATAGTTAATTCTTTTCATACTCCAAACAAACTTCCAATAAAACTTGTAAATGTATTTAATTAAATTAAGATTAATTAAAAATAAGACCTTCAACATTTACCACAGTTCTCCAATATAATTTTGTAGCCCACAGTCCTCACTAATATTTCCGGCTCTGATCTATGAAAGGGGGTTTAGTATCTTCAGTTTGATAACAATGTGGCATACCCACCTTTCCACAAATGTTTATATTTAAGAGCCACCTCATGGAACATACTACTCAGTTTAACTGACAAAGAAGTTAATATCTAACAAGTTTCTTAAAAGAATTTGGGATGATTAATATTAAATCTTTGCTGGATAATACTAAAGTAACAAGTGTATACATAAGAGTATTTAATCTTTATACATTTCCCTTCTTTCTTCAGCTTCATTTTTTTTAATGTTAGTTGAGCAGATGTACCACCTTAATCTTGGAAATCTTGCAGGCATATTCAGGAGCGATTTTCTTCTTGTTTCAGAAATATTCTTATTAATGTTTGGGTTCTTAGTTGTAATGCAAGAGTGGTGTTGAATACATCATAGTGACCACAGTAAAACAATAATGGATACATGCTACTCTTCAGGGACTGTGATATGGTTTTACTTTGCTTTGATGACAAGAGAAAAAGAACAAACAAATCAGTCACCAGTAACATTTTTTCTCTCTTAACTGAGTTTTTGTCAGTGACACAAAAATTGCAGAACACTGGAGAGTTGGATCAAGCAACGCTGTAAGCATTCTGTTCTTCTTTTGTGATATTTTTCCACCTCATTTTGTTGTATTTAAATGGACTTTGTTTCAGTTTTCAGTTGCTTGATGTCCTACAGGAGTGAAATTCTGATACGAAGTTTTCAAAAGACATAAACAACTTTGGTGATTATTTAGGCTTAGTAGTTTGTGGGATCATAAGTTGGAGTTTATCACTGCCAGCATTTTAAATGAGTGAACTTAATTTAAGAGTGAAGAGGTCAAGTAACTCTGAATGTTCTATTTCAGTTGGAGGAGAGGATATAGCAGAAAGAGTCTCTGTAGACTCTCATCAGGCAGAAAGTAGAGGATGGAAATTAGGAAGCCTGAAAATCTAAGCAACAGTTGCATTTTCAGAAAGAGAGAAATAAAACAGAAATAAAAGATATGTAGAATGGGTACCATTTAAAGGTACCCAGGAGAAATCATCCTGGAGTTTTGCATGATGACTATTGATCCTTTCATGAACAGCAGGAGGTTGAGTAATATACGTTCATTTGCCATTGTAACCGTAATTACTAGCCTACCTGCATTTTCCATTCTTTTTGGTAGTTTTATTAAAAATGTTTCAAGGAAATAAAATAATTCTATATCAGTGGTTCTTTCCATAATAGGCCAGAATCAGTGTAGTCAATGTTGAGTGCAGAAATTAAAGTTTGCTAACTTGGTTAGTTTTAGATAATCAAAAAATTTTGAGTCTTTTCTCAGGAAAAGGCAATTCATCAATACCAACTAACAGTTTTTCTTATCTTTTTTCTCATTGTAGAGGCTAGCTAAGATAAAATAAGGGTTTATCACTTAACTTGGGAATTAGTAAAGCAGTATCTCAAAGATGCTCTTAATGACTGTAGCATCACCCCCACAACGAAGAGTAAGTTATAGACAGAAAAACGTAATTAACGAATTAGTGAAACATCAGGCAATACACTATGTTTTATGTTTTAAATTGTCTTAAGTGGTGTTTGTTTTTCTGTTCAAAAGCTACATATAGTCCTACCAAATCTTTTATATCTATAACTCCTGTCAAGAATAGGTAAGACAACTATGGTTTTACTTGGTCTATTACAGGAGACATCAGCCTACTCTCCTATAACAGAAAATTATGGCAAATGTGTTCTTTTAACCAGTGGTAGTTGAATTAATAAGTTAAATGAAAGTCTATAAATATTGAGAGGTTGACATTAAAATGAAATTGGTTTATTGACTTAAATTTTTTAATTTTTATGCTAAAGATTACATGGATGAGACCAGGTATGGAAAAGTACTCCTGCAAATATGTAATGCAAATCTTAAGAATTTATACATTTTGTACCTTTTGTGATTCTGAAGACCAGAATGACTTATTCTATATCTCTTTTTCCCAATACCCCAAGAATCAAGCTGACATCCGTAACTACGAACCCATAAATCTTCTCTGAATTTAGCTGCTGGTTTTTTGAGGAAAAAATACTGATAAAGGAAGTTATTCGCTCAAAATTTATAAGAAATTAAATGTCTCAATGCCTTAACTTGGTAACTTTGGAGGAGGATTTTTGCTGATAAATGTCCCTTTTCCTAAATTTAAAATGCATCTTAATAAGATATTCAATTATTTCTCAAAATATATGAAGCACATTCAAAGAAAGAAAAAAAAGTCTAACCATAATTTCCTGAAAAAAATTTCCTACACATGGATGCAATTATGCATATTTTAAATGAAAATTACCTAAGCTTTCAGTAAACACTGATAATTTTCACATTTGAATACAATCAATATTACATGGCATGTTAATTTTCATCATTAGTGAGTGGAGTATTATACTCTAATTAACTTTGTAATTAAAAGAATGATATTTAAAATGTCAAATCTAAAAACATGAAATGCAGATTTCAAACAGAATGTATTAACATAATGCAACTCGTCCATAATTAACAGAAGCTAATGTGGATTTGCTGATGTTTATTTAAAGAAGGTACTTTGTTTGAAATAATATTCTTTATTGAGAGAGATAGGATTTTATGAAATTATGCAGGAAAATCAAAGGTAACCACATTAATGATTTCTCAAGAAATATGCTTCTTAGGTTCATACTAGTGGCTTTTTCTGAATAGGATTATGGCTTGTTCCTATGATTCTGGGCTTTCCTCCTAGTCTAGAGGTCTTAGAAACCAATGAAGTCTTGATTCCACCAAGGCACACAATTACAATTTCTCTAAATTCAAATTGTTACTGCCTCATAGCAGTCAGTGCTCCTCACTGGATCACTGCAGACCAAATAAAGTATGTAGTATATGGACCTGACCATGATTATGAAGAAGAAAGAGGGATGGCTTACCCAATGAAGATCTGAATGAAATTTATATTTATGACATATTTGGAACACTTCATAGTATTCCTAATCTTAGAGGAAAAGATTATTAGATGGCAACTCCTACCTAACACAAGCAAGGCCACCAGAGTTCTTGTAAATTGTTCTTATGAAATAACACTATTATTCTCTTTCTCACTATAATATTATGTAGGATTTGTTAGTGGTGAAACTAGAAGGAAGATGAGCAGAGCCATTACCTAGTTGTCTGGACTTGGACCACTGGAAGCAATGACTTCATGATATTTTCTCTTAAGATTCAGTAGCAAGTTGCCACCTTGCATTTTCTCTAACTGGGAAGGCAATGTATCTGGTTTTTGTTTGTTTGCTTGTTTGTTTGTTTGTTTTAATATGTTTGAAGGAAAGATGCATGTTAAATTGGAAGCTATTCTGAATTTATATATATAAAAATAAAGTTTGAATATACAGTGGCCACAGGGTAAAATACAGCAGCCATTTCTTTTTCTTGTTTATTTAAAAAAAAAAAAAAACAATTCTCCATTAGGGAGTTTCCTTTCTTCCATTTGTGGGCTCTTGAGGAAAGGTACTTATGGGACCTTAAAGTCAAAATTATACATGTAAACTAGATTAGGCTACTTGTAATCTCTCTCTTCTTGTAATCTTGTAGTCTCACCTGGGACTGTGCGTGGCGACGAGATACTCAGAGAATTTATTGAAGAGTAATATTCTAGCATTCGTCCCTCACACCTAGCACACCAGAGAGCCAGCAGAATGACAGCATATACAATGGGATTATACTGTAGAGGAGTTTTGTGTGAGTCTCTGCCTATTGAGAGTGATGTTCTCAGCTAGGAATATATGAGGCACTCACTTCATAATGAATGTCACAGATATTCTCCCCACCACCATCACAAGGGCCAGTATTGTCACTGGACCAGCCCTTGTGGTATAACCTCACTCCTCAGCAAAACCATCCCAGAATTTAGAAGAAAAAGATTTATTAATCACAGGTCTGGGAGGGTATACAGCATGCTCACATGGTCACACAGTGAGGTGGTGGGTAGAGAGAGGAGGGAGCTATGGCTTTCTGCCTTTATTAGGGTACAAGGTTAGGGTATCTAGGATGTCCCTGATCCCTCTTTACTAGCCAATTTAAAGAAGTAGGGTTGGAATTAAGGCACAGGAAGGAAGAAGTGAGGTCACTCAAGTGGTCAAGGGCTTGGTTTATTATCTAGGTTACCCAGAGCCTTCTGAAAGGGGAATTTCAGGAGCTCCCATTGTGGCTCAGTGGTTAGTGAATCCGACTAGGAACCATTAGGTTGCAGGTTCGATCCCTGGCATGACTAAGTGGGTTAAGGATCCAGCGTTGCCGTGAGCTGTGGTGTAGGTTGCAGACGCGGCTCGGATCCCCTGTTGCTGTGGCTGTGGCGTAGGCCCGCTGTGGCGTAGGCCAGCAGCTATAGCTCTGTTAGACCCCTAGCCTGGGAATTTCCATATGCCGTGGGTGTGGCCCTAGGAAAAGGCAAAAAGACAAAAATAAATAAATAAGGAATTTCAGGACCTAAAAAGACAAAAATATATAAATAAATAAAAAGGGGAATTTCATAGGTGCGAGCAGGCTAGTTCCTTATCTAGTTGTTTTACTAGTAGTGTCATACAGCTGGCAATATGCTTATTCTAGATGAGTATTTTGAAATGGATGCCTCAGCAATCAAAAGCTTAATGTCAGGCACTTGCATTCCAATCAAAAATCTTCAAGTCAGGCATTTATACCACAGAGAGGATTCTCAAAATATGAATCTGCAAGTTTATGTAGGAGTGAGACAGCTGTTCCCTGTTTCTTTTAAGATGGAGAAACCTTTACTCCCTATTATGAAGAAATTCTCTTGGGAAAGATCCAGGATTCTTACATGCTGAAACATCAATAAACATCCCTTAGAGAATGATAAGTAATATAAATCTTTTATTAATGTGGTATAGTTGGCAAAATTAATGAGCTAGTATTAATACAGTAAAATACATAATTAATTCAAATTCAGTTTTTTCTTAGTATCCTTTTTCTTATTCAGTGTCCCAACTCAGATACCACATTATGCTTCATTTTAATATCTCCTTAAGTTCCTCTTGGTTTTGAGTTTCTCAGAATTTCTTTGTTTTTGATTTAACAGTTTTGAGGGAGACTGAACAAATGTTTCATAGAATGACCCTCAATTTGTGTTCTCCCATGATTAGCTTGGGGTAACATGTTTGGGGAAAGAATGATATATACTCTTAATATGACTCATCACCCTCAACATTGATCTTGATCATCTGTGTTAAAATACTGTTTGTCAGTTTTATTCAGTTTTTTCTTTCTTTCCATATTTTATTAATTGAAATAAAGTACTGTACAGAGCCCACACTTAGGAAGTGGGAGAATATGCTTCCCTTACTTAAGGAAAGGCATTTACATAAGTTACATGAATTCTTCCACAGGGGAGATTTAGCTATTCCCCCATTTACTTACGGAGTCAATCATTAATTCATTTACATTATAGACATTCATTTTATTCTTTGGGTTATAATAAATACTA
Source organism: Catagonus wagneri (assembly GCA_004024745.2). Taxonomy (NCBI): domain Eukaryota; kingdom Metazoa; phylum Chordata; class Mammalia; order Artiodactyla; family Tayassuidae; genus Catagonus; species Catagonus wagneri. The sequence continues at coordinate 20,059,945 of PVHT021183693.1, forward strand.
CTTGATTTTGTCACTTAAACTCTTCCAGTTTCATTAGGTTCCTATGTCCCTTTGTTACACGCTTTTAATTGTGTGTGTTTTTTCTTTTTTGTCTTTTTGCCTTTTCTAGGGCCGTACTTGTGACATATGGAGGTTTCCAGGCTAGGGGTCTAATAGGACCTGTAGCCCCCGGCCGATGCCACAGCCACAGCAACGCGGGATCCGAGCCGCATCTGCAATCTATCCCACAGCTCACAGCAATGCTGGATCCTTAAACCACTGAGCGAGGCCAGGTATCGAACCTGCAACCTCATAGTTCCTAGTCAGATTTGTTAACCGCTGAGCCACGACCAGAACTCCATGTGTGTTTTTTTAAACCCTTCCTTACTTTTTAGCACTACAGGGTACTCAGGATCATCTCAAATATTACGTGTCACAACCCTAGTATTAGCCTTTCCATCTAGAGTCCCGGTTTCTTGTTTGGAGAATGATAGTAGAAACCAAGATCTTGGTAGCAGGCATGCTTATTGCTACTGAGTGTTGCTGATTCTAGGCCTTCTCAATGACAAATCAAGGGAATAATATGTGTATACTAACTGTATGTATATATGTGTATATATATGTATATATATATGTGTGTGTGTGTATATATGTATATGTGTATATATATATATATATACTTGTTCATAAGCATTTCTGTATTTATTCATGTAAGTCTGTATTAAGCTAAACATAACATCATGTTGATGTTTTTATCTCTAATACATTACCAAATGGATTTTTCTAGCTTTCCCTTCTTGCTTGTCTGAACACTTGTACTACAACAGTAAGAAACCTGGCTCCTACCATCTGCTATCAATTTGGTTAACTCTTAAGGAGTTCACATTGTGGCTCAGCAGTAACGAATCGGACTAGTGGCCATGAGGATGCAGGTTCAATCCCTGGCCTTGCTCAGTATGTTAAGGATCCTGCATTGCCCTGAGCTGTGGTGCAGGTCGCAGATGAGGCTTGGATCCACGTTGCTGTGGCTATGGAATAGGCTGGTAACTGCAGCTTTGATTCGCCCCCTAGCTTGGGAACACAGATATGCCACGTGTGTGGCTCTAAAGAGCAAAAAATATATATTTTATTATTAAGTTATTGTATATACTAATAGAGTTTACAAGGCTGTTAACATGTGCACCATGCGAAACAACCTTATCAACTCAAGTACAGCACTTCTTTATGTGTCTTTGCCTTCTTTGATGTGATCATATGATTTTTCTTATTGTCTGCTAACATGATGAAATATATTGATTAATATTTGAAGGTTTAAACTATCTTTCATGAAGGAACCTCACTTGATCAGGAAATATTAACCTTTTTAAACATTGTTGGATTCACTTTGATAATTTTATTAAGATTATTGTATCAGTTTTATATTCATTAGTGATTTTGCTCTGTAATTTACATGTAATATCTTTACTAGTTTTGATGATAGGATAATGCTTGCCTCATTGAGTCAGCTGGGAAGTGTTCTTTCTGCTTATATTTTTGGACTGATATTAGAGATTTATTTTTAGTTGTTTAAATGACCAGTGTAACCAGCTGGATCTGGAGCTTTTCTTTTTGGAAAGCTTTTTTTTTTTATTATTGTTGATTCGATTTAATTAATAGGTATATGGAAATTCATGATTTATTTCTGAGTTTAATAGTTTTTATCTTTTGAAGAATTGGTTCATTTTACTTATCGAATATGTCAGCATAGAGTTTTTCATAGGATACCCTTATTCTTTTAATTTTCATGAAATTGGTTGCAATGACTCCACTTTCATTTCTGATATTACTATTTTGTCCACTCTCTCTTTTTTTAAGCCTGGTTAGAGATTTTAATGAGGTAGAGATTTTCTTATTTAAGAATAAGGTTTTGATTGCTTTGATTTTTTTGCTTTATGATCCTCAGTTTCATTGATTTCTTTTTGAGTGTTTTATTTTTCTTTTTAAATTTACTTTAGGCTCAATTTTCTTTTGTTTCTCTTGAGTCCTAAGATAGAAGCTTAGTTTTTGTATTTTTTTCATGGTTTTCTTCTTTCTAACATATGAACTTAGTGGTTATATATCATGAGAATATACTTCTCAGTAGGGCTTTTGATGCACTCCACGAATTTTGAAAAGTTGTATTTTCATTTACCTTGAGACATCATCTTTGACTCATGGGTAGTAACGGAAAGTGTGTTGCATAATTTGTAAGTAGTTTAGAGATTTTTTCCCCCTCAGCTATTTTTTCTGCTACTGATTTTTTTCATCAATTCCTATGTGATCTGAGAGCATACTCTGTAGGATTTCAATTCTTTTAAATTTGTTAAGGTGTGTTTTATGACCCAGCATGTAGCCTGGCTTGGCTGAAAATTGTATGTGAGCTTGAGAAGAATGTCATTCTTCTTTTTTTGAAAAAGTTATGTATATGTAATTGAATGGCTGTTCAGGTGATCTCTATCCTTACTAATTTTCTGCCTGCTTATCCATCAGTTATTCAGAGATCATAGGGGGATGTTTAAGTCTCCAATTAAAATGTTGGATTTCTCTATTTCTCCTTGCAGGTTTTGTCTCATGCATTTTTATCTCCGTTGTTAAATGCATACACATAGGCTTATTTTGCTTCCTCAAGAGAGCTGACTTCTTGCGTTATTTAAAGATCCTTCTTTATCCATGATAATCTTGTTTTGATGCCTAATTTACCTTAAATTAGCATAGCCACTTCAGCTTTCTTTTGATTACTATTGTTATTGTGAACATTTCTCTATTTCTTTATTTTTGTCCGATTGCATCTTTATATTTCTGGTAAGCAGCACATAGTTGATTCTTTTGTAATCCATTCTGACAATTTCTGTCTTCTAATTGGTATTTTTAGACATTTATAGTTAAAGTGATTATGGATATTTTTGGATTTATATCAATCATATTCATAACTGTTTCTACTCATTGCTCTTTGTTTTCTCCTCTTTTTCTCCCTTGTATGGTCTTAATTCAGCATCTTATGCTTTTTTATTTCACGCTTAACATATCAATTATATATCTTTTGAAAAATATTTGATTTTTTTCCCTGGAGTTTATAATACATGATTTTCAACTTAACCAAGTTCATGTTCACATAACACCTATCTATACCACTTCACATGTAGTTTACATACCTATTTTTTAACAGAGGAATTCCAATTATTTCCTATTGTTCCTTATGTCACTGCCACTCAGTTCATATACCTGTATGTTACAATCACCCAGTAATTGTCACTAGGTGATTTAACAAATTTTTTTGGATAAATTAAGAATACAAGACAACATTATCTATTATGTCTTCATTTATTTGTTCTCTTGTGCTTTTAATTTCTTTATGTAAGTCCAAGTTCCTAAGCTGTATCATTTTCCACCTCCCTAAATAACTTCTCTTAACTTTTATTGCAGAGCAGGTCTGCATTAATAGAATTCCCCAGTTTTTGTCTGTGAAAGTATTTCTCTTTCACTTGTGTAGGATAGTGTCACTGATTATGGAATTCTACTCTTTTGTTTCTTTTAATTCAAATATTTTACACTGCCTTCTTATTATTTGTACTATTTATGATGCGTCCACTATAATTTTAATGCTTATTTCTCTATAAGTGAGGTATTTTTTCTTCTATTCTCTTTCAAGATTTTGTCTTTAATTTTCTAGAGTTTGAATGTGTCATGCCTTTGTGTGTATGAGTATGTATACATCTTTATTTATCCAACTTCGTGTTATCCATGATTCCTGAATCTGTGGTTTGGTGTCTATGATTAATTCTGGAAAGTTTTCAGCCATTCTTAATTACATACTCACTTTAATCTGTTTCTTTCCTACTGGTATTCCAATTATTTGTATATTAAAAGTTTTGATATTGTCCCATAGTTTCCCAGTGCTTTATTCTCTGTTTTATTCATTTTTTCCTCTTTGCTGCATGAGAAATTTCTCTTTATCTATTCTCAAGTTCACTGATTCTTGATTAGCTATGTTGAATCTACTTATGAGGAAAAGAGAGACATTCTTCATTTGTATTGCTGTATTTTTTATGTCTAACATTTCTTTTTGTTTTGTTTTGTTTTGTTTTGTTTTTTTTTTTGGCTGCCTTGTGGCATAAAGAGTTCCCAGGCCAAGGATCACATCTGAACCCCAGTTGTGACCTATGCCACAGCTGCAGCGAAGGCCAGATCCTTAACCCACTGTGCTGGACACACTGCATCCTGGCACTACAGAGATGTCAATGATCTCATTGTGCCCCAGCAGGAACTACTAACATTTCTTTTTGATTACTTAGTTTTCATCTTTCTGCTTATATTATTTATATATTCTTTCATGTTCTCTACTTTTCTGTTAGATCTTTTAACATAGTAATCACACTTTTAAATTTCTGACAGCTCTCACATCTATGTCATATCTTGGGCTTATTCTGATGATTGCTTTATTTCCTCAGATTGTATTTTGTTTTTCTTGCCTTTTGTCATACTTGCAGTTTTTGCTGAAAGCTAGATATATTATCTGGGAAAGTGGCAAATAGGAAATGAGGTAAATAGGCCTTTAGGGTGAAGATTTAAGTTAATCTGCCTAGGGAATGATCCATGTTTAAAATTTGTTTCAGCTTTATGTACCAGAGGCTTCAAATTCTTTTGGTATTTTTATACTCTGCCTTGGCTGTGTGTGTGTGTGTGTGTGTATGTCTATGTAAAATCTTCATAGTCTTCTGTATTGTATACCTCTTTCAACTAAACCCACTGATTTTTATTATATTGGAGCCCTATTTGTATTGTGATAATGTGGTGGGGAGGAGGAGTATTCTATGATCTATTAGTTAAGATTCAGTATTTTATTGGTTCTGGGTTTTAGGACTATGACTCTCATAATCATTTTTCTATTGGTGCAGTGTTACCCTGTCCATTACTTTCTTTCCTAACTGAAAAGCTCCAAATCTATATCTTTGAAGACATTTCCCCCATTTGACTTAGCTGTTCTTTGACTCCTTTTTTCAAGTCCATGCTGGAGGAATCAGGACTAGTAACCAATTTTTTTTCCAGCTAGATTAAGGTTTCCTAATGTGCTTTGTCAAAGTACCTTCACCTGGAAAGTAGTCCTTTGTTATGGAGCAGTCTCAGGCTATGTTTCAGGATAGTTAGTTATTTCCCCTCTTCTCTTGCACTGCAAAGAGGGGGTATTTCTTGGATCCTCACAGTGAGAACTCAAAATCTGTGAGTTCTCACTAAAAGCACAGGTCCCTTTAATACCATGGCCCCTTGAGTTTTTCACTGTTATACTTGTCCTCACTTGGTCCCCAATAACTCACATAAGCATATACAACTCTTTTCCAAAATTCTCTCAGAAAGATTTCTCACTTCTACTTTGCTGATGTGTTAATGTTTATAAACATTATGAAATATCATATATATAATATGTAATATACATATATACATATGTGTTGTATGTATATATGTATATACATGTATGTGTGTATATATGCTATAAGATAAAGATATAAAAACCCTAATCCACAACATACCTTTTGGAACAGTGTTCTTTTCTACTCTGATCCTGATTATGGATCAGTTCTCTGAAGTTGTTCAAATTGGTTTCCATCTCATACTGCATTTTATAGAAGAATTATCTTGTTATCTAACTTCTGCACCACAAAAGGGAACCCTGGAGAGACTCCACAAGCAAGAATTTGTCCATATAATATATTGGTTCTCAATCTGGTTGCACCACAGATTGACTCATTTCATGGATTAAAAAGTAGAGCTATGGAGTTCTCTTGTCATGTAGCATGTTAAGGATCCAGTATTGTCCCTCCAGTGGCTTGGAAGTCACTGCTGTGGTATGCGTTTGATCCCTGGCCCAGGAATATCCACATGCCAAGTGCATGGCCCCCCCAAAAAAAAAACAAAGTAGATGTGGAGTTCCTGATGTGGCTCAGCAGGTTAGTATGTCTGTGAGGATGAGGGTTTGATCCCTGGCCTTGCTCAGTGGGTTAAGAATCTGGTGTTGCAGCAAGGTGAGGCATAGGCATAGGTCACAGATGTGGCTTGCATCTAAATTTGGCTGTGTCATAAGCCTTAGCTGGAGCTCTGATTCAACCCATGGCCCAGGAACTTCCATATGCCATAGATACAGTCATAAACAGGAAAGAAAAAAGTAGATCTAAAGGTGTTTATTTTTTATTAAATCTTTCAGGTTATTAAAATGTGCAAAATGATTTAGAAATCATTGCTATCTTTGAAACACTGGACTTGGTCAAACTTAAAAATTTTGTGCTTGAAAAGACAAGAAGAATGTGAAAGCTAAACCACACAGTGGGATAAATGTTTGCCATCATATTTCTGACAGTGGACGTCTATCCAGAATATAGAAAGAGCCACTACAATTCAATAATAAAAAGACAAACAATCCAATTAAAAAGTGAGCAAAAGATTTGAATAGACATTTCACCAAAGAAGATACAGGAATACTACTCAGCCATAAAGAAGAATAAAATAATGTCATTTGCAGCAACATGGATGAGATTAGAGACCCTTATACTTGGTGAAGTAAGTCAGAAGGAGAAAGACAGATACCATATGATATCACTAAAAACTGGAATCTAATATACTGCACAAATGAAACTTTATTCAGAAAAGAAAATCAAGGACTTGGAGAACAGACTTGCAGTTGCCAAAAGGGTGAGGGAGGGAATGGGATGATAGGGGGGTCTGGGGTTAATAGTTGTAGACTTTTGCCTCTGGGCTGGAAAAGCAAGGAGATCCTACTGTATAGCACTGGGAACTGTGTCTAACCACTTGTGATGAATCCATATATGTATATGTAACCATGTCACCATGCTGTATAGCTGGGTATAATGAAAATAAAAATTAAAATAAAAAAAATAAAATAAATTTAAAAAATATATATAGGAAGAGCCAATAAGTACATGGAAAGATACTTTGCCTTATTTGTCATTAGGGAAATGTATTTTAAAGTCATAAAAATATAACACTTCACACTTATTAGACTGGCTATTAAAAAAAAAAGCAGACAAAAAAGTATTGGCAAGAATGAGCAGAAATGAATCCTCATACTTTACTAAGTGGAATGAAAAGGATTGAGCTCCTTTGGAACACAGCTTGGCAATTTCTAAAAATGCTAAAAAATGCATTTACCCTATGACTCATCAATTCCACTCAAGATAAATGAAAATATCTGTTGACACAAATACTTACAGGCATATTAATGTTTACAACAGCCTTAGTCATAATAACCAAAAAGTGGAAATAATCTAAATATCAGCAATATAATGGATAAACAGAATGTAGTATATCCATAGAATGAAAGAATATTGAGCAATAAAAGAGCAAAGTATGACTGCATGACACAACATGGATAGATAACCTGTAAACATCATTAATTGACAGAATCCAGATATAAAAAAAATTGTATAATTTTATTTATATGAAATGTCCAGAAAAGGCAAATCTATTGAAACCGAAAAGTAGATTGGAGTTACCTGGGTCATTAGTGGGAAAGGCTAATGACTGCTAATGGCACAAGGGATCATTTCTGGGTGATGAAAACATTCTAAAATTAGACTTAATAATGATTACTCTAAATTTACCAAAAATTACTCTACACTTAAAATGGAGAAATTTTATAGTATGTAATTTGTATCCCCCCAAACTGTTAAAAACACTATACAGAATATGAGGAAGAGACAAATGCTAAAATTTCACATATACTAGTAATCTGCATACCTGGAAAAAGAGTTGCATAACAAAAAGTCACTATGTATTCTGGGCATTGACGTATTGAGATATCAATGTATACAACAAAAGATGCCTCACTGCTATCTTTTTAAAATAGAGGATTAAATAATAAGAAATTAAAAACTTTGCTTCTTCTGTGTATGACAAGTACTATACTCAGCAGAGGTAGATCCTGGCGCTATCTAAAATTACATTGAACATCAAGTCTGCTATGTCTAGTATATGTATTCTGTGATTTAGTTTACCCACAAATTGGGGATACTAATGTTCTTCCCACTGTATTTTTTTATAGTCACAATACAAGACTGAAATTAAAAAGCACTTAAAACAGAGCCTAGGATGTAGGAGAAAATATGCCTCATAATATGAATATTTATTAACAAGTTCTAGCAGGCTATATTGGTTTTCTAGCACTGTCAACAAATCATCAAAAACTAGGTTGCTTAAAACAACAGACATTACAACAGGAATTCTAGCACAGTTATGGTATCTAGAAGCCCCAAATCAAGAACAGGACCATGCCACCATGCCATTTCTGAAGATTCAATGGCTGGACCATTCCTTCTCTCTTTCTAGCTTCTGGTCGTTTTTAACCATCACCGTTCCTTGGCTTAAAGCCACATCACTCTAGTCTCTGCCTCAGTAGTTACTTCTCTCTGTCCTCACATTCTTTTTCCCCTGTGCATCTTTGTGTACAAATTTCTCTGTTATTAAACAACATTAGTTATTAGATTAGGACCCACTCTATGAAATTATCTTAATTTCATTACATCTGCAAAACCCTGATTTTCAAATTATATTCACAGGTGCTAGGGGTTAGGACTAGAAAAATTTTGGGTGGGGTACAATTCAAGCTATAAAAACAGGTTAAGAAAACCAATTATATAAAACCTCACTTGAAAAACAAAACACTAGTACTGGGATCAGCTTAAATAGTTTTATTGTGATCAAGTAATTTTCGTATAGTTCTCCTTTGAAGTGAGCCTCTTATTAAAATTTTGAATGTATTTGAGTCATTAAGATTTTACTTACATATGTGTATGTTTCCAAAGTACTTGATATTTTTGGTGCTGAGTATCACAAATTTCAAAAGTCTATTCATATAAAACTCAGTGTTACCAGTATTAGATTTGTTATTTATGTTTCTACATTGTCAGTTTCCTGAAAACATTTGAGAAACAGGATTTTAAAACAATTCAAATACATTTAATTAGCACAAGGAAAACATAAGAGGATTCAAACAATGTTGATTTGTACATGCCTTTAAGGCATAGTTTACTGTTGGCTGGCAAATAGATTGATTACAAATAAATGTGTAAGAGACAGTATAACTAATTTCACAGTCAGGAATTAATCTTGTTTCATGCTTCATTTTTTAAAGTTCAGTGTAACTTCTATCAGGTTCCTAACATAGCTTATAATTGACTAATGGAAATCAGAGTCATAGGAAATTTAAATCCAAATTATAGTGACCCTTGAACAACACAGGTTTGAACTACTGAGATCCACTTACATGCAGATTTTTTTCAATAAAGATTTTCCATGGTACTATACGATCTGGGGTTGGGTGTTGAACCCAGAGATGCAGAACTTCAGATGTTGATGGCCAACTGTGAATTTATACCAGGATTTTCAACTATTTGGTGTGAGTCAGCAGATACATTTTTCAAGGATCAACTACAATCAGAGAGAAGTAATATGTCACTTATTTATTTTTGAGACATAAGATGTAATTAGATTATTCATATGCATATTGGTATACATATGGCATTTTTACACATTTTCAAGATAAATATATTAATATCTACTTATGAAGATAAGCACATTTGCAAATAAACTGTTATTCTAATCTGAACAATGGTAATTGCTCAAGTACATAAAAATTTAGAAAGTTAAAACATAACTTAGAACCGTGATGATGTTAAAATAATCCCTCCATTTAGTTAATTTTTTTAAAGTAAATGTCTTATTTGAAAAGAAGTTAATTATTTTAATGTCTGAATCCTTCAATGAAGAATGCTTGAAGTATTTGTGAACTGTTTATCCCATATCTATGCTAAGTCATCAAAATCACAACTGGTGAAACAGATGACAACTTGGAAAGGGTTTAAACTTGTCTGACATTTGTCAGTCATAATATATACCTTGGTTTTTGATTTGGCTGCTTTAAACTGATAGACAAGTGTTTATCTCCGATAACTGTTGTGATCCTTGTAATGCTCTCCTCAATCTGATGTTATGTGTCACATGATAAACTGATATGTTTTGTGATGAAACGTGCTAGGGACAGACACTTAAGACAGAGCACCAGGAAGTGGCCTTAGAACTCCAGTTTAACAGATATTCTCACCACGTAAGTAGACAGATATCAGCACATGCCTTGCATACAAACACACACACACACACATACACACAGTTCATAGTTGTTAAAGGTGATGAATTCATTCAAAAGTGACAGGTCAATTTTAGCAAAGACACAGATAAATTTTAGTGGTAGTTTCAACAGATTGCCCCGAAGTACTCCTGTTTTCATACATCTTTTTTAAAAATAGATAATCAAAAACTCTTATTGACTCAGTAATCTTTTAGCAGGATTTGTGGGCCTTAAGTCATGATTGATGGTTCAAAAACATTAGATCTTGGTGGATTTGTATCTATTTCAATAAATGTTTTAGATTTTCTTGTAGACATTGAAAATTCTGCACAAATCTCACTATACAAGATGATTTTTGCTTTGTTTATTCCTAAAGGTGTTTTTAAAATAACTGATTATATCAATCATTTTAAATTCAATAAAATCCACTTTTTTAATGTAATATTATCAAAAAATGGAAAAAACAAGCTCATGGAATAGTGCCTACTTCAGGATTACGTTTCAAAATCTCCATGTGTTATTTTTTTAGTTTGTCCTGGTTATTTAAGTAAAGTTGGAATTTTGGACTTCTCTGCTATATTTTTATAAAGTAAGGCCTTTCATGGGAGATTTCTTTCATGGGAGGAATATGTGAATATGCTTTTTAAATTAAAAGTACTGAGCTTTTGGAATTCCCATTGTGGCTCAGTGGGTTAAGAAACCAACACAGTGTCTGTAAGGATACGGATTTGATCCCTGGCCTTGCTCAGTGGGTTAGAAGATCTAGTGTTGCCCCAGGCTGCACTGTAGGTTGCAGATGCAGCTCAGATCCCAAGTTGACTCAACCCCTACCTGTGAGTGGAGCCCTAAAACATGAAAGGTATAATAAACAAGTACTGAACTTTTAATTTTAATCAACTAACTATTCAAAAATTTTACTGAGTACCTAACCTATGCATAGGCTCTTAGTTACAAAGAACAAATAAAAAATGATTCCTGTCCCCAAGGAACTAGAACATAGAAAGGATATTTGTAGGTAAAATAAATAACACTCATTTTGAAATCTCACGGAATACAGTGAAATCAAAGCTATAGAAAAAAACAAATTTAAAAGTCAAAGAATAACTGCATTGGGGGAGAGAAAAGTGGGTAAAGGAATGTTTAAAGAAAAAGATCATTTTCTTTGATTCCACTCCTTTTTTTGTGAGGCATACACAGGAACAAGAGTCTTAGAGGAGAAGGAGATAACATATTGCTTTCAAATACCAAAGAATTTTTTTTTTCTTTTTTGGCCACATTTTTTTTTTCTTTTTCCCAGCCCAGGGACTGAATCCGAGCTGTGCCTGCAATCTGCGCTGCAGCTCTGGCAATGCTGGACACTTAACCAACTTTGCCAGACCAGGGATGGAACCCATGCCTCTGCAGCAACCCAAATCACTGCAGTAAGATCCTTAACCCACTATTCCAAAGTGGGAATTCCAAGATTTTAATGAATACATGAAGGCACAAAATAACATACTTTGTCCAAGAATTATCATTTGTGTGTTTATATGAGAAAAATAATTCCACACTTCCACCATGCTTTTTTATTCTTGTTGGGCTACACTATGCAGGCCTATAAGGCCTATTACGTGCCAAGCTTTAAGACGGTCTCAAAGAAAGAGCCTGGAGTCAGCAACAGAGACATGGATAGTTTACTGGATAAGGGGGATATTACATGTCTGAAGCAATGTCCTGGCAGAAAGCAAAGGCAAGCAGGACATGGTGGCAGTCTTTTGTGGGTTTTTTTTGGGGGGGAGGGGGTTGCCAGTTATAGGCAGAATTGACATCAGGTTGGCTAATTTCTTTTTGGGGAAACTAGCAGATGGGCAGGGCCCTCACCACCCTTTGATAAAAATAATCAATAGCTGGGCAGGGACAACCATGCAGGAAGTCTGGTCATGTAAGTAGGTATAGGCTGGTCAGGCACAGGTTGAGCAAGAAATGTACACAGAGCAAAAAAACAGCCATTTTGAGTGCTCTTTTTACAGTTCTCTTGGGGAAAAAAAATATTAAAACTGTGTTAGCATTAGACATGAAAAGAAAAAAACTAAGAAATGGGAAAGTAGGCAGGTTCTGAAATCTATTTCAACTAGTTTCACCTATTAAAGATTATTAAATGATATGGGATCTTATCTTGATCTCTATGTATTAACCCCTTATCAGGTATTTATGGCCTGTGAATATTTTCTTCTATTCTATAGGTTGCTTCATCCATCTGTTGATTTTTTCCTTTGCTGTTCAAAAGCTTTTAAGTTTTATGTAGTTCCTTTGTTTACTTCTGCTTTTGTTGCTAGTGCTTTTGGTATCACACCCTTAAAATCATGACCAAGACCAATGCCATGAAGATATTTCCTTGGTCTTACATTTTTCATTCTTTGCATGTGAAAGAAAAATCCAGTTTTTCTAACACCAGTTGAAAAGATGGAACTTTCTCCTTTCCATCTTGGCACTCTTAGCTAAGATTAATTTACCATGTATACCCAAATTTATCTCTGGGTTCTCTCTTTTGTTCCATTGGTTATATATCTGTCCTTGTGCAAATATCATATGATTTGAATTTGTGTGGCTTTGTAGTATGTTTCTAAATCAGGAATAGAGACATCTCTTGTTTTTCTTTATCAAGACTGCTTTAACAATTCGGGCAACTTTGCAGTTTTATCTAAACTTTAGGATAGTTTTTTCTAAGTCTGCAAAAAAAATAGCATTGGGATTTTAATGGAGTTTGCACTGAATCTATAGATAACTTTGTTTAGTATGCGTATTTTAATAATATTAAAATCTTCCAATCCATGAATACAGGAGGTTTTTCCATTTATTTGTGTCTTCTTTAATTTCTATCACAGTTTATATTTTTCAGTGTACAGTGTTTTATGTCCTTAGTCAAGTTTTTTCCTAAGTATTTTATTCTTTTTGATGCCATCATAAATGAAATTGTTTCCATAATTTCCTTTTCAGATAGTTCACTGTCAAAAATATATAAAAATGCTCCTGATACTTAATTTTTGATTTTTTATCTTACAACTGTATTGTTTATGAGTTATAAGGTTTTCTGGTATAGTCTTTAGGGTTTTTTTACAGATAAGATCATGCCACCTGCAAATGAAGACAGTATTACTTTCTCCTTTCTGATATAAATGCCTATTTATTTTTCTGCCTCATTTCTATGGCTAGTATTTCAGTCTGCTTTGAATAGAAGTGGCTAAAACAGGCATCCTTACCTTGTTCCTGAGTAAAGATATAAAGTTGAAAACACTAGGTTACTATTCCTGATGAACATAATTCAAAAATCTTTAACCAAAACTTATATCTATACTCAATAACACATTGGAAGGATAATATATATTACATAGTGGGGTTTATCCATGGGATGCAAGCGTGGTTCAACACATAAAAATCAGTTAATTTCATATGCAACATTAACACAGTGAAGGATAAAAAATTACATGATCATCAAAGTGGGTACAGAAAAATATCTGTTAAGTCCAACATGTTTTCATGATGAAAACTCTCAATAAACTTAGAGGGAAATTACCTCAACATAATAAAAGCCATATATGAAAAGGCCACAGCTGACATATTCAAGGGTGAAACACTAGTCTTCTCTTTTTACAATGCAAATAAAACTCTGAATTTAAAGTATATATATCTTTATTATCTCTAAATTTTTAATCATTACTTTGCCTAACTGTTTTTATGAAATAGATATAGCACTCTTCATGATAGAGAATACCAGAGCATATTTTACATGAAATTATGATTAATCACTTAATCACAACTCTCATTTACAAAGAAGATGCTATTTTATGTGAAGTAAAACAAATTACTAATTATTATAGTATTATGATTTTCTGAGTTGAGTATATATTTGAAAATGTTTGAAAATAATTATATTTTCTATTTGAGAACTCTAAGGATGAGAAAGAAAATTACTATCCAAGGAATCATAAAATCCATTGAATGAGAAAACATTATGATTTACTTAAAGTAGTTTACTAGAACAGGTGAAAACAACAGTGATGGGATACAAACTGTTATTATTTAAAACAAAATAGTATAGTTTTTCTTTGACAATTCCAACTTCCCACATTAATTTTAAAATGTCTTAGTGCTAAATTATCAACATGACCAAGTTACCCTAAAACAAAAAAAATGATTTAGAATTATTCAAAATGTTTCACTTATGCACCATGATCATATGCTTAACATTATACTTTACATGGAGTTATCAAAATATCAATATTTTTTTCAAATGTTGAAAATAATTATATTTTGTGCACTTTATTGAAGTTTATATTATGTGTACTCTCTTACCTCATATACTTATATTGAATCAAAAATATAGTAATAAAACACAATACTAAATGTGTATTACTTGATCCTCATAAAAGCCCAAGAGGTAATATTAGTTGAGTGAATTTAAATAGGAGAAAATTTATAATCAGAAAATTTAAATATCTTATCCAAGATCATACATCTAGTATGTGATCAAAGCAAAATAAAATTCTGGTACTTTGTCTCAAAATTCCAATCTTTTTCACTATGCCAAATTTCAAAAATTACTCTGTGGAATCAGAAGGAAATCCAAAAAATGAGCAGAATTATTACAGATCCTTATCAACAAGAAACGAAAGAATGAATTATATATACAAAAAAATGGGACAACTTATTTAGCCTACTGGGCATTCTGAAATCTCTTCTGTTTATTCATCATGGGTGATAAACAGTTTATCCAGATAGAAGGATGGGGGAGGATCTTTGTAAAAGTGTCACATAACTGGCATAGAGTGCTAGTGGAACACTTTTTCCAAAAACTTTAGTTTGCGCTCTTCAATACCACTGGTCCTTTCACTAACCACAGGATTTCTGCTTCAATAATCAACCCGTGCTTCTCTGTCCCAAGAAAACCATGCCTATATGGTGGGGCTTGAGCAGCCAGAAATAGGAAGATAAGACAGTTCACTCGGAGCACACATCTCATGAAATATTTATATTGGAGGAAACTGATAAAAACGTCAACTTAAAAAAATCACTTAAGTTTCAAATCCAGCACAAACACACAAAGACAAAAGAGCCTTTATGCATCTAACTTTAAAACCCTATTTCCAAATAAACTGAAGGAGAAAAAATAGTGTTTGACACTTAAGTGAATGATATAGTTCATAAAATCAAACATCTAGGTTGAAATTATAAGGGCATATATAAGAGGTTTGAAGAGTTTTTGAAGAGTAAAGTTAATAAATTAATATCTAAATAAAAGTTCAAAAAAGAGATGAAAAATAATTCACTAAAATATAAAAATAAATGTTTCTGAGATTTAAAAAAAAAGTCTGAATTTTCCAAATGAAAGGTCTCACTAATTTCCAGGCTGAATTGTTAATGGAAACAAAATAATAACAAAAATAGCAATAATTTTTTTTTTATATAATACACCTTTATAGAGCTTGCTATATGCCAGGCATAGCTCTAAATGTCTTCCATATATTAACTAATTTAACACTTGTTGTGAACCTGGGAATTAGGTACTATTTTTAGTTGAGTAATCTATGGCACAGGCATATAAAATAACGTGGTTAAATGGCACTCAGATGTCGTGTTCTTAACATTTACTGACTTTTAAAGAGCTAGTGTACAGATTCTCAAATGTAGCGGAAAACTAAGGTTAAAGAGAATGTCGTACAGATTTAGGAAGAGCAAGAATCTCCAAAACAACAACAATCAGATTGACATCATATTCTTAATTATAAGCTAGAAACTAATAAATTAGATACCATCTATTTCACGTAGCTTAAAAAAAAAAGCTTATTGAGGATATATAAGAATTAAGAATGTTTAATAAGTGTTAGGGATATGCTCACAAAATTCTAATCAATTAAGATAAAACATCACAAAGGACATGTGTGATCAAAGAAAAAAGTATTCATGAGAAATTAAACTTTTTATATATACACATATTTCAATTTATACTTAAATATGTAAAGATAAGTGTTAATTTACATTTCTTAAGACTCAAGGGACCAACTCTACAAAACCTTTAAGGCATGAGATATACTGTCAAACATTCTTAGAATTTCAAAGGGTGGGATGAAGACATTTATCTTGGGGGATAGAAAGATTGGTAAAGGATAAGTTCTTTTTGTGGAATAGACATTGTGTCTGACAGA
>PVHT021183693.1:20077255-20136666 GCA_004024745.2 Catagonus wagneri
ACTTAAATATGTAAAGATAAGTGTTAATTTACATTTCTTAAGACTCAAGGGACCAACTCTACAAAACCTTTAAGGCATGAGATATACTGTCAAACATTCTTAGAATTTCAAAGGGTGGGATGAAGACATTTATCTTGGGGGATAGAAAGATTGGTAAAGGATAAGTTCTTTTTGTGGAATAGACATTGTGTCTGACAGAAGGAAAGAATAGTTCATGCTTTTCAAGTAACAGGAAAACATATTGTGAACCAGAAAATATTTAAAGATGGGTTTGAACTTTGTCATTAAATTTCCTATTTAACAGTGTGAAGATATCCAAGAAATTTTTTAAAAGACATGAAGAATAATGTATGCTTACGTATTTGCTGAGGGTTGTGGTTGTAGAGGAAAAGTAGTAGCCTAATCAGATTCCAGAATATCAGATACTAAAGTAAATTGTACCTGTTGGCATGATAACTGATCATAACTTTAGTGGAATAGAATAATTGACCAGTAGAACTTAGACATTTGAGAATTTAGTATTTGTGAGTTGAGAGTCAAAAGAATGGATTCTTTAATGGTGCTGTTATTTCAACTATCTATGTATCTGTTCATAAAATATAACAAAATACAAAAACAAATTCTGAATGGATTCGATATTTGAAATAACCAAATAGAATATTCAACAAATAGGACTTAAAAAGAGTAAGGAAAAGTGTGCAGTTTCACAGACAAGAATGGAAGTGATACCAATTAAGAGGTCTCCATATCTTTTCACTCTACCAGGAATGGATATATTTGACAGTGATGTACAGGCTTAGTGATTCCTCTTAGACCTTAAGCTTAGTGCTGCTAAAACCATATTTTGGTTACTTGTTCAAATGTGGGAGTTTTGAGATTGAATTGGAAATCAATTAATAGTACTCAGTTTTTTTCTCTCCTCCTCCAAGGATGTTAGCAAAGAAGCAAGGGGTTAGTTTTTTATTTAACCGTTTATCTTGAGAGAACTGTTCAAAAAAAGGAGAGTATAATTTCTATGCTTATTCACTCCAAATGCAAGAGTTTGCCTATACTAACCCCAAACTCCCAGTCCATCTCACTCTCTCCGCCTCCACTTTGGCAACCACAAGTCTGTTCTCTTGTGTCCATATGTTTGTTTCTTTTCTGAAGATGGGCTAAATTGTGCCATATATTAGATTCCAGATGTGTGATATCATATGGTATTTGTCTTTCTCTCCTGACTTACTTCACTTAGTATGACAGTCTCTAGTTCCATCCATGTTGCTTCAAAAGGCATTATTTTGTTCTTTTTTATGGCTGAGTAGTATTCCATTGTGTTTATATACCACATCTTCCTAATCCATTCATCTGTAAAAGGACATTTAGGTTGTTTCCATGTCTTGGCTATTGTGAATTTTGCCCCAGTGAACATAGGGGTGCATATATATTTTTTAAGGAAAGTTTTGTCTGGCTTTATGTCCAGGAGTGGGGTTCCTGGATCATATGATAGTTCTATATTCAGTTTTCTGAGATACCTCCATACTGTTTTCCATAGTGGTTGTACCAATTTACCTTCCCACTGACAGTGAAGGAGGGTAACCTTTTTCGCCATACCCTCTCCAACATTTGTTATTTGTTTACTTGTTAATGACGGCCATTCTGACTAGTGTGAGGTAGTACCTTACTGTAGTTTTGATTTAAATTTCTCTAATAATTAGTGATGTTGAACATTTTTTCATGTGCCTGTTGGTCATCTGTATATTTTCTATAGCCCCAAAATAGAAAGAATCCAGATGCCCATCAACTGTAGAATGGATAGATAAATTGTGGTCTTTTCATACAACAGAGCATTCAAAAGTAATGCAAGAGAAGTGCTAGCTTCTAATAGGGAAAAGTGGGCCACTTCAGAGTATTCAAAAAGATTGTGAGTTTTTCAAGTGGGGGAGGATGCACTGCAATTTTGAGATGGAAAATCTATCAAATTGACTTGTTATGATTTTTATACACCTATAACTGAAATAAAATTCATTAAGAAAGCAAAAAAAAAAAGATTTGGAGTTTTTCAAGTGCCTGTTTTAAGCCTGAGAGACACTGCATTTCCCAATCATAGTCTTTCCTTTGGCATAATAGACACATGGCATATTTTCAATTAAAATCCTGGAAAAATTTGCACATGTCAAATTTTTGAAAATTGTATGTTCTCAGTTTCCCAAAAATCTATATTTAAAAGATCTTTCTCTACATCATTTAAATTTGAAGGCAAACTTTTTATATAATTAAATCAAATATTTCTATTTAACCAATTAAATTGGTTTTAGGAAGAAGCTTCATAGAGCACACCGTTTTTAGGAATTAATTGAATGACACTTTTCTATTTGAGCTTTGAGAGTTGGAAATATAATGACAATACAAGCTTAAGTCCTTTCATTGCTTGAAATGACTTTATAATTCTAATCCTGTCAATTGCATTGACACCTTAATAATAAAAGAATACAATTTCTTCTAAATAGTTATTTGTTTGAATCAACTTTATATTTTGGATTTTATTTGCTAAAAAACATTATTATACATCTTTTAATATAAAATTAATTATATTTTAAAGAAATTCTCTGTTCAAAATTGTAGATATGACCTTGTTCTAAAAGCCTAAATATTGTTAATTAATTGAGTTATTTTTAGATACAGAAATTGATATGCAAGTTAATATATTTCCAATATATACAATGAAATTTTAGGATATGACATTTTATTAGCTATGAGAAAGTTTATTGAATGGAAGATTTCTGTTAATATTTTTCTTTATATTTGCTTTTCCTTCTATGGGTTAGAAAGCACTCAGCAATGATATACCAGAAAACAGAATAATAAGAAACACACCATTATTTCTACAATGGTCCAAATTAAATATATTCCAGTATAATGCCATTTGTCTCTTTTGTAAACCAGAAAGCATCTAAAATATTCTTAAAATCTTATTTTCCTGAAATATACTAATCTAAAAAGCATTCAGATTTAATATATAACTTTATATTTATAATATTTTTTTATTGTCTCCAATATGTCCTATAGAGATGGAGGCTAAATGTATAAATGTGTTTTAAATAAAACTGTAGGGTCCATATATTTAGTGGATTATTTATTTTCTAGCAATTTTAAAGTTATATTAAAAATGTATGTTCCAAGATTCCTATCAGTTTACTAGTAAAGAATCAAAATCCAGAAAATGTAGTAGTCATTTGAGAAAAAAATTTTTGAAAGGAAACTTAAAATGCAATGTGCAGCATACAGACAAGGGCAAGAAGTACCAGAAAGAGTTCATCCGGTCAAAATTGTTCATCTACGTTTACTTGTCGGATCTTTGGACTGTAAATTTTCTGAGCTTCTGCTTTCCTATCTGCAAAGAAAGAAGTACGAATTGTATGTTCTATAATATTCCTATTATGATTTGATTCTTTCTCCTTACATAAAAATTATTCATCAAATATCGTTTCTCTCCTGTAATAGTCACTGTGCTTTTAGATATAGTAGTATATAATATACTGTTACTATGAAACAAACTTAGTGGTTTAAAGCAACATAATTTAATGGCTCAGCTCTGTAGGTCAGGAGTCTGGAAACAGCATAATGGGGTTCTCTGCTGTGGCTAGCACAAGCATGTGATCCAGTTAGGTGTTGGCCATACTGTGTCTCTCATCTAGGATTCTCTTCCAACCTCACTCCAATTGTTGGAAGAATTGTTTCTTGTAGCCCTAGGAGTGAGGTCCCTGTTTACTTATTGGCTCTCAACCAAGGGTCATTTTCTCCTCCCAGAGGCCACCTACATTCCTTGTTATGTGGACTGCTCCACCTTAAAAGCTAACAATGGAAAAACTTCCTCACATTGAATTTATCTCAAGTTTAGAATCTGACTTTGAATCCCTCACCAGGCAGTTTGACCGTTATAAGCGTTAACCCAATTAAGGGAAGTTCACCAAGGAGAATCTTAAATTGTTTAACTACTTTAAAATTTTAATTTCATCTACAAAATGCCATTATAGCAGCACGTATAGTACTGTTTCATTGGATAACTGACAAAAGGCGTGTGTTCCCAGGGGAATGGGAATTTGGGGACATATCTTACAATTCTGCCTATCACAACCAGTGAACGTGTCAGTCACAGTCTCTTCTTACATAATATTGCAATCTAGTTTGGAAAATAAATCAATGACCAAGTAATTACTAAAGGTTATATTGGACAAATGTTAAATAGAAGTAGCTTGCTTTGAGTTCAGTTATCCAAGATCATCTTAATTTATCCACTTGCACCAAGAGCATAACCAGTTTTTAAATTTCAGTTGAGGGTATGCATACCCCTAAATCTTATTTTGCTCAATATTTCTCCCACAGACTTAACATGGTATTTGGATGTTTCCCTGGATATTCTCCATTTACCCCTTAACATCCCCCCTTGTTTTTGCCTCATGCTTGTCTTACCCCTCTCACTTTCTCCAGGAGGTGGAAATTTATAGACCGTTTTACTGGATCCAATACCCTTGATCTTCTGGTTGGATTTGACCAATGGCAGGCATAAGCAGGAGACCAGGGGTGGGAGGATAGGGTTGTTGGGGTATTTATTCTCTCTCTCTGATAGCTTGTAGATGGACACAGTTCCTGTCTAGGAGACTGCTTCAGCAACTATAGCTTTGTCTTTCTGGACAACAGTAAGTTTCTTCTTCCTTTTCCTTCAATCTAGACCTAGCAGTGAATCCCTACTGTTTATGATTGTAGGGTCCTTTGTCATCTTTCATTTTCCTTAAGATTCCCAAATAATATAAATATGCCTCTCCACAATTGTCCTATATGAGTGTGGGATCTATTAGCTAATAACATAACTGATATAAATGTTTTATTACTATGTAGTATTTTTTGCCAGTTTACCCATGGATTTGTTTAGGGTGGCACTGTGCTATATAAATATGAGGCCATGAAATATGGTTTTGGCCACATGGCACATAATCAGAGAAGCATTTCTGGAAAAGCAGCTTATGTTTCTATTACAAATCACAACCAGTCCTTATTCTCCCTCCCTGATTCTTCCTGCTTGGTTCGGAGGAGGAGATATGTAACCATAAAACTGTAAGCATGGGACTGAGCCTCTAAGGGTGGGAGTGAAAAGATGGAAACACTCTGAATTTCTGGTGACAGCTCTGAGCCACCATACATATCATGAAGCTTGCTCTGATCTTCACGATACAGATAAATCCTACTGTTTGTAGGATTTTATTTTTTCTATATGGCTGATGAATATATTCCTGACTGGTAGATCTACCCACCCTATTCCTTTCTTTCCATACAATATTATTATCAACAGACTAAGTGATGAAATATATATTTGTGGAACATCTTCCTTACTATTTCTGATCAGAGCACAAGCAGATAAAGTAGGTCTGCCATTCCCAAGAGGACATTGAACATGCAAGCTCAAGTGGAAACTTAGGTGCACACACTTCTCTAATTTTTTGTTTCAAGTAGAAACACATCAAAATTGTCCAGAGCTTTTTATAATACTTTGCAAGATTTTTAATATACCTTACCTCTAGTTTATAATTATTTATTTACATTTATTTTCACTCCACAAACAGAAAGTGAGATGGCAAGTTCAGTGTGCTTTTACAAGATAGATGCACAATTCAGGATACATAGGACACTTAATGCTATTTTTTATAACCACCCACTTTGTTTTTGGCTCACCTCAAACTTCACACTTCTTGCAGCAAGAAAGCCAACCACTGCATGTCGCTTCTTTGATATCTCCTCTCTAACAACCTGATTATCTGTATATTTTGTCCTCAGTTTGCTTTCTTAACACATTATATTTCTACCATTAGTCTTGTGGATTTTTCCTATGTTACATTATTAATAAACTCTCTGATTCTCCTCTGATAAGTACTGGTCACTTCACATTTTATCTGTGTCATGTTAATAGTTGACATCCTTAGTAGCATTCAGAAAATTAGATGAACATAAACCAGATTTTTTTTTCAATTTCCAGGAAATTTTTATTGCTTTACCCACAATTGAGGCCATAGAAGCAAAGATTTTAATCTGATATCTGGCTTTGTACAGGTCATGATTGTCATGCAGGCTTTGAATAATTAAGACTGAGAAAGTTTTGAACATAAATGGGAAGAAATAGATTAGAAGGTAGCAGCAAGGAAAAATAAGTGAAATGATAGTGAGTTTTATTTTAATAACATGTGGTAAGGAGTCTTATGATATATGATGTCTCATAATTATTGATATTTGTCAGAGAAGAATCAGATTTAGCAAGGCGAAAATACTCTGAATCTTGAAGACTAGATCATAAGGCAGCAAGAGATTTCTTTTATGCGATATTCTTTCACATAATATGGTTCTGATTTCTTAGACTGAGCATTGCTACAGAGCATTAGGTTTTGAATGTGAGTTACTGAGATAAGACAGCTGCAAGATTTAAGAGCAAACAAAAAATTTAATGTGAAAAATTAAAAGGGTCAGCTTGTTGAACTTCATAACATTTTACCAATATGAAGAAAAGTAAAATCTGTTGCTGAAGTGATAAGGAAATGCTCAATCATGTTTTTATAAATTGTTCACTTTCTCTCTCATTTTTATTATGAAAGCAATTAAAACTGAAATTGCATAATGAGTATTATTGTCATTACAGTGATATTTCATAAATACTACGTGTGCTTTAGGACTGAGACATTAGAGTGATAAAAGGAAACAATAACATTTTATGTTTTTGTGTAATAAAGTCTTTTCCTGTTTCTCTTCAAAGTTTGAGATTATTCTCATTAACAAAATTAAATAAAATGATTTGGGGAATTCTGTCACTGCTCTTACACTTTTTCTGGTTTATTTGTACTTCATGAAAGATTTGTACAACAGCTACACAACTTGGATTAACCTCTTTCTCTCCAAATGCAAGGATGTGCCATTTGTAAGATTCCTTTTTTGTAAGAGTCATTTTTAGAGAAGTGAGACACTAACATCAAATTATCCCCTTTGAGACTTCCAATTCATGACTGGCAACATGCATTTATATCCTTAGGTGTCAGAAAGGAGGTTAAAAAATAAAAAGAGGGGGTAAATTGGAAGTGACACCATGGTGGCCTGAGGGGAGTCAGACAGGACTTGGCGATAAGATTATAATGTGTGTCCTAAAACATAAATCATAACCTCAGACTGACAGGAGTCTTAGAACTGAAACTGGGTAACTTAATCCACCTACCACCCTCCCTGATGGCAGTGAAACAGTGGAGTAAAAATGCTTTAATACAACACAGGACTGTAAACAGCGGGTAGAGAGGTAAGGTAGTACATTTTCTATTTTACTGCCTATATTTATTTGTTTTAGTAATCACCTAACACATGACCAAGATGAGCAGGGCACATGTTCTGGGAGCTAAAGGACTGGATCCTGTTTGATCCCACCCCAAACTAAAATGTGATCTTGAGCTCTAGGATTTAATATTTGTTGTGTTTATGACAGTTTCTTCAGTGACTTATATAGCAAATATTTGCTGAATGGTTAACATTTCTTTCTCTTTCATTTTTTCATACAAAAAAAGTATCTACAGGAAGACACATGTCTAGGCATACTATAAAGATACAGGAATGATGTAATCTCATGTAAACAAATTACAGATGCACCTAAATTTCTTACTAGATATGATTGTATTTAAAATCTTTTTTACATCAAAATGAAGAAGCGTTATCCATTTCATATTTTACAGAAAATCTGACTATAAAAATTAAAAGCTTTAATTTTAAATGTATAGGTTTTATTGAAAGAGCTACATAGAGTCATTAATTACTTTTTAGAACACTCATGAGAAATTGGATTATTTTCATTTAAAGGTTATTTTTCAGTATTTATGATTTAAATGGTCATTTTAGCAAGAAGCTCATTTTTAATATTTTCTCTGTTTGCCAATTCATTCTTGATCTGCAAATCTTTGTTAATAATAATGATAATAATAATAATAGTTTGGTTAAAGTACAATTATTCTTTAAATATTGACCTCAAATAGATAGCATTAGATATTTATACTTTTTTATCTCTACTTTTAAAAATTAATTTGTAAATAATTCAGAATTTTAAAATCCTGAGTAAAATGATATAACTAAAATTTTTAATTATGGTTCATCTTCAATAAAGCAATTTGGTGATAATACATGGAGAAAGCATAAATTATGAGAAGGAAATGCATATTAAATCTTTCTATATTCAATATGCTCACTTAGGCATGCACACATTTTAAGGACATTAATATTATAAAATTAACAAACTTGGAGCATTTACTTGAATGTGTTATTTCTGTTTCTGCTAAAATTCTAGAAATAACAACTGGAAGAACTATTTTATGACTGGAACATGAATGGACACTATTAATTCAATGATAGCACCACGATTTATATTAAATACCCTTTACCAACTAGTTCAGAATAACTACTCTTATGTTCACCTTTGCTATCTATTTTCAATAAATCACCTCAAAGACATCAGTTTTACCTATTAAGTGGTCTTCTTAGGACACCCTTGCTCATAGAACTTAAAATTGAAATTTCTTTTCTTGTGATACAAAGTACCTAACTTGTCCCTTATTTAAATCTAATTACATACCATTTAAAAAATCAGAATTGGAAATATTAATAATAAAAACTTTAATTCAAAATGGTAGAAAATTAAATGTTTTATAGTCTCTTTTCTCTTTATCTCTGCTCCCATTGTGACATTTTTCTAATCATTTTACATATGATAACAGTAGCATGTGAAACACATTTGTTTATATTATGATACTAATTCATGTCCTGAGGAATGAGTCTGATCTGAGAGTATAACTGGAAATTTTTTAAGTAGACATCATTAATATGATATTACATCAAATGTTATGAAGATTTAAAATTATTGACACATTATGAGAGAGAGTCACCTTTCTAATAAACTGTATTAGTCGTACAGGTAATACTACTTTGGCAAATAAAGTAATATAGAACAGTTTTAAGAAAAAAGTATTTTCTGAGGGGGATGGAGCTTTAATCTTCTCTGTTTTGTGATATGAGTGTATAACTAGTTCTGGGCAACAGTTCATGCTTTTGCCAATGTTGTTACCAACCTGCATTCTTGGCCTTCCTTAATAGAAACTGATATGAGGCTAGGCAAGAAATTCAGGCAAGGCTTTAGTGGGGCCAGTGCTACAGCAGGGGGTAGTGAAAACAAGCAACAAGTTCCTCTGTTCCTCTCTTCCTTTGCTCAATTGCTGGGGGAGTGGCAAGCGAACTGGTTCTTTATATGGGGTGAGGGTATAGTCAGGTCCAGGGATCAAGCTAGAGAGGTGGCTTAGATAGTCTGCTCACCCCTTTACTGGTGGTCTGTCCAGGGGGCACCTGTAGTAGTATCCTACTTTTGCTCCAGATACCTCTCTTTTGCTCTTGGCTCTTCAGAGGTGGCAATTGTTTTCTTTAGTTTTTTGGTATCTTCTTGTCCATAATTTGCTAGTCCCTTATAGTTTCTCTGTATTTTGTTTCTAGGAGACATTTGTCCAGGTGCAAGCCCTGCAACCACTGCAAAAAGGGTCCTAGTCTCAGGTTCCAGCCTGTCTCAATATGACTCTGGGAAAGTTATTTAATGTATCATAGCCCTTACTTTATATATGTCAGATACATTTGAAAGACATGGTTTGTTTCACCACTGAATATCTGGTTAGAAGAGTAAACTAAATGAAATGACACTACTTATAGAAAATAGTTTTTTAAAGGGGTAGTCAAATAAAGAATGTATTACCAAGAAAAGATTTGTGGATGTAAGCAGTGTATTTTGGGACAACGTGCCCTACTATTCTTGGGCTTCTTACTTCTATATTACTTTCATTATATTATTTCCCATAAATTAGGTTTTTGCTTCTATGTACTCTTATCTTTAGTATTTATTACTTTTTAATTTCTCTGGGAAAAGAGCTCTGTATTATTTCATATATATATTACCTGATTCTATGAGTGTTAGAAGTCAGTAGGAGAAATAAAAAATGAAATAAGTATTAATAAGAAATCAACTTAAGCATATTAAAGTTATTTAAAATATTATATGGCATGAAAATCCACAAAACATACAAAAGATTGCAGAAACCCAAATTCTACAGTATAGAGGACAGGATTGAGAAAATCGCATAGAGTGGAAAAGAACAAAGCATTATTTTTGGAGTAAAGCTTTGAATATATGGTCTTCATCTATATCCTAAATTCTATATTCACCTCGAACCTCTTATTGTTTAGTGTATTCAAAACTTACATATTGATTTTCACAGCTTTAAATACTTATTATAAAAAGACAACATAACTAAGATTGCTATTTACTTAAGAAAGATACAAATGATTTATTTTTTCAGTCACCTCTGGTATAATTGAATATCATTATCAAAATTATAATTAATGTTATTTATTATTTCTGTCATTTACCATACTGAGGAGTTAGGAGACCGATCTGGAGCTATGGATAAGAAAAACTCATCTTTGTATTATTTCCTGAATCTCAAAAGTGATATTTCTTTATTGTCTCTTTTGCATGGCCTATTGTCTAAGTTCATAATAATCTTCTGTTTGCTTTTTTTTTTTTTTTTCTATTTTTGGCTGTCCTGAGGCCTGTGGAGCTCCTTGGTCAGGGATAAGATCTAAGACACAGTCAAGACCTAAGCCACAACTGCAGCAAAACCAGATCCTTAACCCACTTGCCAGGCCAAGGATTGAACCTGTGTACCAGTGCTCCCAAGACACTGCCAACCCCATTGCACAACAGTGGGAGCTCCTAAGTTCATAATAATCTTCTATCTAGCCTCTTTCTTTGAGCTTCTTACCAGCTGGCCAGTAATTACTGACTATCTGGTAAGCAAATTATCATCCATGAAATTGCAAAAAAAAACTTTTTATTTCACAGGAATTTTGCTTTTAAATCAATATACATTTTAAGAGACTGAAATGTAATAAACAATCTTATTTTTCAGTAATTAGGTAGAATTATGTATCAGATTCTATTCTATATTTTTCTATTTTCATCCAAAATTGGTTTTCATTATAATGCCCCCACCAAAAGAAATTACTAGATTAGTGGCTCTGTTGTATTTTTTAGAGAAATATTTTTAGCTCTAATATTTAACAATTATTAAAATCATAGTCTGGTAATATTAGTTGTTTCCTAAGAATTTCAGTATTGAATCCCCATTATATTTTATCTACATATTAATGGTAATCCTATTAAAATGATATTCTGTCAGTATATTTTACATTTTTACTCTTATGTAGAAATACAGGCAGAATGCATTTTTAATGAATAGATTTTCATATTTCATAGAACAGAAAGTAAAAATTGAATGTTATATGGTATCTTGATATTGAGAAAACTATAGTACAGATTTCTAGACAATGTATATCCTATGATTTCTTTTTACTATAGCTCTTATTAGAACCACTTATTCAAACTACTGCAGTTTCACCAAGAAATAATTATTCTTTCTTGTCAAAGCAATTTAAATATTCTTTCTACCATGATGGTATCTGAATAAGTATATTTGTAAATTACTATGTATTTAGTGAATATTACTAATGTCTGAAGCTGGGCTTTACACAAAGGCATAGGTTTAAATGTTCCAACATTTAAAACTCTGTATTTGAGTTCATTTAAAGTGAGCACTCATTTTTAATAACTCTATTGCCAACCAGGTAAATAATAAAACACTTTGTCTTCCACCTACAGCTCTTTAAACTTGTTCATATCAAAAAGTAATTCTTTAAATTGGCAAAAAGTAATTTCACTATATGATATGAAGCAGTTTCTTAGCAATTGAGTTATATGCATCTTAGTTTGGATTATTTATTTTCTTTTTTAAAGTAGGTGCATTTTCTGAATTTTAGAGGTAGATATGGCAGATTTATTTATTTGAGATCTGGTTCAATAAGTTTCTGCATTAAATCTTTCATATATTGGTAGAGTTATCATAAAAATTAAAATGAAAACACATAATGAAGCACAATAAAATATAGAATAAATGTACAAAAGTGGGAAAAAATAAAAATCGACCCCCAGATGATTCCAACATCGTTCCTATTATCTATAGACTTTAAAAATATTATTTTACTCAAGAAAATAAAAATATGAACTAAATATATGAAGAATTATAGAATTTAAGCAGAATTTAAAATTATCTGAAAGAAATAAATCATTGCTTGTGTTTAATAGTAGAATACTGAAAGAGTAAATTAAAGAAAATTATGAGGAAGACTGAAGAGATGAACATTAAAAAATGAAAGAATGCAGAAGTAAGCTGAAGAGAGCTATGGAATGGAGACAAAAGATCTAAATCTAAACGTAATACCAGAACAAAAGGACAATGAGACTGAGGCAAAGCAATATTTAAAAAAAAAAATAGCGAATGATTTTACAGAACTGAAGAAAGACTTTAACTCATGGAATCAAAAAGCTAGGAACTGCCCCATAAACAAAACCTACAAACAAAATCACCTGTAGATTACCACAGTCAAACATTCCAAAACCAGAAATAAAGATAAAAATTCTTAAAATAGCAAGAGAAAAAGAGACACAATACTTTCACACACACACAAAAAAAAAATGTATTTAGCTCACTTGTCAGTAAGAACTATGGATATTAAAAATCAAAGGAAAAGTTATTTTAAACTTTGAAAGAAAAACATAGAATTAATGTCATAATTAAATACTTTGGAAAGAGGAAGGTGCATTGCATACATTTTTTTGTAAACAATGTTGAAATATTAAAAGCCTGACAATCAAAGTTCCCTTTTAGGAAGCTAGCAAAATGAAAGAAAAGAAAGTTAGAAGGAAAGAAAATAGAAAAAGAAGCAAAAAACTTAAAATTTATAAAGCCAAATTTCGTTCTTTGAAAATTTTACTATTATGATGAACATATTTAAAGACTATCAAGAAAAACAGCACATAACAAATCAGACTGTAAAGCTGCAGTAACTTATTAGTAACTGTGTTATTAGTACAACTTATCTCAATAGAAAAATGAGATATAATACAGAGTCTAGAAACAGATCTATACATTATTTTTTTTAATTTAATTTAATTTAATTTTTTTTTGCATTATAGCTGGTTTACAGATTTCTGTCAGATTTTCCAACTGCACCGCGTGGTGACCCGATTACATGTACATATACATTATTTTAAATAGCAAAGTATATCTAGAGCTGGAGATCAGAACATCACTGTCTGGATACCCATTCAATCTAGACATGTACTATAATTTTAGCTGTTATGATAGCATACAAAGTTTTAAGTTGTAGCCCTTTCAACAGATATGAGCATCAGTTGTTCACACTCTTATTGCCAAACAATTATTTGTTGTGTCTGTTGGCAAGATGATAGCTGTAACACAAAATTTATGTTTCTAGAGATTACCACCTTCCTTGTACATGAGCATAAAAGCTAAAAAGAGTATAATTATTAAAAACTAGAATACCATCCTAAGCCTGTCCCCTGGCTTTGCAAATCTCATCAATGAACATAGGTTGAAGCCAAGCCAGGAGATATCTGCTTTTGAACCATCCTGTTTAAAAGTCATGTATTTTTCTCATTTCAACATTTCTATCTAAAATTCACTAGGAAATTCTAAAGTTTACAGATAAATCTTTGGATATATATATATCGTTCTTCACAAATGACACCACAAGAACTTCCTTAGAAAACTGAAAGAGGATAGCTGATGGCTCCATTGTGTTTAGCTACGTGTTCATTTTTAGCTACTGTACTCCTAAAGAAGTCAATGTCTTAGTAGAATTTCCCGCATCCGAGTAACTCTCTTTACCATGGCATAGAGAAATCCTTCTAAATTTTTGAATGCCCTTCACAACTTGAGATGAGGTAGCACTGGAACAAAAATGGCTGTCTAAACTTCTTTGTTTATGGATTTCCTGCTGTGGCACAGAAACGAATCTGACTAATATTCATAAGGATGTGGGTTTGATCCCTGGCCTTGCTCAGTGGGTCAGGGGTCCAGCATCGCCATGAGCTATGGTGTAGGTCTCAGAACCTGCATTGCTGTGGCTGTGGTGTAGGCTGGCACTGTAGCTCTGATTTAACTTCTAGGCTGGGAACTTCCATATGCTGTGGGTGTGGCCCTAAAAAGCAAAATAAATAAATAAATAAATAAATAAATAAATAAATAAATAAATAAATAAATATAAAAAATAAAATTCTTTATGAAATGGCTTAACACTGTGTGCACTAATTTGTTAGATACTTCATGAACTGGAATGTTTTTCCCCAATGGGTAGTCATCTCAGTTATTCCATCTGAAAGCCATGGTGGTAAGAATCTGTGTGTATCCCCAAAGGGGCCCTAGAATTATAACCAGCTCTGTGAGATAAACCTGAGGTAGTACTCAGTGGTAGCAGGTGTGCAATAGAATGGTCAGTTTTTGAGGCAATATATCCCTGAACATTTCATTTGGAAATGAATTATACCTTAGTTCCACAACTTCAGTACTACAAATTAGAGGCTACACTTGGAGAATTTTCTTGCCAAAGAATTGCAGTGGGATTGTTTATAAACCGGTACTTGTTTTCTTAAAAGGAAGCAATCTCTATCCACTCCCCCACTTTACCCTCAGCTAAAAAAGAGTGATAAATGAAGGACACACAGTGATCTTTGGCTGAGTTTTGTGTGTTAGTCTTCCTTCATGAGACATCCATGAAGGAAGCCAATATTATTGTATCGGTAGTATCTTCTTGAATCTTTGTGTGCCTATTTTTACTAATAATTTTTCTATTTTTGTATAAGCCTACATTTGTCATATATGGAATGACATTGACTTTTAGAAGCTCATTAAGTCTACTTTTCCATGGCTTGTTTCGGAATGAATATTCTGATTTTTCTGAGAAAAATCAAGAGACTAAAATAAGTTATCCAAAGTGGAATGGAAATTTGCCTAAAGCCCAGTATTTTTATGAGCATTTCAATATTGAATGGACCATTTTTAACCAGCTATTGGTGTCATACTAGAAAATAAAAATGGTATCCATAGGTATAGAAAAAAAATTAGCATGAAAGAAAAATTTTTTCATTTGAAATGACACAAAATCACACTAAAGAAGGGAGAGCAGAATGACTGCACCAAAAAACAAAAGAACACAAAACTAAAACCAAAGCCAACTGAACAAAAAATGATACAGAAATAAAACAAAAAAGAAAGGAAAGATCTTGATCCAGTTTCTTAGGTGGAGGCTGTGTACATTGCACTGTCATCCGAAAAGTTTTATAACTGGTGCTTATACACACAGGGCCCTACTTCCTAATAATTACCTGATATTCCACTGGCTAAAATATAAGATAATATCTTCTATGATGTGACTCTAAGACATTTTTTAATGTTTTTCCTAAAATTAACTCCTTCGGTTTTGAAATTGTGGTGACAATAGGGAAGGATGGTGGGGACAGGCAGATTGTACCTGGATGCAGTATGGCTGAGTATATTTCATGAGTCCTTTTAAGATTTCATCATATCATCTATAATTAAAGTCCAAAATTAGCAGAGAAATTATAGAATAAGTCTTGATAAGTTGTACAATGAGAGTCAATGATTGCTGAAGGTCACACAGACCAGAGGTAACATAACTGGTTAAGAAGCCCAAAGGTGTTAGATTGTTTGGAGAGTATGAATTTTAAAATAACCTTAGCTCTCTCTACTATTCTTAATAATAGATGTAAGGAAACAATAAAATGTCTTTTATTTATTACAAGGCTTTGCAAATCTCTTTTATACAGTTGCAATAAAAGCACTGCCATTCTCATTAAAATAAGTTGGAATTCCCAAGTTTAGACTCAAAATCTAGATGTGGCATCAGATGAAGGAATGCAAAGTTTTAACCCCTCCTCCCAGGGAGATGCAGATTTGACAACAAACTGACACAATATCTCTCTAAGGAATTTAGAATCCCATGAAAAAATTTCTGTGCTCTGGGTGAAATATAGTCATTTACATCTAATCCCCTGCAGAAAATTTGTGACACCATCCACTTTTTCTCATTAGATTCCTAACACCCAACTGCACATAAAGTGTAGCACATTTGAGAGGAAACCTCCAATTCACATCTTCTCCCTGTGGCAGGAAATTAGTAGAACGTACATCTACCTGACATTTACGGGTGATGGTCAAGGGAGCACTCTCTTTCCTATATCCTAGTAACTGAAACTGAGCACTATGTTGGGAGTCTCTGAAAACAAAGATTTCAGCTATGTACCTGATTCTGCAGTACCATCAATTAGGTGAAACCTCAGGGTAGTAATTTACTATAGGACTAGAGAGGCTGCAATATCATGGACAGAAACCAGGGGGAGGACCTCGGTAGAAACTAGCAGCCTCTTCAAATAGGAGCTTACACCCACAAATCTAGAGAGGCCATATTCTCAGGAAAGTCTTGAAAGTTACCCTCAAGCTGTGATGAATGAAGAAAGTCCTCCCTGTAGAAAACCAAACCACAGCATTTGAGAGAGTTGGCAATTTCTTCAAATGTAGAAATCTCAAAAAAAAGACATAAATTGAAACTGGAACCCATGATATAGTTAAATGAATCCATTAAATCTCCAGAAACTAAACCTAAATTAAATTATCAGACAAATAAATCATTACCATCACAAGGATCCTCAATGAATTAAGAGAGCACAAATAAACATATTAAATCAGGAAAATGATTCATGAACAAATGAGAATATTAACAAAGAGAAAATATTAAAAAGAAACAAATTCTGGAACTGAAAAAAGAAATAAACTAAATTTTAAAATTCACTAGTAGGAAACAATAACACACTTGACCAGGCAGAAGAAAGAATCAGTGAACCAAAACATAGAACTTTTAAAAAGAAAAAATAATAAAGATATGAAGAGAGCCTAAGGGACTTATGGATCACCACTAAGAGGAAAAATATATGTATTTTCAGGGCCCCAGAAGGAGAAAGTATGGAAAAAAGACAGAAAATCTGAAGAAATAATGGACTAATATTCATTCCCACACTCTGAGAAATGGAATTCACATTCAAGAAACTCAAAGAACTACAACTATAAGTAATCTAAAAAGAACTATACCAAGACACTTCATAATCAAATTGTCAAAAATCACAAAACGAAATCTTAAAAACAAGAACTGTCATGTACAAGGGAAATCAGATTATCAGTAGATTTCGTATGAAAAACCTGACAGGCTAGAAGGTAGTGAAATATTGTATTCACAGTACTGGAAACAACAACAACAACAAAATTGTCATCCAAGAATACTGCATCCATGAATGAAAACTGTCCTTCAAAAATGAAGAAACTAAAACTTCCCTGGATAAACAAGAGCTAAAGGTATTTATCACCACTAGACCAATCCTGCAAAAAATGCTGCGAGTTGAAATGAAGGGATGATAAATAAAAGCCCAAACCACACAAGAATATAAAATCCCATAGTAAGGGTAAATATATAAGGTGAACACGTTAGGTTACAAAGTGTTCTTAACACATTTAGGAAGACTGAAATTATACAAAATGTCTTCTCTGACTGCAATGGTGTTAAACTAGAATCAGTAGCAAGAAACCACATGAAAATCCACAAATACATAGAAAATTTATAACGCATTCAAACATCAAGGGGCTAAGAAGAAATCACAAGATATTTTTCTTTAAAAAATCTAGGGACAGAAGAAAATGGAAACACAGTGTGCCAAAACTTGTGAGATGCAGTAAAAGCAAAAGAGGGAAGATGATTTTGATAAAAAAAAATGTACATTAAAATAAGGAAGATCTCCCGTCGTGGCTCAGTGGTTAACGAATCCAACTAGGAACCATGAGGTTGCGGGTTTGATCCCTGGCCTTGCTCAGTGGGTTAAGGATCTGGCGTTGCCATGAGCTGTGGTGTAGGTTGCAGACGTAGCTCCGATCCCGCCTTGCTGTGGCTGTGGTGAAGGCTGGCAGCTACAGCTCATGTTAGACCCCTAGGGCGGGTGTGGCCCTAGATAAAGCAAAAAGACAAAAATAAATAAATAAATAAATAAATAAATAAATAAATAAATAAATAAATAAATAAATTAAGAAAGATCTCAAATCAGCAACCTAACCTTACACCTCCAGGAACTATAAAAGAAGAAAAACCTGAACCCAAAGTGAGCAGAGGGAAGGAAATAGTATAGATTAGACCAGAGATAAAACAGAATGGATAAAAAAAAGGAAAAAAACATCAGTGAAACTGTAAGGGTTTTTTTGTTGTTATTTTTTGAGAAGATCAACAAAATGGACAAACCTTTAACTAAACTAAGACAAAAAATGAATCAAACTCAGAAATGAAAGAGGAGAGGTTGCAACTGAAGTCACAGAAATAAAAATTACAAAAAACTGCCTCTCTGGGAGTTCTTGTTGTGTCTCCAAGGGTTAAGAACTAGTACCCATCAGGATGCAGGTTTGATCCCTGACCTCACTCGGTGGGTTAAGGATCCAGTGTTGCTGCATGCTGCAGACTACGTCAAAGATATGGCTGAGATCTGGTCTTGCTGTGGTATGGGCTGGCAGCTAAAGCACTGATTCTCACCCCTAGCCTGGGAACTTCCATATGCAAAAAACTGCCTGTCTGATATAAGCATCAGTGAAGGTTTTTGCTGGCTGATATTCCTTTATGTGTAAGCTTTTCATAGACTATAGAACACTTAAAATATCTTTATTTTTACTAAACTTTTTTCTAAGATCAAGGAGTCTCATGACCAACCTCAAAGGCATTGCTATTATCAGTGGCTATATTAGCCCTCTTATTTCTAGATACTCAGCAAGTTCAGTAAATGATGGGTTTTGCAAACTCAGCAGAGGTTTGTATCTGGTAATGAGACATTTTCCAGGGGTGAGTTTAGATTTGTTGTATTGCATGCTGCCTCATATTTTTCTGTTCCTGTCACAAGGTATGTTCCCTCAAAACACAAACTTTTCTAGAGAAGGAATTTTTAATATTAAATGTATTTGGAATGTGGACAGTTATCAGAAAGATGCTGGGGCACTTAGTTTCTCTTTCTTTTGGTAGTAAAAAGAAATTTGAACAGAAATGTTGGAGGAAGAAAGGGATACAAGAACTTACTTCTTAGATAAAAATCATACCTTACTGGCCATTATTTCTTTTGATAGCAGTCAAGCACAAATTTGGATGTTTAATATTCTTTCTGAGTTAAAACAGCAGGTACATTGGTATAATCAATCTTAGAGCTCATTTCATATTTAGAGGTCATTTACACATTTGGACGGAACTAGAATTTTAGGGAGATCTAAGGCTCAACTCCAGAAGCATAACTGTCTCAATATATTGCTGTGTTTTTCAGAGAAAGAAAATGTTTATTATCTTGTAAAGGGACACCAGTGTAAAGATTATAAGCTGGGACATGGGATGTATCTATGAGCTATTAGAAAACAGACTATGAGGCAGAATTTGCATAACAGTGACAAGTGTTTAAGGTTCATATTCCATACCTATACTTATAAAAAATTTAGAGAACTGTCATTTAATATTGGTTACAATAGAGGAAGAGAAGGATTCAACACATCTGTATAAGAATTCACATCTAATTGTTGCATGATAGAGTTAACCAAGTCCTGAAATTATCTAAGGATTCTTCTCTTTGCTTGTAGGACTGTCTTAAAATATAAGGTATTTTCATAAGAAAGGTATTGGAGAGAATCTCAAAAGATAGTATCTAGAATTTGCAGTTTTTTGAAACCACTTAATTTCCTATACAAAATGTAATCTTCAAATCAATCTTAGTATCTTCATCCTCTGCACTTATCCATTATTTTCACCCGAGATTCCAGATTACATTCTTAGAACTATTCTAAATTCTTCTATAAATTTTTATTTATCGTTCTAGATTTTGGGATGTTAACAATAAGTTCTCACCTATTAGCAAGACAAGGGCTTAAAATAAGTTTTAAGCATCTTGCTTTACTCCAGTTATGACTTAACTTTAAAAGGCAGTTAGGTATTGGGGGTTTCTGGATGGTCAGCATCGTAGGTATACTAGTTAGATAGAAAGGTATAGTCAGAAATTATCACAAGTCAATTTGATAGCACTTGCGTCCCAAACACTCAGTGCACCCACTCTCCCCCCAGATTGTTTTGTTTGAAAAACCAAAGGTTTTCCAAAGTCTGTGAGTCATTGTCTGTTCTGCAAGGAAGTTCATTAAGAAAAATAAATAAATAAAGTACATTAACAATTAAAAAAAAAGAAAGGTATAGTCAGGGAATATCGAGGTATATAGGCTGGTGGAAGAGATATGGTTTAATTTAACTTCTTGTCTAGGGAGTGTAAAAGTGAGATTTAAGTTTGTCACACATTATTTGCCTTCATGGTACAACTTAAAAAACAATTTTGCAATTTGAATTTATTTGGAAGCATTCTCATACCAGTTAAAATACAGATCATTGGATGTTTGTGATTTTGCTCCTTCGTTGTAAGGTATTTTTAAATGAATAATTCAGTTTATATTATACATTTAGGATTGATGAGCATAATAAGAAAAAGTGATACTGAGAATCTATTTTTTGAAAAGTTGGTAGTTTTCTTAAGGGTATAATGTGTCTCCAATAGGGTAACTGTTGTCTAGATGAGCAAACTGTTTGCCTGGACAAATTGGTTTATATGACTTTGCTTAAGCAAAATGTCAAGTTATTTATTGTTTTATGGAATTATTTCCAGGGTAAGCATTTACTGAAATAAACATCAAAGTTGATCAAGATTGTCTAGGTTCTAAGTCCTAACAACTTCACAGAAAAGCATAAATCCTTTTTTTTTCAATTAAAAGATGCTATTGATAACACTTGGTCCTAATTTTTATGAAAATCAAAGGGAAACTGCCTACTATATAGCCCAGATCTTTGTGAATCTTAAATTTTTTTTAGGAATTTATCTATAGGCATAGCTTGGAGATACTGCAGGTTCAATTCCAGATTATAATAAAACTATCTCAGATAAGGAAGTGAGATAATTTTTCCTTTTCCCATTGCATATCAAAGTTCTGTTTATACTATACTATTGTCTATTAAGTATGAAATAGCATTATGCCTAAAGAAACAATGTACATATCTCAATTAAAAAATAATGCTGTTGGAGAAATGGCATCAATAGACTTGCTCTGCACAGGGTCCTACAAACCTCCAACTTGTCAAAAATGTGATATCTACAAAGTGCAATAAAGTGAAGAATAATATGAAGTTTGCATGTATAAAAATACATACATACCATATAGTAAAGTATTTCACCTTGCCCAAAGAGAAATCTGGCCTTTGTTCTCAGTTCCTGGAAGGTAATCATTAAAGCCTTGAAACGTCCTAATAAAAGTGTTTATTTACATAGGGACCTTGGAACATGCCAGTTAGTCCAGCAATGTGATGTCTGATAGTGGTTCTAGATCATGCAGTATCGGCTGGGCCACTGGAAGCTCTAGAGAGTGAAGTCAGCTATATGAGTAGTTGACCATATCTATGTGATGGGGCCTGAATAAAGAATTTAGACATCATGTCCTGAGTGAGCTTCCTTGGTTGCTAAAACTATATGCATAGTGTCACACGTAATTTCTGGGAGGAGAGGACTGTTGGAAACTCCGTGTTTGGAGCATTTTAGATTCTACCCATGTTTCTCTGCCCTTGGCTGATTTTAATCTGTATTTTTTCACTGTAATAAACCATAATCATGGTATAAGAGTTTTCAGTGTGCTCTGTGAACACTTCCAGTGAATTGTTGAAGCTAAGAGTGATCTTAGGAACCACTGATTTTGCAATTGTGTCAGAAATGATGGTGGTCTTGTGGACTGTTCCATTAAGTTTGCATACACATATACACATACATTGATATATGTATACTTGCCTTTCATGCTTATAATACTTTGCTTTTTCATATGCTGCATAATAGATATTTTTCATACATATGTATCAAGATTCCATCCTGAATATCTAATAATTCAGCTTTTTTTATAATAGTCTTATAAAAGGTTTTATCTGAGAATGAATACTAAAATGTTATTTCCTAATGTTTTATAATTTATAGTCCTACAGTTTAGTCAAAAATACGTAAGATAATTATCAATGCTCTGCTGAAATGTTCACATAGCTAAATACCCATGTATTATTGTTTCTCTGCCCATTTTTAAAACTACAAGACTTTTCTCTCATATTATCTAGTGTTTCTTATAAAAGTACTTGGATGATAACTTATTTATTTTATTAAAATGAAATACAAATATACTTTAATTCGAAGGGAAACACTGTGTCTACAGATGATATTTTTCTCTGTACAATTTTTGTTTTTGTAAACTAGGAAACTTTTATATAACATAGTTCCTTTTCTACTTGAGCTATCAGAAAACACTAACAGTCAAATTGAAGCCCAATGTAAAATCTAGTTTCAGTCAGATAATTGGGGTTGTTTTATATATATCCATATACATATATCTGTATATCTCCCTCTCTCTCTCTCTCTCTCTCTCTCTCTCTATATATATATATATATATATATATATATATATATATATACGTTATCCTAAATAGAACAGATTATTTACTCAAAGCAAATAATGCACCAGTTTTCCTGTGCCGCAATTTCCTCCTTCAAGAATAATGTGATAAGAACCACATACCACTCCAATATATCACTCAGATTAGGATTATAGGTAAGGCACTCTCCAGATATGAATCTGTGCATTTATTAGTGTTAAGAGGCAGCTGGTGTCTCCCTTTCCCATTCTGAGACAGTGTACTAAGAAATATGATGAGAAAGGCCTTTAGTTCTTAAGCTTTGTAAAGTAAATAAATTACTCCAGGGGGATATAAGACTATAGTCTTAGCTATACAACCCAAGGATATCTCCAGAATCCCAAGGGTTTTGTGGCCTTTTGAAAATATAAACACATACTTCCGGAGTCGTAAATCTTGAAATTCTCACTGACTTGTCCATCATAAATTAACATCAAAGGCTTATCATTTATCCCTGCTCCCAAATTTTATTAAAATTTTCTTGGAGAAATTTAATTGTATAGGAACATAGAATATTTTCTCTACAACTCCCAGTTTGGTAACATCTAACTCTTCTTTTTTAATTAGTTTTTCTTTTGTTCTGATAATTATATAATTGAAGCAATTGAATAGCAGTTATAAAATGCAATGACTAAATAAATCTTCAACAAAACATTTATGTAACAAAATGAATTCTGAATTAACTCTAAATATTCATCTCATACAATAAAGATCTCAGATAAGTCAAGAAGTTAATATGAATATTGGTGTTTCAGGCTTAATTTCCTGTAATTTCACATTCTATTGGCTTTTTAAAATCAAAAATTAAATTCAAAAATTTGAGATAATTGTACATAGGTATACAGTTGTAAGAACTAATACATTGAGATCTGATGTTCTCATTATCCTAATGGTATCATGTTGTGAAACTATAAAGCAATATCATAACCAGGGTATTAATGTTGATTCAGTCAAGATGCAGAACAGGTTCATCATCATAAGGATCCTCCAGATTGCTCTGTTATAATTACAGTCAACTCCCTTCTGCCCATATGCACTAATTATCTCTGGCATTTCTATAATACTGTCTCTGTTTCTAATAATACTGTTATTTCAAGGATGTTGTATAAGTAGAATCATAGAGTTTGTGACTCTTGGGGATTTGCTTTATTTTTTACTGAGCACAGTTCTCTAGAGATTAATCCATGTTGTGTATATATATACAATTAAGATACTTTCTTTCAATTGTTGGCTAGTATTCCATGCTACAGATAAAACATAGCATTTTTTTTGAATTCCTATTTGTCCAATTTATCTTGATAAATTTAATTTTTATTTTATATTGAAATATAGTTGATTTACAATGTTGTGTTATTTTTAGGTGGACAGCAAACTAATTCAGTTACACATATACACATATCTAGTCTTCTTCAGATTCTTTTCCCATATAGATTGTTACAGAATATTGAATAGAGTTCCCTGTGCTATACGTTAGGTCCTTGTTATCTATTTCACAGATAGTACTGTGGATATGTTAATCCCAAACTCCTAATTTATGCCACCCCCCAACCATTCCACTTTGGTAATTACAACTCTGTTTTAAGTCTCTTTGGGATAAAAGTCCATTTGTATCCACTTGTATCAATTTTTAGAATATAAGTAATATATTTGTCTCTGTCTGCTTTATTCCACTAAGTAGGATAATCTTTAGGTCCATTCATGTTGCTTCAAATGGCATTATGTCTTTCCTTTTTATGGCTGAGCAACATTGCTTTGTGTGTATATTCCACATCATCTTTATCTATTCCTCTGCTATGGAAATTTAGGTGGCTTCTGTGTCTTGGCTATTGTGA
Source organism: Catagonus wagneri (assembly GCA_004024745.2). Lineage (NCBI taxonomy): Eukaryota > Metazoa > Chordata > Mammalia > Artiodactyla > Tayassuidae > Catagonus > Catagonus wagneri. The sequence goes on from PVHT021183693.1 coordinate 20,101,654, forward strand.
GTGCTGCAATGAACCCTGGGGTGCATAGGTCTTTTCAAATGATAGAGTCTCTGGATATACACCCAGGAGTTTTAGTAAAATTTGCTCAGAAAGATGTGATTGTAATACACGATTACATGGTAACACTATTTTTTGTTTTGTTTTGTGTTGTTTTTAAGAAAATTCTACATTGTTCTCCATTGTGGTTGTACCAGTTTACATTCCCATCAACAATGTACGAGGGTTTTCTTTGCTCCATACCCTCTCCAGCATTTAGAATTTGTACACATTTTGATGATGGTCATTCTGACCAGTTTGAGTGATACCTTATTGTAATTTTGATTTGTATTTCTCTAATAATTAGCAATGTTGAGCATCTGTACCTGTGTTTTCTTATGGCAGCACCCATGGCATATGGAAGTTCCTAGGCTATGGGTCAAATCAGAGCCATGGATAACAGCCTACACCACAGCCACAACAAAACCAGATCTGAGCTGCATCTACAACTTAACACGGCAGCTTGTAGCAACACCAGATCTTTAACCCATCGAGCAAGACCAGGATTGAACCCACATCCTCATGGATAACTATTTGGGTTCTTAACCCGCTGAACAACAATGGAAGTTCCTTGTATATATACTTTGGAGAAAAGTCTATTTACACCTACTGTCCATTTTTTGCTTGGGTTGTTTTTTTCTTTGAGATTGGGCTCCCTGAGATGTTTGTGTATTTTGGTGATTAATCCCTTGTCAGTCACCTCATTTGAAATATATTCTCCCATTTTGGGGGTTGTCTTTTAATTTTGTTTAGAGTTTCCTATGCCATGCAAAAGCTTTTTAGATTAATCAGGTCCCATTTGTTTATTTCTGTTTTTATTATCATTACTCAAGGTGGTGGAGCCACAGAGATATTGGTGGGATTTATTGGTGGGATTTATGTCAAAGAGTAATCACCATATGTTTTCCTCTAAGAGTTTTATAGTACCTGGTCTTGCATTTAAGTTTCTAAACCATTTTGAATTTATTCGTGTGTATGATGTTAGAGAATATTCTAAGTTCATCCTTTTACATGTAGCTGTTCAACTTTCCCAGTACCACTTATTGAAGAGACTGTCTTTTCTCCATTGTATATTTGTTCCTCATAGATTAATTGAGCATTGGTATGTGGGTTTTTTCTGGGCTTCCTATCCTGTTCCATTGATTTATATGCCTGTTTTTGTGTCAGTACCATACTGTTTTGATGACTGTAGCTTTTCAATATAGTCTGGAGTCAGCAAACCTGATTCTTCTAGCTTCATTTTTCTATATCAAGATTGCTTGGTAATTCTGGGTCTTTTGTGTTCCCATACAAATTTTAAATGTTCTGTTCTAATTCTGTGAAGAAGATCATTGGTAATTTGATGTGGGTTACATTAAATCTGTAGATGGCCTTAGGTAGTAAAGTCCTTCTGACAATATTATTTTCCTATCCAAGGGCATGGTATATCTTTCATCTGATTATGTCAATACTTCTTTCACCAACATCTCATAGCTTTGAGATTACAGGTCTTTTGTCTACTTAGGTAGGTTTATTCCTAGGTATTTTATCCTTTTTGGTGCAATGTTCAATGAGATTGTTCCCTTAACTTCTCTTTCTGAACTTTTGTTGCTAGTGTATAGGAATGCAAGATATTTTTCTTTTTTTTTTTTTTTTGTCTTTTTGCCTTTTATCTAAAGCCACACCTGTGGCATATGGAAGTTTCCAGGCTAAGGGTAAACAGGAGCTGTAGCTGCCAGCCTATGCCACAGCCACAGCAATGCAGGATCCAAGCCGTGTCTGCAACCTACACCACAGCTCACGGCAATGCTGGATCCTTAACCCATTGAGCAAGGCCAGGGATCAAACCCGTAACCTCATGGTTCTTAGTAGGATTCATTAACCACTGAGCCACGAAGGGAACTCCTGCAAGATATTTCTGTGTATTATTTTTATCCTGCAAATTTACTGAATTCATTGATGAGTTCTAGTAGTTTTCTAGTAGAATTTTTAGGATTTTCTATTTATAACATCACTTTCTCTGCAAACAATGACAGTTCTACTTCTTCTTTCCAATATGGATTCCTCTTATTCTTATTTGCTGTGCCTAGGACTTCCCAAACTATGTTGAATAAAAGTGGTGAGAGAGAACATCAGTCTTGTTCCTGATCTTAGAGGAAATGCTTTCAGCTTTTAACTGTTGATTATGATGTTAGATGTGGGTCTGTCATACATGGCATTTATTATGTTGAAGTGGGTTCACTCTATTCTTACTTTATGGAGTTTTTTTTTTTTTTTTTTTTACCATAAATGGTGTTGAATTTTGTTAAGATCTTTTCCTGCATCTATTGAGAGGATCATATGGTTTTTATTCTTCAGTTTATTAATGGGGTGTATCACACTGGTTGATACATGAATACTGGAAAATCCTTGCATCCCTAGGATGAATCCCATTTAATCATGGTATATCATAATTTTATGAATTGTTGGATTTGTTTTATCAACATTTTGAAGAGGATTTTTGTGTCTATGTTCATCAATGATATTGGCCTGTAATTTTCTTTCTTTTGTGGTATTTTTATCTGGTTTTTGGTGTCAGAGTAATGATAGAAAGTTCATAGAATGAATTTGGAAGTGTTCATTCCTCTTCAAATTCTTGGAATAATTTCAGAAGGATAGGTGGTAATTCTTATCTAATGTGTGTTAGAATTTGCCTGTGAAGCCATATGGTCCTTGACTTTTGTTCAATGGAAGTTTTTAAATTAGAGTTTCAATTTCAGTACTTGTGAATGGTCTATACATATTTTCCATGCATTCCTGTTTCAGTATTGGAAGATTGTAATTTTCTATGAATTTGTCCATTTCTTCTAGGCTGTCCATTTTATTGGCATGCAGTTGCTTGTAGCAGTTTCTTATTGTCCTTTTTATTTCTTTGATGTCAGATATATCTTCTTTTTATTTCTAATTGTATTGATTTGAGCCCTCTTCTTTTTTTTTCTTGCTGAGTCTGGCTAATGTTTAATCAATTTTGATGCTCCTTTCAAAGAAATAACTTTTAGTTTTACTGATCCTCTCTATTGCTTTCTTCATCTCTATTTCATTTATTTCTGCTCTGCTTTTTAGGATTTCTTCTAGTAAATTGTGTTTTTTTTGTTCTTCATTCTCTAGTTGCTTCAAATGTAAATTTAGGTTGTTTATTTGAGGTTTTGCTTATTTCCTGAGGTAAGATTGTATTGCTTTAAATTTCACTCTTAAAACTGCCTCTACTGCATCCCATAGGTTTTGGAATTTCATGTTTTTATTTTCATTTGTCTCTAGGTATTTTTGATTTTCTCTTTGACACATTATTTAGCCTCCACCTGTTATGTTTTATTTTATATTTTTTTTCTTATATATTATTTATAATCTCACAGCATTGTGGTTGGAAAGATGCTTGATATGACTTCAATTTTGTTAAATTTACTGATGCTTGCTTTGTGACCTGAATGTGATCTATCCTGGAGAATATTACATGTGCACTTGAGAAAAAAGTGTACTCTGCTCCCTTCAGATGGAATATCCTATAAACATCAATTGTCTCTCTTGTCTAATGGGTTATTTAAGGCTTACAATTCCTTAATGATTTTCTGTCTTGATGATCTGTCCATTGATATAAGTGGGGTGTTAAAGTCCCCCACTATCATCGTGTTACTCTCAATTTCTCCATTTATGGTTATTAGCATTTGCCTTGTATATTGAAGTGCTCCTATTTGGGTGTATATATATTTAAAATTGTTACATCTTCTTGGTTTGATCCTTTGATTATTATCTAGTATTCTTGTCTCTTATAACAGTATTTATTTTAAAGTCTGTTTTGTCTGATAAAAGTATTTGTACCCCAGCTTTCTTTTGATTTCCATTTGCCTGGAGTACCTCTTTCCAACCCCACACTTTCAGTCTGTATGTGTCCCCAGGTCTGACGTGGGTCTCTTGTAGACAGCATATATATGGGTCATGCTTTCATATCCATTCAGCAAGTCTGTGTCTTTTGGTTGGAGCATTTAATCCACTTATATTCAAAGTAATTTTCAATACTTACATGCTTATTAACATTTTGTTGTTTGGGATTTATTTTTTGTAGCTCTTTTCTTCCCTTCTTTTGTTCTCTTACATTTTGATAACTATCTTTGGTGTTGTGTTTGGATTGCTTTTTCTTTTTTTGTGTCTATTACAGATTTTTGATTTGCAGTTACCATGAGGTTTTGATATAGGAGTCTGTACACACACACACACACACACACACAATTGTTCTAAATTGCTGGTCCCTAATTTCAAATGTATTTCCAATATCCTGCATTTGTGTTCTCCTCTTCTCATGATTGCTGGTTTAAATATCATATTTGTGTGTGGATAATTTCCTACCTTTAATATATATTTGTTTTTATGGTGAGATTTCCCATTTGTAATTTTCCTGTTTCCAGTTGTGTCCTTTTCATTAAAACCTAGAGAATATCCTCCTGATTCTGATGCCAGCCCACTGGCTGGTAGAGCTGTGTCTTGTCCCTCTAGTGGGAAACCTATGTCAGAGGTGTATTTAGAGGTGGCTTTGAAATCAGGAGGACTTTAGGCAGCCTGTCTGCTGGGGTAGCAGTTGCCATGTTCACACCCTGTGCTTGTTTGTCCTGAGTGTTCTAGCACTGGAGCCTATGGGTTGTTGGGTGGAGCTATGTCTCAGTCCCAAAATTATGACTTCTTCTGGGAGAGCTCATGCTGACGAAATATTCCCTAGGGCCTCCACCATCATGTCTTTACACACACATAGTGAGCCACAGCCAATCACTCCCTCCCCTCATGACCCTCCAAAACAGATAGGCCTTAACTGGGCTTCTATGATGTTACTGCTTTGCCCCGTGTCCCAGTGCATGTGAAACCTTATGTGTGCTCTCCACAATTGTAGTCTCTGTTCCCCAAGTCCTGTGGAGGTCCTGCACTCAAGCCCAGATGGTCCTCAAAACCAAATGCTTTGGGGGCTCCTTCTGATGTCAGACCTGCAGGTTGAGGAGCCTGATGTGGAGCTCAGAACTCTTACTCCTGTGGGAGAACCTCTGAAATATAATTATTTTCCAGCTTGTGGGTCACTCCCGTGGCATATATGGGATTTGATTTTATCATGAAAGTTCCCCTCCTACTGGGCTATTGTGGCTTGTTATTTGTCTTTGGATGTTAAACATCTTTTTTTTTTTTTAGGTTCCAGTCTTTTTGTCAATGATTGTTTAGTCATTAGTTGTGATTTTGGTGTTGTCATTGAGAGGAGGTGATCTTGAGTCCTCCTACTCTGCCATCTTATCTTCTTCCTCCTTTCTAAGATAAAAGAACTGGAGTTATCCAGAACCATTAAAAGGTTATAGAAGTAATGTCTGTAGTTTCTGAATGTGGATGAGAGCCACCAAGCTCTTAGGCTTTTCTTTTTCTCAGTAGTGTCCTAGATAAGAGAGGAGAGAAGGGACAGGGCACAACCTTTAAAATAATAACATAGTTGTTGAGGGTAAGACATAAACTAGCTAGAGCTGATTAGGCCAAAATAAAAACATTTTTATGGTTAAACATTAACTAATTTAATGACACTGTGAGTATATGTGTGTGTGTATTTGATTGTGACTAAAGCAACTATACAGCTTCATTTTCATGTTTATGTGTGTGTATGAATATAAATGCCTAGGGTTGTAATTCCTGGGTCTTAAAATAGTTGCATGTTTAGTTTTATAAAAAAATGTCCAACTGTTTTCCAGAGTGATTGTAACATTTTACATTCTCACCATCAATATATGAATGATTCACTTTCTATGTATCCTTGTCAGCATTTGGTATTGTCTATAATTTTTATTTTAGATATTCTGATTAGTGAGTAGTGATATCTCATGATTTGTTTTTTTTTAATGGCTAGTGATATTGAACATCTTTTTAATGCTTATTTAATATCTGTATATTCTCTCTGTGAAAAATGTTTCATGGCTTTTCCTATTTTCTAATTGGAATGATTTTTTTTTAATTCTTGTGTTTTAAGATCTTTTTAAAACATATTCTATATTGGTTATGTGGTTTGCAAATATTTTCTCCTACTGCATAGCTTGGGCTGTCATCTTTGAAGAAGGTCAGTCACAGAGTAAAGTTCAGAATTTTGATGTAGGAAATTTATCTATTTCTTCTTTAATAGGTAAATGTTATATGTTTTGTGGTTTTCAATATTCAACCCTTTTAAAAGTTTTTACTAAATTTACAATTAATTTTCTCATTTTTGATCAATTATAAATATATTTTTACTTTCAGTATTTTTTGCTATAAGAGCACAATTGAGTTTTATATATTTATCTTGTATGCTGCAAACACACTGGAGTCTATTATTAATTAAAGAGTTTCCGGTAAATTAATTTTGATTTTCTATGTAGGTAGCCATGCCATCTGCAGAAGAGATGCTTTTATTTCTCCTTGTCTCATTGCACTGCCTAGAATTTCCAGCACACTTTGAACAAGAGTGATGAGAGAAGACATCTTTGCTTTATTCTCAACCTTAGGAAAAAGCATTTTTTGTAAATGATAATCATGTTAATGGTAGTTTGGCTTTGTTTTATGTTTTTTGGGGTTGTTTTCATAAATGTTAATATTTTGTAAAAATGTTTACAAGAAACAAAAATTGTTTTGTAAATAGTGGAATTTTCCCTATATTCTGACATTTCTAAGACTTTTATACTAGATCAATATTGAATTTTGTCAAATATTTCATTGATATGATCATTAATTTTTTTCTATATCACGTTAGTAGATTGAAGTACACAGATTGATATTTTAATATAGAAGATTTCACTCCTGAAATAAATCAATTTTATATTGTATAATTATTTATATTACATTAGAGATATTAGCCCATAATCTTCTTTTTTCATACTATCCTTATACTATTTTATTATCATGATAATGCTAGCTTCATTAGTGATTTTGGAAATGCCCCCCTCCTCCTGTATTTTGTAGAGGAGGTTGTGTAGTACTGGTCTTAATGAAGCTATATAAGCTTGGAGGGGTTGTTTGATATTTTTTTATTAACTGAAATTTAAATCAACCCTGTACCTACTAAAGAAAATTATATAATTTTGAGTGGTTTTTTTGGTAATTTTTACTTTTTTGAGGACCTAGTCCATTTCATCTAAGTTGCTAAATTTACATGTGTGGAGCTATTAATATTGTTCATTAATATCACTTTGATGTCTACATTATCTGCAGTGCTATAGCTCCATTCCTGATTGATAATTTGTCTTCCACTGTTTTGTCAATTGCTAAAGGACTGCAAATTATATTGATCTTTTGAAGAAACAGCTCCTTATTTTTCCATTTTTTTTGTTTTGATTTCACTAATTTCTGTTCTTTACTTTTTCCTTGCTTTTGCATGCTTTGAGATTCTTTTGCTCTTCTTTCCCTAGGTTCTTGAGGTAGAAACCTAGATTATAGATTCATTACTTTTCCTAATCATTGATGTATACATTTAGTGCCATAAATTTCCCTCTCGAAACCTTTTGAGCTGTCTCATTTTGATCGTTGCATTTTCATTTACACTTACTTTAATGTATTTTTATTTCCCATGAGTCTTAACCTATGGATGATTTGGACATATGTTGTTTAGTTTCCAAGTGTTTGGAGGTTTTCCTATAGTTTTTGTGTTACTTCTAGTTCAATGCCATTGTGGATGACATCATATTCTGCATGATATAAATTTTTAAAAATTTATTGAGGTTTGTTTTAGGATATGATTTACTTTATACATATTCTGTAGGAACTGCCAAGAAATGTTTGTTCTCTTGTTGGATGAAGTGTTCTGTAATTTTGATTAAATTCTTTGGTTGATGATATCTGTATTAATTTTTATGGCTTCTATAAAAAATTTCCACAAATTCAGTGACTGAAAACAACAGAAATTTATTCTCTCACAGTTTGGGAGGGCAGAAGTCTTAAATCAGTTTCACTAGACTGCAGTGAAAGTGTTTGTAAGGTCACAGTCCTTCTGGGGTCTGGAGGGGAAAATCTGTTACGTATCTCCTTCAGTTTCTGATGGCTGCAGGGAGTATTTGTCTTTTGGGTGTATCATTCCAATTTTCAATGCCAGTATCTTCAAATATCTCTCAGCTTCATCATTATTTTATACCTTGTGTGTACCAAATCGCCTTCCTCTTGCTCATCTAAATAATCCGAACTAGACATCGGTGTGGTCTGGAGACAGTCCATCCTCAGGCAAAATTCCTATCTGTGGCTCTGCAAAACTAGAAAACATGTTTTGTGTTTTCAAAATATCTTGGCAGGGAAGGCATAGTACAAAAGTTACAGAAATTTACATTCCAAAATAAAAATGTTGATCTGTTTAATCGTGCATTTTTCTATTTAGCATTTTAGTTCTATTAGGGCTTGCTTTATATATTTTGCAGTTCACTTATTTGGTGCATACATTTTTAGGACAGTAATGTATTTTTGATAAATTGACTCATTATATAAAAACTCTGTATCTAGAAATGTTCTCTACTCTGAAGAGAGATAAGTGTAGGTATTACTGCTTTATTTTTATTAATATTTGCATAATAAATATACTGTTTTAATACTTTTACTTTCAAATTGCCTATTTGGTTATACTTGATCTGAATATCTTGTAAGCAGTGTATGGTTGGATCATGTTTTAAATTCATGCTGATTATCTATTTTACAATTGGTTTAACTATTTGTATTTAATGTAATTATCATATATTAGAACTTAAATATGTCACTTACAATTTTTGGTTTTCTGTTTGCTTTCTCTTTTACCTGTATGTGGATTTTTTGGTCCCACTTTTTTTTAATCTTGCCTTCCTGTGGGTTCCATTTTATAGAATTCCATTTTGATTTATTTATAGTGCTTAATTTTTTTTTACTTTATCTTTTTCACAGCTTTCTTAGTAGTTACTTTAAGTACTACATTATATCTGATTCATTGTAAACATACATTTTAAATATTACATTATATCAGATACAATGTGCATATATATATATATACATTATATATTATATAATATCTATATATATATTTTTACAATCATTGTTGCCATCATCTTAGCATTTAAGTGAGGTGTAGAAACCATGCTTCCCTTATCATTTCTTTACTCTTCCTTTTTATAATTATCTCAAATATTTATTCTATATATACCCTTGAACTGCATCAGACATTGCTCTAATTTTTACTTCAACCAGCAAGCAAAATTTAGAAATATCAAAAAGAAGTCTATTGTATTTACCTATATTTTTTCCATTGTTCTTTATTTTTTCTTGATGTTCCATATTTTCCTCTTACCCATTCTTTATAAGTTTGCTGGAGACAAATTTTCATAGTTTTTTAAATCTGAAAAGTTTTTATTTTGTTTACATTCTTGAGGGATATTTTAGCTTGATAGAGGAATCTGGATTATCAGCTCTGTTCTCTAAGGGCTGAAAAAATTATGTAGCACTTCCTCGTAGCCTCTATTTTTTCTGATAAGATATTTGCTTTCATTTGAATTACTTTTCCCTAATAGGTGAGGTTTTGTTTCACAATCACTGCTTTCAATATTTTCTCTTTATCTCTAGTTTGAAATACTCTTGGATTCCACGTAAGCATGAATGGGAGGAGGGGGATTGGAGAGCTACATTACAGCTTTGTTAGGTGTGGAAATCTTGCCTCTCTATTCAGCTTTTGGTAGTACCAGTTGTAATGGGACCAGTTTTTCCTCTGATATTTGTCTGCAGTCTAGCAATTCTTGTCAGAGATTTCTGATTTCATAGGCTATCTCTTTCCTGGGCCTTTGGCTAAAGGCAACAGGAATTTTGAAGTTTGGTTGTTTGTTGGCTTGTTTGTTTTGGCCTGTTCCCAGTGGCATTTCTAAGTTGCTAGCTCTTTCAGCACCAACTCTAGGAATCAGGTAGCAAAAACAATACCTGATAAACTCACCAGTGTTGCTTTCACTGGACTGCAAGATCCCTAACCAATCTTCTTTCCTCTCTCTCCTTTTCAAAGTTGCACTGCTTTGGATTTATATATAATGTCTAGGGATCTTAGCTGTATTTAATGGAAAAATTATTCAAAGGTATGTTTTCTCCATCCTTCTGGAAGTGAAATCCTTCTATTGGCTTTGTAAATGGCATTCTGTCTAACCATGTACACATCTCTCCCTAAGATGTGTATTAGTGTTCCAAAAGAATGTTTGGTTAATTATTATACAATGTCTCATGCATTTTGCCCCTAAAGTTGACTTAAAATGTTATAAAAATTTTTGAGGAAATTTTGATCTAGATTGCTTTTGTCCTGAACATCTATGCAGAAAAATGTGCTCAGTTTTCCAGTTTTTTTTTTATATCATAAGAATAGCTATATTTACATTTAGTCCATTATTCTGAAAAATAATTTAAACACCAAAGGGTTAAGTGTTTAGTGAATTTCAAGGTGTATCTAGGTAATGCAGTCTGATCAGGCAACTAAGATATACCCTCCAGCAAGTAAAGTATATGGAACTGTTGACCTAAGGCTAGAAATGATTTCAGAAGAAATGACTTTCAATGAAATGCAATTCTTATTTCAGTGTAGGTGAAATCAGCATTGTAGATGTAATTTTCTTCATTGCAGAAATAAAATTTATCATCAATAAGTAATTGAAGATTCTAAAACCCCATGACCTTTTTTTTTTAATATTATTCTTTTTAATAAACTACATTTCAATTTGTTTAGGACCATTTCAATAACATGGAAATATAGCTAACAATATCTGTACTGCTAAAACTGACTAATTTACAGAATCAGCACATCATAAGATATTCAGTAGTGGGAATGCTTGTAAGAAAAATGTCCAGAGCCAGAAATACTTTGTGAATAATATTGTTCATACTGTGAATCCATAATAGTTACTAGCTGCACCTACTGAACAATCTCGTTTGGGTTTTATTGCTTCATATTTTTAACTTTAGTACCAAAATGCTGAGGCAGCTAAGCAAGCATAGAGGCACTTTTTGAATACTAATCTCTTAGACAGCAACCTCTGTTACATCATATAAATTTTTAATGTAAAAAAAAGTTTCAACACTAACTTAATTTAGAATTTACCATTTTTTTCTTATGTAAATTTGCTACCACATGAATATTCTTTTTATTACTTTAGTAGGGTAAATGCCACTTGGAGAATTCCTGAGCTGCTAGAAAGTACTATTTATAGCAAAAACAACTTCTACTTTAAACATATTGACACACTTTATAGCTATGCTCTATTTTTTTTATACTTTACACTTATGACAGAAAACCAAATCAAACTAAGCCTTAATGATTGTTGTTCTTTGAATGTATGAGACAAAGAATGTAATAATAACTGAAAATATACTTCCAGGAATTAAAAAGCAATCAATTTATATTATTCAAGAACAAGTAGAAGCACTGTCTAAATGGATCTGAAACACTATAAGAATAGAAAATGAAAACAATAAAATCCCCATGAACTGTATGAAGATGTAGGTTATACTTCTTAAATACTAATTAACTTTTGAAATAAAGTGTATTTTTTTATTTGTCTCAGATAAAGAAAGAGCAAGGAAAAACTAAAGTTATCCTTCTAAACATCATAAAGTTATATTTTCTTGATTCTGCATTCTTTACTGAAGCTAATCACAAGTTAATTAGTTCCTAAGCTATTAAACTATCAATTTAAATGCCCGGTTATTTTAACTATTCACCACAAAGAAATCTAGCTATCTTTTCTCTATTATTAAGAAGTATGTGAATTTCTCAAGAAATCTTACAGTTAAAATATCCCCAGTGACTTGATCATTCTCTGTTCAAACTGAATACGCACATATGACTCTGTGGTAGATGTCAAGATAGAAATAAATGGGAACTAGACAACTTCAAAAGGTCTCCTCAACACCTGATATCATTTTATGATGAACAGATGATTAGCTGAAAAATAAAATCACTTATCGAGTACCTGTGATTGCTTTCTGACCAATCATTTCACCTAATCAATCATATCAGATGGGAGACACCAACTCTTATGATCTTTGTTTTATATTAAAATTGAGATAATTTTGAAAATAGCATGCAAAAAATTTATTTTTTTATTGACCAGAAATTCAAGCATTTTTAAATGCTTAAATTAATGTCACATTTTCTCAAATACTTCATCATTATCAAATGATATTATAGTACATTTATATTATTTATCAACATTTTAAGGTTAAATTTATAGTTCCTGTGGGAAATTATATGCATTTAATTTATAATACGAGCTCTTATGTGAAAATTTAAATATCATGTGTGTATCAATACAAATATTTTATATCTAAATTTTTATCTAGCTTTTATGCTATATTAGTAAAATTAGATTCTTTTTTACTCCTTTATAATCTGATTTTCATATAATTAATAACATTGAAATTGATAATTGTGGTAACAGTAACTTTACAAAGTAGACAGTATTAAATTGAATAAATATATAAATAAGGGAAATAGAAAATGGAAAATATTTGGTTATTTACTGTTGTTTTCATTATTTTTAGTTATATAGTTCCGGAGTAACTTGTTTTAAAGGTAATTCTTACCAGAACTTTCAAGATAATTCTTACCAGAAGTTTTCAGGAAATAGCAATTTTATTTTTAATTTTTTTCATTTGTCTGCACTCATGTCCTCTGGAGGTTCCCAGGCTAGTAGGAGTTGAATCAGAGCTGTAGCTGCTCGCCTACACCACAGCCACAGCAATGAGATCTGAGACACATCTGCAACCTACACCATGGCAATGCCAGATCCTTAACCCACTGAGCAAGGCCCGCATCTTCATGGATATTAGCTGTGTTCATTAACCACTGAGCCACGATTGGAAGTCCAAAAAATGACAATTTTAGAGTTAAGGATAAATGGAAATAATGTCTGAAAGAATGTTTCCATTTTCTTTGTTTAAGCTTTTTATTTTGGATTAATTTTAAACTTACAGAAATGTTGCAAAAATAATAGAGAATTCCAATATATCTCTTATGCAGTTTCACTGCATGATGCAAAAGGAAAAAGGAACACTAGAGAAACTCACTGATCATGACTCCATCTCAGAGGCAGTCTTAACCTGAATCTTTTTTTTTTTTCCATTATACCCAGCTGCACAGTGTGGTGACAGGGTTACACCTACATATATGGATTCATCACAAGTGGTTAGACATAGTTCCCAGTGCTATACAGTAGGATCTCCTTGCTTTTCCAGCCCAGAGGCAACAGTCTACAACTATTAACCCCAGACCTCCCCTACCATCCCATTCCCTCCCCCAACCTTTTGGTAACAAGTGTGTGCTCCAAATCCTTGATTTTCTTTTCTGCATAAAGGGTCATTTGTGCAGTATATTAGATTCCAGTTTTTAGTGATATCATATAGTATCTTTCTTTCTCCTTCTGACTTACTTCACTCAGTATGAGGGTCTCTAATTCCATCCATGTTGCTGCAAATGACATTTTTTATTCTTTTTTATGGCTGAGTAGTATTCCATTGGGTATATATACCACATCTTCCTAATCCAATCACCTGTTGAGGGACATTTGGGTTGTATCCATGTCTTGGCTATTGTGAATAGTGCTGCAATGAACATGTGTGTGCAAGTGTATTTTTCAAGGAAAGATTTGTCCAGATATATGCCCAAGAGTGGGATTTCTCAGTCATATGGTAGTTCTATGTATAGTTTTGCAAGGTACCTCCATACTGTTTTGCATAGTGGTTGTTCCAGCTTACATTCCCACCAACAGTGCAGGAGGGTTCCATCTTCTCCGCACCCCCTCCAGCATTTGTTGTTTGTGGACTTGTTAATGATGGCCTTTCTGATTGGTGTGAAGTGTTATCTCATGGTAGCTTTGATTTGCATTTATCTAATCATCAGTGATGTCGAGCATTTTTTCATGTGCTTGTTGGGCATCTGCATCTCTTCTTTGGAGAACTGTCCATTTAGGTCCTTTGCCCATTTTTCAATGGGGTTGTTGGTTTTTTGTTGTTGGGCTGCATAAGTTGTTTATATATTTTTGAGATTAAGCCCCTGTCAATTGCATCACTGGACACTATTTTCCCCCATTCTGCAAGTTATCTTTTGGTTTTCTTTTTGGTTTCCTTTGCTTTGTAAAAGCTTGTCAGCTTGTTTAGGTCCCATTGGTTTATCTTTGCTTTGATTTCTGCTGCTTTGGGAGACTGACCTGAGAAAACATTTCTAAGGTTGATGTCTGAGAATGTTTTACCAATGTTTTCTTCCAGGAGTGTCATGCTGTCTTGTCTTATATTTAAGTCTTTAAGCCATTTAGAGTTTATTTTTGTGCATGGTGTGAGACTGTGTTCTAGTTTCATTGATTTACATGCAGCTGTCCAGGTTTCCCAGCAATGCTTACTGAACAGACTTTTTTCCCATTTTATGTTCTTGCCTCCTTTGTCAAAAATCAATTGACTGTAGGCATCTGGGTTTATTTCTGGGTTGTCTATTCTATTCCATTGGTCCATATGTCTGTTTTGGTACCAGTACCACACTGTCTTGATTACTGTGGCCCTGTGATATTGCCTGAAGTCTGGGAGAGTTATGCCTCCTGCTTAGTTTTTGTTCTTTAGAATTGCTTTGGTGATTCTGGATTTCTTGTGGTTCCATATAAAATTTTGCATTGTTTGTTCTAGTTCTGTAAAGAATGTCTTAGGTCATTTGATAGGGATTGCATTGAATCTCTAGATTGTTTTCAGCAGTATAGCCATTTTTACAATATGTATTTTTCTGGCCCATGAGCATGGAATATCTTTCCATTTCTTTGTATCTTCTTTGATCTCCTTGATTAATGTTTTGTAGTTTTCTGCATATAGGTCTTTCACCTCCTTGGACAGGTTTATTCCCAGGTATTTGATTTTTTGGGGGTGCTATTTTAAAAGGTAAAGTATTTTGGTATTCTTTTTCTAATATTGTTAGTATACCAAAATGCAATTGATTTCTGAAGGTTAAGCTTATATCCTGCCACTGCTGAATTTACCTATGAGTTCAAGTAATTTTGGGATTGAGCCCTTGGGGTTTTCTATATAAAGTATCATGACTCCATCTCAGAGGCAGCCTTAACCTGAATCTTGACACTGCACCAGGTCAAAGCTACAGAACTGAACTATGCTAGATGATTTATGCCTTTGAAATAAAATTTTGGAGCAGATTGATTTTTGTCTTATATTTCAATGTATCTTTTTCATGAACACAAGTAATATTTTTATTCCATCTTTTTTCTTAAATATCAAATTAAAATAAGGTGTGACACCAAATTAAGAGGCAATATGTTATTATAGTTGTGACAATACAATTTCCAGAAGAAAAATAAATTCTCAAACTTTGCCCCTCCTTCTTTCTAAATTCTTAGGGCATCCATAGTTTAGAAACTTCCTAAGACCTAATGAAGATATATCATTCATTATATGTGTGTGTTGTGTTTTGCAGTAAAAGCTTAGTGTGTTTTATACTAGATTTTAACCATATGAAGTACATGATTTAACCAGTGTTTCTGTTAAAATAATCAGAACATAGGTATTATTTTAATTTAAAGCATGATCAATAGAATAATCATTAAGAAACATATAAACACAAAGGGTATTTAATTTCTTTATTTGGAAATCTTGAGAATTTCCCCTTCACCTTGAAATAATAGTGAAAAACTCTTTATCATAGCATCTCAGACACTTCACTCTTTGATTCTGATTTCTTTTGCTACTCATTTTCTACCACGGCATATCCCTTATATTGTATTCACTTGTATTTTTTCCCTTAGCCTTGAAAGCCCTTGTCCTGGTAATGTCTTGTCCACCTTGTATTGTTTCCCCATCTACTGTAGATTTCAATGTTCTCTATTTTGTTCTTCAATATTATTTTGGTCATAACACAAGAATAGCACTTATCACAGTATGTTATCTTTAGCTTTATAATCTTCATTTTCCTCTGATAGAGAATGAGATGTATTAAGCCAGGGCTGTTTATGCATGTTTGTAACCATAGAGCACAGAATAATTTCTGGAATGTTTGGATATTTAATATACAGATTTTATTCAATCAGTAAATGAATGGGTTTTCATAATTATTTTAAAATGTAAAAATTATTGTTGTTATACAGCTTTCATAAAAATAGCACATTTTAAATATTAACTAATTCAGTGTTAGCTGAAACTAAATAGAAGTTTATAATGTGAATTTAACAGGATATTGCACTATGTGAAAGTGTTACTGGAAGGGTAATATTTTTTTTTCTTTCTGAAGAGTTTAGTATTACATGCACTCTTGAGTGTTTAAATTGTTATTTGAGTAACCCTGCATGCAGTTAGACAAGACAAATACAGAAATGGCAGCAGTGCATATCTTTATTTGTCTCTGATTAATGAATGAAAATAGTGGTTAACAATCTGTAAGTGCTTACTACAGACATTTCTATATTCTTTACATTTATCAACTCTTCTAAACCTTGTGTGATTTCTCTAATGAAGACAGTATTATTCTTAGAGTTAAAAGTTCCAAAGTTGTGAAGACAGAGGTTAAATAACTTGCCAAAGGACATTCAGATAGAAGTTGTAGAGCTCAGCAGCTGGTGTCTTCCTTCAAATTGCAAGTTGTTACACCTACACTACACTACTCCCTAATACCAACAGAAAGCAAGCTATAGAATGAGCAATTGGTTAAAGTAAAGATGGCAACGGAGAAACCTGTACAATCATCTAGGCAAAAGAATATGTTGGATTATATTATATTTTCCTAAAGTTTTCTCTATTTTATTTTGGTATTTTCTTAATCTTTTTCACTTGTTTATTATTTTTTAATGTGATTCTTGTTTTCTTTCTATACTCTCATTTCTCTGAAATAGGGCCCTCAGGATATATGGTCAAAGAGTAGACTTGAGAACAAAATATTCTCTCTTGACACTAAAGAGATGCCTAGCGTAAATTCTGTGGACTTAATGCAAAATAAAGAAATTAAGTGAATATTAGGTAGTAGTTCCATTTCAAACTGTTTGCCTTTTCATAGCTAACTGCCATGCTGAGATCTATTTTTTTAATGACTAGAGGATATTTCAGCTCTGTATGTACCTCCTGGAAAAGTGCTAATTTTCTTGGCAAATCAAAAACAGAACATCTGCTTATGTTGACTCTATAGTTGGAAAACAATAAGAAAACCTTTTTCTTTTCTTTTTCTGTGCTAGTGTATGATTGTAATACCCTATTGCATATTAATAACTCTTGAGATGCATCCTTGTTTGAATTTGAATGGTCAGAAATAAAATGATGCAATACTGAGTTATAAAACAGAAATAAACCATATTTGCTAAATACTTTTTTCACCAAGTAAAAACATACATACATAACAGTGAAATAAATGAAACATTTTAAAGGGAAGTTTATAATTGTCCTTCCCTAGTTACATGACAGATAATGTAGTATTCATGGTCAAATTTAACTTTTGAGACCATCTGCTCTATGCAAGAGATCATGGAAATAAAGGCTGTTTTGAAATAAAAAGGGAACAAAAATCTTATTCAGAGAACACCTCCCAGCTGTGTTACCAGTTACTGTGTAATCATCTTTCATTATACATGCTGTATGGGGTATGGAGGATGATTACAAATGCAAACCTTATGTTCTGAATCTGTGTACTTCTTTAAGGGCCAGAACTGTTCAGCAAGGAATTCAGCTTCAGATCCAAATTGTAGCACATGAAACATTTTGCGAAGTCATTAATATTTACTGAGTGATCATTCCAATATGCTACAAAGCACTCTAAAAACAAGGACAAGTTCTAAAATTCTATATTTATAGAATACTAGACACTAAGCAATGCTAGACTAAGCAAAATCAGGACCATACCATCATCATCTTTGTTTTCTCCTTCCAATTTACTTTTACTGAAAGGACAAATATAGCATAGTGAAAAAGTCATAATGTTACAAGTTATATATTTACCAACCAAAGTCATCAACTATTACCAATTTGAGGGGCATCATTTCAGATCTGCCATCCCTTTAAGACCACAGCTATAGTATATAGCTATACAATAGATTGTCCTAAATAGGAAATAATATATTTTATATCTCATTCTTGCATTTATCTGGCAGATAGTACCAAACTGAGTGATAAGAGCTGAATCATTCTATGTATAATTGCTTACTTCATGGAAGACAGGTTGTTTCCAGTTATTCCAGTTATCTACCACTAAATAAGAAACTTCCCTAAAACTCAAAAACATGTTATTTAAAGTGCCTATGATTTTATTGTATTTCATCATTTTGTGGATAATTAATATGCACAGAACCCAACTAGATGATTTCTCTGGTTCATACTGTATAAACTAGTGTCATTTGGTAAGACTTAGCTGATGACAGGCCAGTCTGGATGATACAAAATAGATGTTCTAACAAACATGTCTGGGCCCTTAGTGAAGACAGACAGAGAAATGGGCTCAGTCTCTCACAAGTGGTCTCAGGGCTTCTCCAGATGATACCTCAGGTACTGGTAACTGGCCTTCTTACAAAACAGCTCATAGCTTCATTATACCAAAGCATGTGATTCTTAGTCTTTTTAAAGGTTATTCTTCCAAACTGACACAGCATCATTCTACCAGATTGTACTGGACAGAGCAGTTACAAGTCAGGATAGATTCAAGGAGAAGGGAATAATTTCTTACTTCTCAATAGAGAGTGTCAAAGATTTGTAGTCTTTTTAGTCTGCCACACCAGTCTTTAGTCAAACAACAAACTTCAATAATTATTATTGTGAATAGAATGCAATGATAATGTTGGTAGAATACATTGGTACATTCACTCAAGTGATAAATTGAGTCAGAAAATGCTTATTTGCATTTACAATTTTGACAAATATTGCCAAAAGTTTTGCAGGCATATTGTACTGCATCTTACCTTCACTTATCCCAGCAACATGTAACAAAAAAGATGTTCTCCAGTATTTGAAGAAACAGTGTACATGGGACTGAAAGGTAGAAGGGAATGTGGAGAAATGAAAAGTAAGAAATAGATACATATATAAATATGTATAAAGTAGACATACATATATACAGACACATACAAAAATATATAAAAATAGATTTAAGACTTTCATTATGAGGAAACATGCAAAAATGAGGCCTCTGCATAGTGCAGATTTCTTTTTTCTCTTCTTAATATTTATAATTCAATTAAGTCTGACAGGATAGCATTGGTGCTTTTGTCAAAGGCTTAGAATATACAGTGGTTTAGATTTTATATGCTCATCCTTATCAAGTCAAGGATTGAGAATAACTCTAATGTTAGAAAAGTAGCTTTTCAATAGCTAAGCAATTACTTCATTTAAGCTAGAGCAAAATTTTTAATTAATTTCCAACTATACTTAATGATAAGCCAAAATTGTATTATATCATAAAATATATTGAAAATAGAAAATTACATGAATATAAAAATATGATCTCATAAATGTCAAAATTCAGGCTTCAGAATTTTATGATAATTGAAATAAATTGATTATATATACATCACAAAAAGTAAATGTATTTATTGGATATATCTTAATTGCTATAAGTTTAAAATTTAAGAAGTTATAACATTAAAGGAAACTTTGATATGTGACACCTTACAAAAGTGATTGTAAAAAAGACTTTTATTCCCAGAATCTATTTGCAGTTAAAATATTATTCATGTAAAATGTGAGTTGGTAAAATATTGTCTAAAATATAAAATGAGTTGACATTGAAGATTACAAAAAAAAAATACGAAGTTACTCTGTATCCCCTTTCATTTATGTTATTTTAAACAGATCCTACAGGATGACAGTAATTTAGCACATAATTTAAAAATTTCCTTCAGTTAGTTTATTAAAATGAGGGATTGGAGTGGATGGGGAAGCCTAATGAGAAGATGTCACTGATGAACTGAGACATTAGACTCGTGAAATTTATGTGATAAAGACCACCTTTAAATGTCTGAAGTTCAAAAATATTTATATATTAACAATTCCATTTTACATTATTTTTTTATTTGCCCTTGTTTTTGCATAAATTCATTTTTTTATTTTTCCATTATAGCTGGTTTACATATTTCTGTTAATTTTCCAACTGCACAACATGGTGACCTGGTTACACATACATATATGGATTCGTCACAAGTGATTAGACAGAGTTTCCAGTGCTATACAGCAGGATCTCCTTGCTTTTCCATCCCAAAGGAAATATTCTACAACTATTAAACCAGACCCCCCCTACCATTCCACTCCCTCCCCAACACTCTTGGCAAACCACAAGTCTGTTCTCCAAGTCTGTGATACTCTTTTCTGTAGAAATTTTCATTTGTAGAGTATATTAGATTCCAGATATGTGATATCATATGGTATTTGTCTTTCTCCTGACTTACTTCCCTCAGTTTGAGGGTCTCTAATTCCATCCATGTTGCTGCAAATGACATTATTTTATTCTTTTTTAGACTGAGTGGTATTCCATTGGATATGTATACCACAGCCTCCTAATCCAATCATCTTTTGATGGACATTTGGGTTGTTTCCATGTCTTGGCTATTGTGAATAGTGCTGCAATGAACATGCATGTGCAAGTGTCTTTTTCAGGGAAAGTTTTGTCTGGATATATGCCCAAGAGTGGGATTTCTGGGTCATATGGTAGTTCTATGTATAGTTTTCTAAGGTACCTCCATACTGTTTTCAATAGTGGTTGTACCAGCTTGCATTCTCACCAACAGTGCAGAAGAGTTCCCTTTTCTCCACACCCCCTCCAGCGTTTGTTGTTTGTGGACTCGTTAATGATGGCCATTCTGACTGGTATGAGGTGGCATCTCGTGGTAGTTTTGATTTTCATTTCTTTAATCATCAGTGATGTTGAGCATTTTTTCATATGCTTGTTGACCATCTGCATTTGCCTCCTATCCTGATACTCTTTCTTTCCCCAAAAAAAATATTAATAGTAGCTTATGTAGTAGTCTGATTTATAATTAACTGTGGATGTATTTAGAAGGTATCACATTCTCTAACTGATACTATTTCATCCTCTTTCTTTTCTGCATGTCTCAAATTTTGCCTGATACCATTACTTTTCTCTCTAGCATAAACTATACTTAAATTCTATCAAAGATGCCCATGGATCTTAAGCTGCAATAGTTTGTGATGTGCTAACTCTCCACAGTTTACCAAATCCCATTAAACATATTTTTCTTTCACTTTTAGATTCTTAAACATTGTGGCAAAAAATCAAGGCATGTTGCTGAGGCATTACTTCCTATTTTTGAAAGAAGGACTATAGTTGACATACAATATTACATTAGTTTGAAAGGTACTTCATAGTGATTTGACATTTCCATGAACTATGAGATTATCAACACAATAAACCTAGTAACTCCTGTCCCTACAAAGTTATTACAGTATTATTTACCATATGAATTATGTAATGTTACATTGCCAAAACTTATTTTATAAGTGGAGATTTGTACCTCTAAATCCCTTCCACTATTATTGCCTCCTTTACCCTCCAGCCCTTTTGCAAACAACCACCTGTGTATTCTCTGTATCTATTAGTCTGTTTTCATTCTCTTTTGTTTCCTTCACTTTTAATTTTCCACATATAACTTAGGTCTTACAGTATTTGTCTTTATCTGATATGTTTCACTTAGTGTAATACATAGATCCATCAATATTATCACAATTAATAAGGCTTCAATTTCATTCAATGGCTAATTCCATTATATGTATGTGTATACACACACACACACACACACACACACACACACACATCACATCTTGCATATCAATAGACATTTAGGTTCTTTCCATATATTGACTATTGTCAGTAATGCCCAATGAACATGGGGTGCATATATCTTTTTACGTTAGTGTTTTACCTTCTTTCAGGAAAATGTCCAGAAGTAAAATTGCTATATTATATCTCCTTTTAATTTTCTGAAGAGCCTCTATACTGTTTTCCATATTGGATACACCAATTTATAATCTCATTGACAGTGCATATAGGTTCCCTTTTCTTCACATCCCCATCAACACATTAATTGTTGTCTTTTTGATGACATATTCTAAAAGATGGCAGATTGTAGTGCATAGCAGTTGTTTTTTTAATGTCTTTTTGCCTTTATCTAGAGCCGCACCCACGGCATATGGAGGTGCCCAGGCTAGGGTTCTAACAGGAGCTGTAGCCGCTGGCCTTCGCCACAGCCACTCAGGATCCGAGCCGCGTCTGCAACCTACACCACAGCTCAGGGCAACGCCGGATCCTTAACCCACTGAGCAAGGCCAGGGATCGAACCCACAACCTCATGGTTCCTAGTCGGATTTGTTAACCACTGAGCCACGACAGGAACTCCTCTTGGCAGTTTTAATTTTCACTTACCAGATGATTAGAGATGCTTAGTATCTTTTCATGTGTCTATTGGCCATTCATATGTCTGCTTAGGAAAAAAATCTATTCATGTCTTCAGACCATTTTTAATTTATTTTAAAGTAGAGCAGTATGAGTTCTTTAATAATTTTAGATATTAACCCCTTATTAGACAAGCTATTTGCAAACATATCTTCCCATTAAGTAAATTCCTTTTGTTTTTTGGATAGTTTCCTTCCTTGTGCAAAAGCTTTTTAGTTTGATCTAATCTGTTAGTTTATTTTTGTTTCCCTTGCCTGAGGAGACAGGTCCAAAACAATATTACTAGGGAGATTGGATTAAGATGGCAGAATAGAAGAACTGGAGCTCAACTTCTCTCCCAAAAAACAACAAAACTACAACCAAATGCCAAGCAACCTTCAACCGAATGGACTAAAAACTTCCAAAAAATATATTCTGCTCAGAAGACAAAGAGGAGACCAGATCAAGAGGTAGGAGGGACAATTACATGATAGAAGCAACCCCATACCTCCCGGGTGGGAAGCCCCACAGACTGGAAAGTAACTGTATCACAAAGACTGAGCTACAGCACTGAGAGTTCTGAGCCTCACGTCAAAACCCCATGCCTGGGGATCTGGCACAGAGAGAGCCCCTGGAGCATCTGGCATTGATGGCTAGTGGGGATTGTGTGCAGGTGCTCCACAGCACTGGGGGAAACAGAAACCCCATTCTTGAAAGGCACACACAGACTTTCACATGAACTGGGTCCCAGGGCAAAGCAAAGTCTCCATAGGAATCTAGGTGGAACCTGACTGCAATTCTTAGAGGATTTCCAGGGAAAGCAGGGGTGACTGTGGCTTGTTGTGGAGGAAGGGCATTGGAGGTGAAGCTCTCGGGAACATTCATCAGCCTACATTTCTCTATAGGGGGCCATTTCTGGGAAAATCTGGTCCTGCCCATCAGCGCTGAGAAGCCCCAGGCCAAACAATAATCCACTTGGGATCTCAGACCCACCCCTCAGTAAACAGGCTGCCTAAAGAACCCTCAGGCACACAGCCAGCTTCTAATCTCATTCAGAGACAAAGCACCACCCATCAGAGGGATAGGAATCATTCCACCTACCAGTGAGCAGGCACCACTTCCTACCATCAGGAAGCCTACAGCAAGCCTGCTTCATTCCAACTTTAGCCACAGGGAAGGCAAACGCCAGAACTAAGAGAGGCTACAACTCTATTGTCTACAAAATGGTCACCACACCAAAAACCAATAAAAATGAAAAGAAAGAGAACTATAACTCAGATAAGGGAGAAAGAGAAAAGCCCAGAAAAACAGCTCAGTGATGAGATTATCAGCATCCCAGAAAGAGACTGTAGACTCTTGATTCTGAAGATGATGCAAGGCATTGGAAATAAACTGGTGGTAAAGATTGATAATTTAGAGGAAACACTGAGCAAAGAAATACAACCTGTTAAAATTAAACAAGAAGAGATGCAAAATACAATAACTGAAATAAAAAATACATTACAAGCAGCTAACAGTAGAATACAGGAGGCAGAAGAACGAATCAGTGAGGTGGAGGACAGATTAGTAGAAATCACTAACATAGAAGAGAAAAGAGATAAAAGATTGAAAGGAAATGAGCAGAGTCTCAGAGAACTCTGGGATAATGTTAAACGCACCAACATCCATATTATAAGGGTGTCAGAGGGAGAAGAGAGAGAGAAGGGGACAGGAAAAATATTCAAAGAAATAATAGCCAAAAACTTCCCTAATATGGGAAAGAAACCACTCATTCAAATCCAAGAAACACAACGAGTACCATATAAAATAAACCCAAGGAGGAACACCCCCAGACACATATTAATCAAAATGACCAAAATTAAAGACAAAGAGAAAATACTGAAAGCAGCTAGGGAAAAGAAACAAATGACATACAAGGGAACCCCGGTAATGTTATCAACAGATTTTTCAGCTGAAACTCTGCAGGCCAGAAGGGAGTGGCATGCTATACTAAATGTGATGAAAGGAAAAAATTTCCAGCCAAGATTACTTTGCCCAGCAAGGCTCTCATTCAGATTTGAAGGAGAGATCAAAACATTTACGGAGAAGCAAAAGGTAAGAGATTTCTGCAACACTATACCAGTTTTCAAACAAATCCTAAAGGAACTTCTCTAGTCAGAAAAGAAAAGGCCACAACCAGAAACAAAAACACCACAAATGACAAGGCTCAGCAATAAAGGCATATATACAGCAAAGAGACTAAACAATCCATGCACAATTATGCTACCAAAATCAGAAATCATGAGGAGAGCCCAAATGCAGGTCACTGGAGAAGCACATACAATTAAGAAAGCAACATCTTAAAACAATTCCATCTATATATAGACACCTATATCAAAACTCCAAGGTAACTGCAAACCAAATATCTACAATTGATACACAAACAAATAAGAAAAATCAACTCAAATACAACATTAAAGATAGCCATCTTGTGAGAGGAGACAAGAAGAGAATAAGGGAAGAAAAAAAGAGCAAGAAAACCGAAAACAGTTAATAGAAAAACAATAAGAACATATCTATCAATAATTACCTTAAATGTTAATGAACTGAATGCCCCAACCAAAAGACATAGACTAGCCGAGTGGATACAAAAACAAGACCCATATATATGCTGTCTTCAAGCTACCCACTTCACTTCAGGAGACACATACAAATTGAAAGTGAGAGGATGGAAGAAAATATTCCATACAAACGGGCATCAAAAGAAAGCTGGAGTAGCAAAACTCCTAACAGACAAAATAGATTTTAAAGTGAAAAACGTTTTAAGAGACAAGGAAGGGCACTATATAATGATCAAAGGATCAATCCAAGAAGAAGATATAACAATTTTAAGTATCAATGCACCCAACATAGGACCACCACAATATATAAGGCAACTGCTAACAACCTTAAAAGGAGATATCAACAATAACACAATCATAGTGGGGGACTTTAACACCCCACTTACAGCAATGGACAGGTCATCCAGGCAGAAAATCAATAAGGAAACAAAGGCCCTGAACGAAGTATTAGATCAGATGGACTTAATAGATATTTATAGGACATTCCATCCAAAAGCAACAGAATACACATTCTTCTCAAGTGCACACAGAACATTCTCTAAGATTGATCACATCCTGGGCTACAAATCAAGCCTCAGTAACTTTAAGAAAATTGAAATCATTTCAAGTATCTTTGACCACAATGCTATATGGATGGAAATCAACAACAAGAGAAAAAATGGCAAAAATTACAAACACGTGGAGACTAAACAACATGCTACTAAACAACCAATGGATCAATGAAGAAATCAAAGAGGAAGTAAAAAATACCTAGAAGCAAATGACAACACAGGCACAACACTCCAAAACCTCTGGGATGCAGCAAAAGCAGTTCTAAGAGGAAAGTTTTTAGCAATACAAACCTACCTCAGGAAACAAGAAAAAGCTCAAATAAACAACCTAACTTTATATCTAAGGCAGCTAGAGAGGGAAGAACTGACAAGACAAAGTTAGTAGAAGAAAAGAAATCATAAAAATCAGAGCAGAAATCAATGAAATAGAAATGAAGAAAACCATAGAGAACATCAATGAAACTAAAAGCTGGTTCTTTGAAAAGATCAACAAAATTGATAAGCCCTTAGCCAGACTTATCAAGAAAAAAGACACAAATCAATAAAATTAGAAATGACAAAGAAGTAACAACAGACATCACAGAAATACAAAGGATCATAAGAGACTACTATATGCAACTTTATGGCAATAAAATGGAAAACCTAGAAGAAATAGACAACTTCTTAGAAAAGCACAATCTCCCAAGACTAAACCAAGATGAAATAGAAAATATGAATAGACCAACCACAAGTTCTGAAATTGAAACTGTGATAAAAAAACTTCCAAAAAAAAAAGTCCAGGACCAGATTGCTTCAGGGATGAATTCTACCAACATTTAGAGAAGACCTAACACCTATCACCTATCACCTAACATCTAACACCTATCCTTCTGAAACTCTTCCAAAAAATTGCACTGGAAGGGAAACTCTCAACCATCACCCTAATACCAAAACCTGACAAAGATATCACAAAAAAAGAAAATTATATGCCAATCTCACTGATGAAAATAGACGCAAAAATTCTCAACAAAATGCTAGCCAACCAAATCCACCAAAACTTAAAAAGAATTGTACATCATGATCAAGTGGGATTTATCCCAGGGATGCAAGGATTCTTCAATATCTGCAAATCAATCAGTGTAATACACCACATTAACAAACTGAAGAATAAAAACCATACAATCCCCTCCATAGATGCAGAAAAAGCCTTTGACAAAATCCAGCACCCATTTCTGATAAAACGCCTTCAGAAAGTGGGCATAGGGGGAACCTACATCAACATAATAAAGACCATCATGACAAACCCAGAGCTCACATTATTCTCAATGGTGAAAAGCTGAAAGAATTACTGCTGAGATCAGGAACAAGACAGGGATATCCACTCTCGCCACTACTATTCAACATAGTTCTGGAAGTCCTAGCTACAGCAATCAGAGAAGAAAAATAAATAAAAGGAATCCAAATTGCAAAGGCAGAAATAAAACTATCAGTCTTTGCAGATGACATGGTACTATACAAAGAGAATCCTAAAGACTCTACCAGAAGACTCTTAGAGCTCATCAATGCATTTGGCAAAGTTGCAGGATACAAAATTAATACACAGAAATCAACTGCATTTCTATATACTAACAATGAAAGATCAGAAAGAGAAATTAGGGAAGCAATCCCATTTACCATAGCATCAAAAAGAACAAAATACTTAGGAATAAACCTGCCTAAGGAGACAAAAGAACTGTACTATGAAAATTATAAGGCTCTGATGAAAGAAATCAAGGATGACTTGAACAGGTGGAAAGACATACCATGCTCTTGCATTGGAAGAGTCAATATTGTCAAAATGACTATACTACCCAAGGCAATCTACACATTCCATGCAATCCCTATCAAATTACCAAGGACCTTTTTCACAGAACTAGAACAAAATATATTAAAGTTTGTCTGGAAACACAAAAAAACCCAGAATAGACAAAGACATCCTGAAAAAGAAAAATGGAGCTGGAGGAATCAGGCTCCCTGACTTCAGAAACTACTACAAAGCTACAGTCATCAAAACCGTATGGTACTGGCACAAAGACAGAAATATAGATCAGTGGAACAGAATAGAAAGCCCAGAAGTAAATCCACGCATCTGTAGTCAACTAATCTATGACAAAGGAGCCAAGAATATACATTGGAGAAAACATAGCCTCTTCAATATGTGGTGTTGGAAAAACTGGACAGATACATGTTAAAAAATGAAACCAGAACACTTCTTAACACCATGCACAAAAATAAACTCAAAATGGATTAAAGATCTAGATATAAGACCAGATACTATCAAACTCTTAGAGGAAAACATAGACCAAACACTCTCTGACATAAATGATAGCAACATCTTCTCAGATCCATGTGTCAGAGTAAAGACAAGAAAAAGAGAAATAAACAAATGGGACTTAATTAAACTTCAAAGTTTCTGCACAGCTCAGGAAACCCTAAACAAAAGTAAAAGACAATCCACAGAACAGGAGATATATTTGCAAATGATTCAACTGACAAGGGATTAATCTCCAAAATTTACAAACAGCTCCTACAGCTCAACACCAAAGAAACAAACAACCCCATCCAAAAATGGGCGAGGATCTAGGCAGACAATTCTCCAAAGAAGACATGCAGATGGCAAATAAACACATGCAAAGATGTTCAATATCACTCCTCACTAGAGAAATGCAAATCAAAACCACTATGAGGTAACACTTTACATCAGCCAGAATGGCCATCATCAAAAAGTCTACAAAAAATAAGTGCTGGAGAGGGTGTGAAGAAAAAGGATCCCTATTACACTGCTGGTGGGAATGCAAAGTGGTGCAACCACTGTGGAAAACAGTATGGAGATTCCTAAGAAAACTCAAAATAGAATTACCATTTGATCCAGCAATCCCACTCCTGCGCATCTATCCAGAGGAAACCATGACTCGAAAAGACACATGTAGTCCAGTGTTCATTGCAGCACTCTGTGCAATAGCCAGGTCATGGAAACAACCTAAATGCCCATCGACAGAGCAGTGGATGGGGCAGATATGGTACATACACACAATAGAATATTACTCAGCCATTAAAAGGAACGGAATACTAACATTTATAGCAACATGGAGGAACCTAGAAATTTTCATGCAAAGCGAAATCAGTCAGACAATTAGACAGCAACACCCAATGCTACCGCTTACATGTGGAAACTAAAGAGACACAATGAACTTCTTTGCAGAACAGACAATGACTCACAGACTTTGGAAAACCTTGGTTTTTCAAATAAGACCATCTGGGGGGTGAGGGGATGCACTGTGGGTTTGGGACACAAAATCTATCAAATTGACTAGTGATGATTTTTTGTATACCTATAATTGAAATAAAATCCATTAAGTGAAAAAAAAAGCACTATTACTAAGACTGATGTAAAAAGGCTTATGGGCAATATTTCTTCTAGGTGTTTTACTAGTTCCAGCTCTTAAATCTATCTTTAATCTATTTACTTTTTTTATAAAGTACGTTTGACTTAAAATATTTTATAATTTTCAGGTAAACAATATAGTGTGTCAATATTTTTATGAATTAAAAAATCATCACCACTGTAGGTCTAATTATCATTTATCACCAACATTATTGCAATATTATTGAATATATTCCATATGCTGTACATTATATCTGACTGACATTTATTTTGTACTGCAAGTTTGTACCTCTTAATCTCCATCACACATGTCTTTTACACCACCACCCTTTTCTCCTTTGGCAACAACCAGTCTACTATCAGTATCTATGAGTCTATTTTTGTTTTCTTATATTTGTTGGTACATTTGTTTTTAGAACTATATATAAGTGAAATAAAATGGTGTTCGTTTTGCTCTGATTTATTTCATTTTACATGATATCCACTAGGTCCATCTCTGTTGTTGCAAATGGCAAGTTTTCATTCTTCTTATGACTGAGTAATATCCCATTGTGTGTGTGTTTGTGTGTGTGTGTGTGTGTGTGTGTAAAACAGTTATTCTAAAAGGTGTGGATATCTCATTGGGGTTTTGATTTTCATTTTTTTAATTATTGTTGCTGAATATTTTGTCTTTTAGCCATAGATATGTAGATCTTCCTTAGAAAAATGTCTACTAGGTTCTTCTGATCATTTTTAAGTTGGGCTATTTATTGTTTTTGTGTGTGGAGTTGGAGAAGTTTAGGATATATTTTCTTTCTCTTTTCTTTTTAGGGTCGAATCAGAGCTACAGCTGTCAGCCTGTGCCACAGCCACAGAAATGCAGTATCCAAACTGTGTCTGAAACCTACACTACAGCTTTCAGCAACACTGGATCTTAACCCACTGGCTGAGGCCAGGGATCAAACGTGCATCCTCATGAATAGTAGTCCGATTTGTTTCCACTGTGCCACAATGGGAAATCCCAGAAATTTTCAATATTAACCCTTATAAGATATATCATTTGCAATTATATCCCTATATTCTGTTGGCTGCCTTCTCCACAACTGGAAAGTAATCACTTAAATAAGCCAATATACAGAACTGAACGGAAAAGAAAAAGCTCTCTTAAAAGTGATCATAAACATAAGGAATAGCAAAAGTGTAAACATGAAGAGATTAAAAGGGACTTCCCCTTGATTGTGGGGAAGGAAAGTAAGGACATCTAGATTCTTCTTTTGTTAAATGTGTTTGAGCCTACATTATCATTAGGCTAAACACGCAGATATAGGAAGTGGTTACCATACTTGAAAAATAAGGGCACCACAAATCAGAAACAAACAACACATTCACAAAAAATAAAAATAAGAGGACACAAGCATAAAATAAAAGGAAACAGTCCAACCAAAAAAGGAAAGGAACAAAGGAGAATCATAGAATCACCTGGAAATGCAGGTTTAAAATGGAAATATATGTATTTATCAATAATCACCATAAATATCAATTGACTTAATGCTCTAATCAAAAGACATAGAGTGGAAGACTGGACAAAAAAATAAAAAAAAACAGGAATCTATAATATGCTGCCTACAACAGACTCACCTGAGGGCAAGGGACACACATAAATTCAAAGTTAGGTAATGGAAAAGGATATTTCATATGAATAGAAATAAAATGGGAAAGCAGGAGTGCAATACACATATCAGACAAAAAAAGACTTTAAAATTAAGGCCATAAAGGAAGACAAAGAAGCACGCTCTTTAATGATAAAATAATCAAAGAAGAGGATATTATATTGGTAAATATATATAACCTGAACATAGGAGCACCCAAATAAATACAACAAATACTAATAGACATAAAAGAAGAAAATGATGAGATTACAATAATAGTACTCTCTACTCACATCAATGGACAAATCCTCTAGACAAAAAACTAATAAGGCAGCAGAGATCCTAAATGCTGCAATAGAAAATTTAGATATAAGTGATATTTTCAGGGCATTAAATCCAAAAAAATCAAAATACGCATTCTTTTCAACTGCACATGAACATTCTCAAGGGTGACAACATCCTGGGGCAAAAAACTAACCTGAAAAATTTAATAGTATAGAAATTATTTCACTTAACTTATCTGACTAAATTGGCATGGAACTAGAAATCAACCACAAGAAAAGAAATGAGAAGAAAACTGACTACATGAAAACTAAACAGCATGCTACTAAAAAATAAATGGGTCAACAAGGAAATCAAAAGGGAAATTATAAAATACCTAGAGAAAAATATTAATTCATTACATCATAATGAAAACACAGCTGCTCAAAATCTATTGGATGCCATAAAAGCAGTGCTTAGAGGGAAGTTCATAGCAATATAGGTCTTCCTCAAAAAAGAAAACTCTCAAATCAACTGCTTAACCCATGACCTAAAAGAATTAGGAAAAGAAGATCAAACAAACCTAAAGTCAGAAGAAGGAAGGAAATCATAAGATCAGAGAGGAAATCAATAAAATTGATATTTAAAAAAATAGAAAAAAATGTAACCAAAATCTGGCTCTATGAAAGGGTAAACAAAATAAAATAAAACACCTTCCATGCTCACCAAGAAGAGGAGAGAGAGAAAGAACTCAAATAAAATAAGAAATCAAAAAGGAGAAATCTCATCAGATACTGCAGATCTACAAAAAGCCTTAAGAGAATACTATGAACAATTACATGCCAACGAATTTGACAACCTAGAAGAAATGGATAATTTTCTAGAGACGTGCAGCCCCCTACAACTGATTCAGGAAGACATAGATCATTTGAACAGACCTATCACTAGAAATGAAATCGAATATGAAATAAAAATGTTCCTTACAAACACAAGTCCAGGACCAGATAGCTTCACAGGTGAACTCTCTCTAACATAAAAGACGAACTTATACACATTCTTCTTAAACTTTTCCAAAAGGTTGAAGAAGGAACACTTCCAAAGACTTTCTATGAAGTCACCATCACCTTAATACCAAAAGAATTATAGGCTAATATTTTTGATGAATATAGATACAAAAATTCTCAACAAAATTTTACCCAACTAAATCCAACAACATGAAAAAAAATCATACATCATGACTAAGTGGGATTAATCCCAAATTCACAAGAATGGTTAGACCCACATAAATGAGTCGATGTCATATACCACCTTAACAAAAGAAAAGTCAAAAACCACATTATCTCAATAGAGGCAGAAAAAGCATTTGACAAATCCAACATCAATTCATGATAAAAACTCTTACCAAAGTGTTTATAGAGGGAACATATGTTAAGATAATAAAACCCATTTATGACAAACCTGCAGCCAATAATATAGTCAACATAGAAAAGCTGAAAGACTTTCTGCTAAAATGTGGAACAAGACAAGGCTGCTCACTCACATGACTTTTATTCAACATAATATTATCACTCTGAGCTACACAAATCAAACAAAAGAAATAAAACATATCCAAATTGGAAGAGAAGAAGTAAAATTGCCACTGTATGCAGATAATATTATACTATGTTGAGAAAACCCTAAGAACTCCACACAAAACTATTCAAACAGATCAACAAATTCAGGAATGTAGCAGTATACAAGTTTAACATTTCTGTATACTAGCAATGAACTCTTAGAAAAAGGAATATAAAAATACAATAACTTTTAAATTGCACACAAAAGTTAAGGAATAAACCTGACCAAGGAGGTGAAAGATTTATATGCTGAGAACTATAAAACATTAATCAAGGAAATTAAAGACAATTCAAAGAAATAGAAAGATATTCCGTGCTTCTGGATTAGAAGAATACATACCATTAAAGTGGTCATACTCCCCAAAACAATCTGAAGATTCAATGTGGTCTCTACCAAATTACCCATGACATTTTCGCAGAGCTAGAACAAACAATCCAAAAATTTTTATGGAATCTTAAAAGACCCAGAATTTCCAAAACAATACTTGGGGGGGGAATCATGAGGCATAACTCTCCATATAGGATGATCTTCATATGATATTACAAAGCACAGCAATCAAGACAGTGTGGTACTGATAAAAATAGACATACAGACCAATGGAAGAGAATAGAGGCCTAGAGTCAGTTAATCTTCAACAAAGGAGGTAAGAATATAAAATGGGAAAAAGGCAGTCTCTTCAGTAAGTGGTCCTGGGAAAACTGGACAGCTGCATATAAAATCAATGAAACTAGTACAGTCCCTCACACCACGCACAAAAATAAATTCAAAATGGCTTAAAGACTTAAACATAAGAAAAGATACCATAAAACTCCTGGAAGAGAAGATAGGAAAAACATGCTCTAATGTCAACCATACAAATATTTTCTTAGGTCAGTCTCCCGAAGCAATAGAAATAAAAACAAAAATAAAACAATGAGAGCTCATCAAACTTAAAAGCTTTATACAGCAATAAACCATCAAAAAAATCAGAAAGACAACATATTGAATGGTAGAAGATACATTCACACAATGCAACCAACAAGGGCTAAATCACCAAAATATACAAACAACTCATACAACTGAACATCCAAAAAAAAAAATCCCATTTGAAAAATGGGCAGAAGACCTGAAGAGACATTTCTCCAAAGAAAACATACAGATGGCCAACAGGCACATGAAAAAATCTCTAACATTAATAATTATTAGAGAAATTCACATCTAAACCACAAGGAGTTACCACATCACTCCCATCAGAATGGCCATCATTAGTATGTCCATTATTATTATTTTTTTTTGCCTTTTGTCATTTTATGGCTGCACCCGTGGCATGTGGAGGTTCCCAGGCTAGGGGTCTAATCGGAGCTGTAGCCACTGGCCTGCACCGCAGCCACAGCAACGCAGGATCCGAGCCGTGTCTGCAACCTACACCACAGCTCACGGCAACGCCGGATCCTTAACCCACTGAGCAAGGCCAGGGATCGAACCCGCAACCTTATGGTTCCTAGTCGGATTTGTTAACCACTGCGCCACGACGGGAGCTCCAGTATGTCCATTATTAACAAATTCTGGAGAGGGTGTGGAGAAAAGGATACCCTTCTACACTGTTGATGGGAATGTAAATTGGTACAACCGCTCTCTAAAATAATTTGGAACTGCTTCAGAAAACTAAATATAGAACTACAATAAGATCCAGCAATCCTACACCTGGATATGTTTCCAGACAAAACTTTCATTGAAAAAGATATATGTTCAATAGCTAAGACATGGAAACAGCCTAAATGTCCATCAACGATGAATGGATTAAGATGATGTGCTACATTTACATAATGGAAGACTACTCTACCATAAACAAACAAAATAATGTCACTTGCAACAACATGTATGGAACTAGAGACTTTCATACTAAGTGAAGAAAGGCAGAAAGATAAACACAGATACCATGTGATACCACTTATACCTGAAATATAATATATGGTACAAATGAATATTACTAAAAGATATAAACTCACAGACATGGAGAACAGTCTTGTGGTTCCCAAGAGGGTTAAGGAGTGAGTGGGATGTACCGAGATTTTGGCTTATTACATGCAAACTGTTGCATTTAGAATGGATAAGCACTGAGATCCTGTTGTATAGCACAGGGAACTATATCTAATCACTTGTCATGGAACATGAGCAAGGATAATGTGGAAAAATGTATATAAATTATAACTGGGCCATTTTTATGTGCAGCAGAAATTGACAGAACATTGTAAATCAACTCTAATAAAATTTAAAGAAAGCAAAATAAAAAACCACAAATATGATAGCAAACCATTAAGTATGAGAGGATGAATGTGCAAATACAAGATACGGAAAATTTATTTGAAATTAAGAGCACAGCAACTTAAATCACCCCTTTCCCTCTTTCCCTTAACTCCCTATAATCTGCTATACCAAGACTTCATGGTAATCACAATCCAAATATCTATAATAGATATACACATAAAAAAGAGAATACAATCTAAATACAACACCAAAGATACAAATCACAAGAGAATAGAGAAACAAGTGGAAAAAGAAA
>PVHT021183693.1:20136766-20199774 GCA_004024745.2 Catagonus wagneri
ATATATATACATATATATATATATGTAGCCTGTGTGTGTGTGTGTGTGTGTGTGTGTGTGTGTGCACATGCGTGTTCTGTCTATGAAAGACCAAATTCAGCTCTAGAGACACATACAGATTGAAACTGAGGGATGGGAAAAACTATTCCAAGCAAACAAGAATCAAAAGAAACCTGGAGCATCAATACCCATATCAGACAAAATAGACTTTAAATAAAGATTGTTATAGGAGGCCAAGAAGGATACATACTGATCAAAGGATCCATCATGAAGAATGTATAACAATTGTAAATATATATGCTCCCAATATAGGATTACCTCAATATATAAGGCAAAAGCTAACAGCCGTAAAAGTAGAAACACTCCAAGACATATATCAATCAAACTGACCAAAACTAAAGATAAAGAGAAAATATTGAAAGCAGCTAGGGAAAATCAACAAATAACATACAAAGTGTTCCCTGATAAGATTATCATTGGATTTTTCAGCAGAAACTCTACAGACCAGAAGAGAGTGACACTATATACTGAATATGATGAAAGAAAAAAACCCTACAAACAAGACTACACCATCCAGCAAGTTCTCATTAACATTTGAAGGAGAAATCAAAAACTTTACAGACAAGAGAAAGGTAAGAAAATTCGACACTCTTAAGCCAGCTTTACAACAAATACTAAGGGAACATGTCTATGTGGAAAAGAAAAGGCCACAAGTAAAAATAATAAAATTACAAATGAGAAAGCTCACCAGTAAACATAAAATTAATGTGGGAAACATATAATTAAGATGGAAAATCATCCACACAAATATGATGTCAAAACCAGCAATCATGAGAGGAGGAATACATAAATGCAGGATATTGGAGGTGATTTTTTACTTCAAATAACAGCAACATAAAACAATGTAATTACAAGAACTGGTAAAACAATCTTGTGAGACAAAGGGACAAGACAGTGGATTAGAAGGACTTCAGTTCACCTTCTTTCATGAAAACAGCAACATTAAAACTAACTGCTGATACTGGAATAAAGGAGATTAGAAACTACCAAAAAAGATATCCTACACACAAAGACAAAGAAAAAAACCACATTGAGATAGCTGGAGGAGAACTTTTGCAATATAAGCAATCCCATATCACCAGGTGGGTGACCTTCAGACTATAAAATAGCTATATCACAGAAGCTCTCCCACTGGCGTGAGAGTTCCAAACCCGAAGTCAGGTTCCCCAGCTTGGAAGTCTGGCATTGGAAGGAAGAGGCCCCAGAGCATTTGGCATTGAAGAACAGTAAGGCATGTGCACAGGAGCTCCATAGGACTGGGAGAAACAGACTCTTCTCTTGGAAGGCACACACAGGATTCCATGTACACTGGGCCACAGGGCAAAGCATGGACTTCATAAGAATCTGGGTCAGAACTATCTTCGGGTCTTGGAGGGTATCCTGAGAAACCAAGTGTCAACTGTGACTTGTTTTGGGGACAGGACATTGGAGGCAGAGGTTCCAGGAATATTCATCAGTGCGAGCTCCCCTGGAGGCTGCCATTTTGGAAAAATCTGGCACCTCCCATCAGGTCTGAGAAGCCCCAGACAAAACAACAAAAGAGAGAGGGGACACAGCCCCACCTATCAGCATACAGACCACCTAAATCCTCTTAGGCATACAGTTGTCTCTAATCACACCCAAAGACAAAGTCTTACCCACCACAGGGACAGGACACAGCTTCACCTACCAGTGGGCAGACATCAGTCCACCCATCAGGAAGACTGGGACAAGCCATTGTATTAACTTCCCCCACAAGAGGCCAGACATTAGAAGCAAGAGGGGCTACAATCTTTTAGAATGCAAAACGGAAACCAGAATAAAATCTATGCAAAATTAAAAGGCAGGGGAATATAAGCCAGATGAGGGAATTAGACAAAACCCCATAAAAATAGCTAATTGAACTGGAGATTAGCAGCCTCAATGAAAAAGACTTTAAAATAATGATAGTAAAGATGACCCAAGATTTTGGAGAAAAATTAGAGGCAAGGATCAATAAATTAGAAAAAATGAGGAATAAAGAAATAGAAGATTTAAATATTAAATAAGCAGATTCAAAATTTAATGACCAAAATAAAAAAAAAATCCACTAGAAGGAACCAACATAAGAATACAGAAGGCAGAAGGACAAATTAATGAGGTGGAAGACAGACTGGTGGAAATCACTGACACATAACAGAATAAAGAAAAAATAATGAAAAAAATGAGGACAGGCTAAGAGAACACTGGGACAGTCTTAAATACACTAACATTAATATTATAGGGGTGTCAGAAAGAGAAGAGATAGAGAGAGGGTCAGAGAAAATATTTGATGAGATAGTATATGAAAATATCCCTAACATGGTACAAGAATCACTCACTCAAATCCAGGAAGCGAATTGAATAAAATATAAAATAAAGCCAAGAAGGGAACACCATGAGACACATATTATTAAACTGACCAAAATTCAAGAAAAAGAGAAAATATTGAAAGTAGCTAGGTAAAATCAACAAATAACATACAAGAGAACCCCAATAAGGTTGCAAGAAAATTTTTTTCAGCAGAAACACTGCAGGGAATGACACTATATACTTAAAGTGATGAAAGGAAAAAAAAAACTACAACCCAAATACTCTACCTTCACATTTGCAGATTAAATCAAAAGCTTTACAGATAAGTAATAGCTAAGAGAATTCAGCACGACTAAACAAGCTTTACCACAAATGCTAAGGAGACTTCTCTAAGTTGAAAAGAACAGGCCATAACAAAAAGTAAGAATATTACAAATGAGAAGCTTCACCGGTAAGGTCAAACATATAGTAAATGTAGGAAATGATCCACACAAAACTATGATTTCAAAACCAGAAAATGTGAGAAGAGGGTACAATGGCACAATACCAGAGAAATGCTTGCAATTAAGAGACCAGAAATTAAAACAATATACATATGTATATGTAAGTATGAGTCTATTCTATAAATTATATATTTTTCTATATATAATAGACTATATATAATACATATATATGGTAAATTCCTATATAAAAACTTCATGATACCTGCAAAACAAAAACTTGCAATAGATACAAACATGAATAAGAAAAAACAATCATACACAACTCCAAAGATTGTCATCAAATTTCAAGATAAGAAAACACGAAGGGAAAAAAAAAAAACACCAACAAAAACAAATCCAAAACCATTAACAAAATGGCAATAAGAACTTACATGTCAATAATAACCTTAAATGCAAACGGGTTAAATGTTCCAACCAAAAGACAGACTGGATGAATTGATATATATAAAAACAAGACCCATATATATGCTCTCTAATAGATTCACTTCAGCTCTAAGGACACATAGAAACTGAATGTTAGAGGATGGAAGAAAATATTGCATGCAAATGGAAATCAAAAGAAAGTCAGATTAGCAATACTCAGACAAAACAGACTTTGAAATAAAGAATTTAACAAGAGGCAAGGATGGGCATTAATAATAATCCAAGGGTTATTCCAAGAAGAACTATGAAAGTTGTAAATATACATGTAATCAACAAAGAAGCACCTCAATATATAAGGTAACTCTTATCAGCCTTATAAATCAACAGTGTCACAATAATATTGGGGGACTTTAACACCTCTTAACAGAAATGGACAGATCATCGAGACAGAAAAACAACCAGGAAATACAGACCTTAAGTGATGCACTAGACCAAAAGATATTTATAAAATATTTTTTCCAAAAGCAGCAGGATACACTTTCTTCTCAAGCGCACATGGAACATTCTCTAGGATAGATCATATTCAGGGTCACAATTCAAGCCTTAGTAAATTAAAAAATATTGGAATCATATCAGTCATTTTTTCTGACCCCAATGCTATAAGACTATCAATCAACAAGAAAAAAAAACTGCAAAAAAGCACAAACTTGTGGAGACTAAACAACATGCTACAAAACAACCAATGGATCATTGAAGAAATTAAGGCAGAAATTAAAAAAATACTTAGAAGTAAACTACAACAAAGAAAAAAAAATATCTATGAGATGCAGCAAAGAAATTCTAAGAGGGAAGATTACAGCAACATAAGTCTACCTCAGGAAACAAGAAAAATCTCAAATAAAAAACCTAACTTAAACCTAAAGCAACTAGAGAAAAAACAAACAAAACACAAAGTTATCAGAGGGAGAGAAATTGAAAAGATCAGAGCAGAAATAAATGAAATAGAAATGAAGCAAACAATAGAAAAGATCAGTGAAACTAAAAGCTCTATCTTTAAAATGATCAACGAATTTGATAAGCCCTTAGCCAGACATCAAGAAAAAAACAGAAGATTCAAGTCAATAAAATTAGAAATGAAAAAGGACAACTTACAACAGATATCACAGGAATGTAAAGTATCACTGAAAAACTATTCTAAGAAGGTACAATGGAAAAATTCTCAGAAAGGTACAATCTTCCAAGACTAAACCAGGAAGAAATAAAAAAAGAAGAATGGACCAATCACAAATACTGAAATTGACTAGTAGTCTTGATGTGCCTTAACTTGGGGAAGTGACTATAAGATGATTATTTTATGGCCCATTCCAGAAGCAGAGAGATTTCACAAGTACTGCAAATGAAACTATGATTGACAAACTCCCAGCAAACATAAGTCCAGGACCAGATGACTAAACAAGATAACTACATCAAAAATTTAATAAAGAGTCAACACCTATCATTCTAAAAGTATTCCAAATAATTGTAGAGGAAGGAACATTCCCAAACTCATTCTATGAGACCACATCACCCTGATAACAAAACCAGATAAATACCTCTAAAAAATTCTAGCAAATAGAATCCATCAACCCATTAAAATGATCATCCACCATGATGAAGTGGCATGTATCCCGGATGCAAGGATTTTTCAATATCTGCAAATCAGAGTGGTATACCATGTTAATCAACTGAAAAATAAAAATCATATGATCATCTCAATAGAGGCAGAAAAAGCTTTTGACAAAATCCAACACCCATTTCTGATAAAAGCCCTCCAAAAAGTGGGCATAGAGAGGAACCTACTTCAACATAATAAAAGTTATACATGACAAACCCTCAGCTAAAATCATTCTCATGGTGAAAAACTGAAGGGATTCCCAATAACATCAAGAAAAAGAAAATTCCACTTTAGCAACTTCTTTTCAACATTGTTTTGGAAGTCCTAGCCATGACAATCAGAGAAGAAAAAGAAATAAAAGGAATCCTAATTCAAAAGGAAGAAGAAATTATCACTCTTTTCAGGTAACATTATACTGTACCCAGAAAATCCTAAAGATGCCACCAGAAGACTCTTAGCACTCATCAATGAATTTGGTAAAGTAGCAGGATACAAAATTAATACAGAGAAATTGATTGTAATTCAATATACTAACAATGAAAAATCAGAAAGAGAAATTAAGGAACCAACCCCATTTACCATTGCATAAAAATAAAATAAATAATAAAATTAAAATAAAATAAAAAAGCATCTAGGTAAAATGTGCCTAAAGCAACAAAGGACTTGTACTCTGAAAAATGTGACACTGATGAAAGAAATCAAAGATGATAA
Organism: Catagonus wagneri; assembly: GCA_004024745.2. Classification (NCBI taxonomy): domain Eukaryota; kingdom Metazoa; phylum Chordata; class Mammalia; order Artiodactyla; family Tayassuidae; genus Catagonus; species Catagonus wagneri. The sequence goes on from PVHT021183693.1 coordinate 20,142,368, forward strand.
AAACAGAGGGAAAGATATACAATATTCTTGGATTGGAAGAAGCAGTATGGTCAGAATGACTATACTGCCGAAGGCAATATACAGATTGAATGCAATCCCAATCAAATTACCAGTGACATTTTTTCACAGAAGTAGACTAAAAAAATTAAATTTGGAGGAGAGTTGTGGCAAGATGGCAGAGGAGTAAGAGGTCGCACTCACCCTCTCCCACAAACACATCCAAAAAACTAATCTAAATGTAAAACAGCATGCACAAAACATCAACTGAATGCTGGCAGAAGAACTTAAACCTCCAAAAAGGGCAAAAAACTCTTGATATAACTGGGTAGAACAACAGAAAAAGAGAGAGAGAGAGAGAAGGAATCAGGATGGCACCAGTACTCCAGGGAGGGAGCTGTGAAGGAGAAAAGGAACCCACACCCTGGGAAGCCACCTAACCAATGGAAAGATCAACTGAGACAGAGGGACCTCAAAGCCTGAGAAAAGAGCAACATCTTGGCTGAGAATGGCAAAGCAAAGTGTTCAGATCACCTGAACAGTTGAACAGACACTACAGCCTGAGATGCTCAGGCAGGGGTTGGGAGCTGAGACTTAGTTCTGGAGGTGCTTGCTGCTGTTGAGAGCCCAGAGACCAGGCACCAACTACTGGCCCTACCCATTGCTTCATTCTCCCTGAAAACACATGGAGCACCGGGGAGATAATAGCATGCTCAAACTGAAGAAAGAGACACCAAATATTCCAACTCTCACACCAAAAATAAATAGTAAACCCACCAAAAAATAAAAAGTGGTGCTGTTGCCTAGAAGTAACCTTACAAGACTATAGTGTGGCTTCCCCAAACTCATAAAAAAAAATAAGCAAGATGAAAAAGCTCAGAAACCATTCCCAGTTAAAGGAACAGGACAAGTAATCAAAAGCAGCCAACAATGAAACAGACCTCTACAGTCTGAAAGAAATGGAGTTCAGAAGGGAGGTAGTGAAAATAATTGAGAAATTAAGAGAAGACACAAACAGCAATACCAGATTCCCTTAGAAAGGAACTAGAAAATATAAGGAGGAGCCAAGAAAAGCTGGAAAACTCATTTGCAGAGATGCAAATTGAGATAAAGTCAATAAAGCTCAGTTTGAATAATGCAGAGGAATGAATTAGTGATGTCAAAGATAGAATAATGGAAATCACCCAATCGGAACAGCAGACAGGAAACCAAATGAAAAAAACATGAAAGCAATAAAAATACCTATGGGATAATATAAAGCAGTCCGATCTATGTATAATAGGAATTCCAGAAAGAGAAGAAAAAGAAAGGGGGATTGAAATATATTTGAAGAAATTATGTCTGAAAACTTTCCAAATCTGAAGGAATCTGACATCAAGATATGGGAGGCACAGAGGGCCCCAAACAAGTTGAACCCAAATAGGCCCACATCAAGACATATTATATTAAAAATGGCAAAAATTAAAGAGAGGATCCTAAAGAGAAAAACAAAGCATTAATTATAAGGGATTCCCCCATAAGGCTATCAGCTGATTTCTCTACAGAAACATTGCAGGCCACAAGGGAATGGCAAGACATATTTAAACTTCTGAAAGGAAAAAATTTGCAACATAGAATACTCTTTCCATCAACAATATCATTTAAAATAGAAGGGGAAATAAAGAATTTCTCTTATAAACAAAAGCTAAAAGAGTACAGAAATACTAAACCCTTTCTAAAATAAATACTGAAAGAGTTCCTATAAAAAAAATGTAAAAAGTAAGAAATACAATGGAGGAAACTACAAATGGAAAGCAATCATTTGAATAAACCAGCGTACTGATCTAAACATGAACAGGCCAAAAAAAATAATTAAAAAAAAGACAACAAAATCATTCATTATGGGGAGGGAAAATAAGAAAATATAGACTTTTTTAACTTTAAAAAATGTTTTAATGATGTGTTTGAGCCTATATGGCTATCAGGCTAGAGCAAGCAGATATAAGAAGGTGTTATCATACTTAAAAAACATGGCAACCACAAATCAAAATGGAACATCATGTCCACAAATACTGGGCATAAAATAAACAGAAACCAACCAAACGAATAAAGAAAAGAGAAACATAGAATCAACTGGAAAACAAGGTATAAAATGGCAATAAACACATATATATCAATAGTCACCTTAAATGTCAATGGACTGAAGGCTTCAATCAAAAGATAAAGAGTGGCAGACTGGATAAAAAAGCAAAAACCTACAATCTGCTGCCTACAAGAGACTAAAAGAGACTTTGCGGCAAGGGACACATACAGATTGAAAGTGAGGGGATGTGAAAAGATATTTCATACCAATGAACTAGAAAGAAAAGGAGAAGTGGCAATACTCACATCAGACAAAACAGACTTCAAGATGAAGGCCATGAAGAAAGACAAAGAAGAACACTATTTAAAGGTTAAAGGATACATTCAAGAAAAGGATATTACAATTGTCAATATATATGCCCCTAATATATGAGTACCCAAGTACCCACAACAAGTACTATCAGATATAAAAGAAGAAATAGATGGGAATACAGTAAAACTCCACTAACATCAATGGACAGATCCTTTAGGGAGACCAAGAATATCAGTAAGCAACAGAGATCCTAAATGACACAATAGAAAAGTTAGACCTAATTGACATTTTCAGGACATTACATTCAAAAAATTAAAATATACATTCTTCTCAAGTACACATGGAACATTCTCAAGGATAGATCACATACTGGGGCACAAAGCTAACCTCAACAAATTTAAGAATATAGAAATTATTTCAAGTATCTTCTCTGACCACAAAAGCATGAAACTAGAAATCAACTACAGGAAAGGAAATGAGAAAAAACACACTAAAGGAGACTAAGTAACAGGCTACTAAAAATTGAATGGGTGAATGAGGAAATCAGGAAGGAAATTAAAAAATACCTTGAGACAAATGCTAATGAAGACACAACCACTCCAAATCTACGGTATGCTGCAAAAGCAGTGCTCAGAGGGAAATTCATAGCGATACAGGCCTTCCTCAAAAAAGAAGAAAAATCTCAAATTGACAACTTAAGCCAGCACCTAAATGAATTAGAAAAAGAAGAACAAAAAACCCTGAAAGTCAGCAGAAGGAAGGAAATCATAAAGATCAGAGAGGAAATCAATAAAATAGAGATTCAAAAACCAATAGAAAAAAATCAATAAAGCCAGGAGGTAGCTCTTTGAAAAGGTAAACAAAATTGACAAACTTCTGTCTAGACTCACCAAGAAGAGGAGAGAAAAAAACCAAATAAACAAAATAAGAAATGTTGAAGGAGAAGTCACAATGGAGATTACAGAAATACAAAAGACCATGAGAGAATACTATGAACAATTGTATGCCAACAAATTTGACAATCTAGAAGAAATTGACAACTTTTTAGAAACTTACACCCTGCCAAAACTAAATCAAAAAGAAATAGATCAACTGAACAGACCGATCACTAGAAATGAAATTGAGTATGTCATAAAAACACTCCTTACAAATAAAAGTCTAGGACCAGATGGCTTCACAGGCGAATTCTACCAAACATACAAAGAGGAACTCCTACCCATCCTTCTTAAACTTTTACAAAAGGTTGAAGAAGAAAGAACACTCCCAAAGACATTCTATGATGCCCACATTACTTTAATTCCAAAACCAAAGACACCACAAAAAAAGAAAACTATTGGCCAATATATTTGATGAATATAGATGCAAAAATTCTCAACAAAATTTTAGCCAACCAAATCCAACAACATATCAAAAAGTTCATACACCATGACCAGGTATGATTCATCGCATGTGTACAAGGATGGCTCAGTGTACACAAATCAATCAGTGTTATACCGAACATTAAAAAAGAAAAGTCAAAAACCACATGATCATCTCAATAGATGCAGAAAAAGCATTTGACAAAGTCCAACATCCACTCATGATCAAAATTCTTACCAAAGTGGGTATAGACGGAACATTCCTTAACATAGTAAAGGCCATATACAAAAAAAACATGGCAAATATAATACTCAAGGGAGAAAAGCTGAAAGTCTTCCCACTAAAATCTGGAACAAGACAAGGATGCCCATCCTCACCACTGTTATTAAACATAGTATTGGAAGTCCTAGCTACAGCAATCAGACTAACAAAAGAAATAAAAAGCATCCAAAAAGGAAGACAAGAGGTAAAACTGTCACTTATGCAGATGACATGGTACTAAATATAGAAAACCCCAAGGACTCAATCCTAAAATTACTTGAATACACAAATTCAGCAAATTAGCAGTATACAAGTTTAACCTTCAGAAATCAATCACATTTCTGTATACTAACAATTAAAAATTAGAAAAAGAATACCAAAACACTTTACCTTTTAAAATAGCACCCCAAAAACTCAAATACCTGGGAATAAACCTGACCAAGGAGGTGAAAGACCTATATGCAGAGAACAACATAACATTAATCAAGGATTTCAAAGAAGATACAAAGAAATGAAAAGGTATTCCATGCTCATGGGGTGGAAAAATTAATATTGTAAAAATGGCCATACTACCCAAAGCAATCTACAAATTCAGTGCAATCCCTATCGAATTACCCAAGACATTCTTCACAGAACTGAAACAAACAATCCAAAAATTTATGTGGAACAACAAAAGAACCAGAATTGCCAAAGATATTCTGAGGAAATAAAACAAAGCCCGAGGCATAACTCTTCCAGACTTCAGGCAATATTACAAAGCCACAGTACCCAAGACAGTGTGGTACAGGTACCGAAACAGACATACGGACCAATGGAACAGAATAGACAACCCAGATGCTTGCAGTCAATTAATCTTTGACAAAGGTGGCAAGAACATAAAATGGGAAAAAAACAGTCTTATCAGTAAGTATTGCTGGGAAACCTGGACAGTTGCATGAAAATCAATGAACACACTCTCACACCATGCACAATAATATCCTCAAAATGACTTAAAGACTTAAAAATAAGAAAAGACACCATTAAATCCCTGGAAGAGAACACTGGCAAAACATTCTCTGACATCAGTCTTACAAATGTTTTCTCAAGTCAGTCTTCCAAAGCAACAGAAATAAAAGCAAAGATAAACGAATGGGATCTAATCAAGCTGACAAGCTTTTCCACAGCAAAGGAAACCAAAAAGAAAACTAAAAGATAACTGACACAATGGGAGAAAATAGTTTCCAATGATGCAAGGGACAAGGGCTTAATCTCTAAAATATACAAACAACTTATCCAACTCAACAGCAAAAAAAGCCAACAACCCAAGTGAAAAATGGGCAAAGCACCTGAATAAACATTTCTCCAAAGAAGATATGAAGATAGCCAATAAGCACATGAAAAAATGCTCAACATCACTGATGATTAGATAAATGCAAATAAAAACTACCATGAGATACCCCCTCACACCAATCAGAATGGCTATCATTAATAAGTTCACAAACAACAAGTGCTGGAACGGGTGTGGAGAAAAGAGAACCCTCCTGCACTGTTGGGAATGTAAGCTGGTACAACCACTATGCCAAACAGTATGGAGGTATCTTAGAAAACTATACATAGAACTACCATATGACCCAGAAATCCCACTCTTGGGCATATATCTGGACAAAAGTTTCCTTGAAAAATACACCTGCACATACATGTTCATTGCAGCACTATTCACAATACCCAAGACATGGGAACAACCTAAATGTCCATAGAAACATGACTGGATAAGGAAGATGTGGTATATATACCCAATGGAATACTACTCAGCCATAAAAAAGAATAAAATAATGTCATTTGCAGCAACATGGATGGAATTAGAGACCCTCATACTGAGTGAAATAAGTCTTAGAAGTGAAAGACAAATATCATATGGTATCACTTATATCTGGAATCTAATATACTGCACAAAGGAACCTTTCTACAGAAAAGAAAATCATGGACTTGGAGACCAGACTTGTAGTTGCCAAGAGGGTGGGGGAGGGAATGTGATGGTATGGGAGTCTGGGGTTAACAGTTGTAGACTATTGCCTTTGGGATGGAAAAGCAAGGATATACTGCTGTATAGCACTGGGAACTATGTCTAATCACTTGTGATGAATCTATATATATATGTATAACCAGGTAACCATGCTGTGCAGTTGGAAAATGGACAGAAATCTGTAAAGCAACTACAATGGACACATTTTTAAAAATTAAAAATAAAATTAAATGTGTCTGTAAACACAAAAACCCAGAATAGCCCTAGCAATCCTGAGAAATAAAAATGGAGCTGGAGGTATCAGGTTCCCTCAATTCAGACTGTAATACAAAAGTACAGTCATCAAAACAGTATGGTTCTAGCACAAAAACAGGTAAATCAATGGAACAGGATACTAAGCCCAAAAATAAACTCAAAAACCTATGGTAAATTAGTCTATGACAAAGGAGGCAAGACAATACAATGGAGAAAAGGCAGTTTCCCTTCAATTATTGGTGAAGGGAAAAGTGGATAGCTACATGCAAAAAAAAAAAAAATGAACATTGTACATTCCCAAACACTATATACAGAAATAAACTCAAAATTGTTTAGAGACCTAAATGTAAGACCATATACTATAATACTCGTATAGGAAAACACAAGCTGAACACTCACTGACATAAACTGCAGTGATATCTTCTCAGACCCACCTCCTAGAGTAATGACATTAAAAACAAAAATAAAAAATGGGATTTAAATTTAAATGTTTTTGCACAGCAAAGGATACCATAAACAAAAGAAAAAGACAACCCACAGAATGGGAGAAAATATTTGTAAGTGAAGCAATGAGGGGTTAATCTCCAAAATATACAATCACCACCTGCAGCTCAATATCAAAAAATGAATAACCTAATTAAAAAATGAGCAGAGGATCTAAATAGATATTTCTTCAAGGAAGACATATGGATGGCCAAAAAAAAAAAAAAATGAAAAGATGCTCAAAATCACTAATTATTAGATAAGAGCAAATTAAAATTACTATTATATACCACCTTACAGCAGCCAGAATGGCTGTCATCAAAAAGTCTATAGATAATGCTGGAGAGGGTGTGGAGAAAAGAGAACCCTCCTAAACTGTTATGGGAATGTTCATTGCTTCATTCACTATGTAAAACAATAGGGAAATTCCTAAAAAGAATAAAAATATAACTATCATATGATACATCAATCCTACTCCTGGGCATCTATCCATAGAAAACCATAATTCAAAAAGATATATGCACCCCAATGTTCATGCCATACTATTTTCAATAACCAATACATTGAAGAAACCTAAATATCCATTAACAGAGGAATGGATAGAGAAGATGCAGTACATGTATACAATGGAATATTACTCACCATAAAATAAATGAAATAATGCCTCTTGTACCAACATGGATGGACCTAGCAATATCATACTAAGTGAAGTTAGTGAAAGACAGATATCATATGATATCACCTATATGTGCAATCAAAAATAGAGGATACAAGTGGATTTATTTGCAGAACAGAAAGATACTTACAGACATTGAAAAACTTATGAACACAGGGGGACAGGAAGGGGGGTAGAAGGGATGTACTGGGTGTGGGAGATTGTCGTATGCTTACTGAGGTATATGGAATGATTGATTCATAGACACCTGCCATAAAGAACAGAAAACTCTTCTCAGTATTCTGTGATGATCTATGTGGGAAAAGATTCTGAGAGAGAATGGGTATATGTATATTTATGACTGGGTCACTTTTCAGTTATTGGAAATTATCACTGGAGTTCCTATCATGGTTCAGTGGTTAAGGAATCCAACTAGGAATCGTGAAGTTGTGGGTTTGATACCTGGCCTCTCTCAGTGGGTTAAGGATCTGCTGTTTCTGTGATCTGTGGTGTAGGTCACTGATGCTGTTTGGATCCTGTGTTGCTGTGGCTATGGCTTAGGCTGGCAACTTTAGCTCTGATTAGACCCCTAGCCTGGGAACCTCCATATGCCATGGGTGTGGCCCTAAACTGACAAAAAGACAAAAAAAAAAGGAAATTATCACAATCTTGTAAATTAACTCTACTTTAATAGAATTTTTAAAAATTTTGTATATATATGGCAGATCCTCATCTAACATCATATTCAATGGTTATAACCTGAAAATTATTTCCTCTAAGATAAGGAAGTAAAGGATGTCCACTCTCAGCACTTTTTTCAACATAGTTTGGGAAGTCCTAGCCACAGCAAAGAATAAAAAGAAATAAAAGGCATCTAAACTGGAAAGGAAGAAATAAAACTATTGTTATTTGCATATGACATGATACTATAGAAAATCCTAAAGTTGCTATGAGAATACTGTTACAGCTCATCCATGAATTCAGTAAAGTTGCAGCATATAAAATTAGTAGACAAAAATCAAATGCATTTCTATGTACTAACAACAAAAGATCAGAAAGAGAAATTAGGGAAGCAATCCCATTTACCATCTCTTCAAAATAAAATTCCTAGGAATAGAGTTGGAGGCAAAAGACTTGTACTTTAAAAACTATGAGATATTGATGAAAGAAGTCAAAACTGACACAGATGGAAAGATATACCATGTACTTGGACTAGAAAATAATATCAAAATGATTCTACTACCCAAAGCCATCTACGGATTCAACACAGTCTTTTACAAATAACCAAAAGAATTTCTCTCAGAACTAGAACAAAAAATTTTTAAATTATGTTTATGGAAATACAAAAGGCCTCAAATAGTCAAAACAATCCTGAGAAAGAAAAGTGGAACTATGGGAATCAGGCTCCCTGACTTCGGACTATATTACGAAGTTACAGGCATCAAAACTGTATGGTACTGGCACAAAAACACAAATGTAAATCAATTGAACAAGATAGAAAGCCCACAGATAAACCCACACACCTATGGTAATCTAATAAGGGAAAAAACAATACACACTGGAGAAAAGAAAGCCTCTTCAATAAGTAGTGCTGGCAAAACTGGACACATACATATAAAAGGATGAAATTAAATTTTTTTTCTTCAAGAAGGCACAAAAATAATCATAAAATGGATTGAAGACCTAAATGTAAGACTGGGTAATATAAACCTCTTAGAGAAAAACATAGTCTGAATACTCTCTAGCATTTACCACAGTACTAGCTTCTCATATCCACCTCTAGAGTAATGAAAATAAAAATATACAAATGCGATTTAAATTTAAATTTTTTACACAGCAAAGGAATTCATAAATGAAATGAAAGAGCAACCACAGAATAAGAGAAAATCTTTGCAAATGAATTGACTGACAAGGGATTAATCTCCAAAATATGCAGACAACTCATACAGTTCAATATGAACAAAAAAAAAACCAAACAATCCAATCAAAATGGGCAAAAGATCTAAATAGACATTTCTCCAAAAACATGCAGATTGCCAAAAGCACATAAAAATATGCTCAATATCACTAATTAGAGAAATGCCAAAAAGAACTACTATGTGGTACCACCTTACGCCAGCCACAAAAGCCATCACCAAAGAATCCATAAGCAGTAAATGCTGGAAGGGTGCAGAAAAAAGGGAACCCTCTTACACTGTTGGTTGCAATGTAAACTGGAAGCAATTTAAATGTCCATCAACAGAGGAATGAGTAAAGAAGAAATAGTACATATATGCAGTGGAATATTAGCCATAAAAACAACAAAATAATGCCATTTATAGCAATATGGATGGACCTAGAGATTGTTACACACAGTAATCTAGACAAAGACAAATATCATATGATATGGCTTAAATGTGGAATCTTTTTTCTTTTTTTTTTTTGTCTTTTTATGGCTGTACCCATGGCATATGGAGGTTCCCAGGCCAGGGGTCAAATCGAGCTGGAGTCACTGGCCTATGCCACAGCCACAGCAATGCCAGATCAAAGCCGCTTCTGTGACTTATACCACAGCTCACAACACCAGATCCTTACCACACTGAGCAAGCCTGGGGATTGAACCTGCATCCTCATGGTAACTACTCAGATTCATTTCCAATTAGCCACAACAGGAAATCCTAAATGTGCAATCTTTTAACAAAAATTACAAATTGACATATTTACAAAATAGAAACAGACCATCAGACACAGAATAGAAACTTGTGATTACAAAATCAATATAGGTGGGGAGGGATAAATTAGGTTAGGAGTGACATATACACACTTCTATATCTAAAACAGATAAAACAGGAGCTCCCATTGTGGCTCAGCATAAACAAACCCAACTAGTATCCATGAGGATTTGGGTTCAATCTCTGGCCTTCCTAAGTGGGTTAAGGATCTAGTGTTGCTGTGAGCTGTGATGTGGGTCACAGATGCGTCTTGGATACTGTGTTACTGTGACTAAAGCATAGGTCAGCAGTTCCAGCTCCAATTCTATGCATGGCCTGGGAACTTCCATACACCACAGGGAAGCCCTAAAAAGCAAAAAATAAAATTAATATAAAATAAATAAAATAAACAAGGACCCACAGTGTAGCACATGTTACTATACTTAACATTTCACAATAATCTGTAAGGGAAAAGAATCTTAAAAAGAATATTAGTAGGGTTGGATTAAGATGGTGGAATAGAAGGACTGGAGTTCAACTTCTCTCAAAAAAACAACAAAATTACAACCAAATGCCAAACAACTTTCAACCAAATGGACTGGAAAATTTCCTTTTTTCTTTCTGTTGTCTTTTGTCTTTTTGCCTTTTATAGGGCCACACTAGTGTCATATGGAAGTTCCCAGGCTAGGGGTCTAATCATAGCTGTAGCCACTGGCCGATGCCACAGCCAAAGCAACACAGGATCAGAGCCGTGTCTGCAACCTACACCACAGCTCACGGCAATGCCGGATCCTTAACCCACTGAGCAAGGCCAGGGGTTGAATCCACAACCTCATGGTTCATAGTGAGATTCGTTAACCACTGAGCCACGAAGGGCATGGACTAGAAACTTTCAAAAAGATAGCTACTACAGAAGACAAAGAGGATACCATATCAAGAGGTAGGAGGGGAGATTATGCAATATAAGCAACCCCATACATCCCGGGTGGGAAGCCCCCAGATTGGAAAGTAACTGTATCACAGAGACTCAGCTACAGGACTGAGATTTCTGAGCCTCATGTCAAATCCCCATTCCTGGGGATCTTGCACAGGGAGAAAGAGCCCCCGGAGCATCTGGCATTGAAGAGCAGTGAGGCTTGTGTGTAGGAGCTCCAAAGTACCGGGGGAAATGTAGACCCCATTCTTGAAAGGTGCACAAAAATTTTCCAATGCACTGGGTCCAAGGGCAAAGAAAAGTCTCCATAGAAATCTGTGTTGAACTCAGATGCAATTCTTGGAGGATATCCTGGGAAAACAGTGGTGACTATAGCTTTTTGTGGGGTAAGGGCATGGGAGGCAAAGCTCTTGGGAACATTCATCAGCCTGCATTTCTCTGGAGGTGGCCACTTCTGGGACAATCTGGCCCTTCCCATCAGCACTGAGAAGCCCCAGGCCAAACAATAATCCACTTGAGATAACAGCCCCACCCATCAGTAAACAGGCTGCCTAAAGACCCCTCAGGCACACAGCCTCCTCTAATCTCACCCAGAGACAAAGCCCAATCCACCAGAGGGGTAGGAATCAGCCCCACCTACCAGTGGGCAGGCAGCAGTCCCTCCCATCAGGAAGCCTACAGCAAACTCCTCCATACCAACTTCAGCCACAGAGGAGGCAAACACCAGAAATAAGAGAGGCTACAACTCTATTGTCTGCAAAAAGGTCACCACACCAAAAACCTATAAAAATGAAATGACAGAGAACTATAACTCAGATAAGGGTGAAAGTAAAAACCCCAGAAAACAGCTCAGTGATGAGGAGATTATCAGCCAGGAAAAAGACATTAGACTGTTGATGCTGAAGATGATGCAAGACATTGGAAATAAACTGGAAGCAAAGATTGATACTTTACAGGAAACACTAACCAAAGAAACACAAGATATAAAAATTAAGCAAGAAGAGATGCAAAATACAATAAGTGAAATAAAAAATTCATTAGAAGTAGCCAACAGTAGAATATATGAGGCAGAAGAATGAATAAGCGAGGTTGAGGACAGATTAGTGGATATCACTAATGCAGAACAGAAAAGAGACAAAAGATTGAAAGGAAATAAGGAGAGTCTCAGAGAATTCTGGGATAACATTAAATACACCAATGTCCATATTACATGGGTGCCAGAGAGAGAAGAGAGAGAGAAGGGCACAGAAAAAATATATTCAAAGAGATAATAGCCAAAAACTTCCCTAAAATGGGAAAGGAACCGCTCACTCAAATCCAGGAAGCGCAATGAGTACCATATAAAACAAATCCAAGGAGGGACACCCGGAGGCACACATTAATCAAAATGACCAAAATTAAAGACAAAGAGAAAATACTGAAAGAAGCTAGGGAAAAGAAATAAATAACATAGAAAGGAATCCCGATAAGGTCCTCAGCAGATTTTTCAGCTGAAACTCTGCAAGGGAGTGGCATGATATACTTAACGTGATGAAAGGAAAAAACCTCCAACCAAGATTACTTTATCCAGCAAGGCCCTCATTCAGATTTGAAGGGGAAATCAAAAGCTTTACAGATAAGTAAAAGCAAAGATTTCTGCAACATTAACCCAATTTTACAACAAATACTATAGGAACCTCTCTGGACAGAAAAGAAAAGGCTACAACCAGAAACAAAACCACCACAAATGACAAGGCTCACCAGTAAAGCCATACATACAGTAAAGATACTTAGTCATCCATGCACAATTATGCTACCAAAATCAGAAATTGTGAGAAGAGAGCACAAATGCAGGACACTGGAGACACAATTGCAATTAAGAAACCAACAACTTAAAACAATCTTGTTTATATATAGACTCCTATATCAAACCTTCAGGGTAACCACAAACCAAAAATCTACAACTGATACACAAACAAATAGGAAAAATCAACTCAAATACAACATTAAAGATAGTAATCAAATCACAAGAGGAGACAACAAGAGAATAAGGAAAGAAAAAAGAGCAACAAAAATCCAAAACAGTTAATAAAATGGCAATAAGAACATACTTATCAACAATTATTTTAAATGTTAATGGACTAAATGCCCAAACCAAAAGACATAGACCAGCTGAATGGATACAAAAATAATACCCATGTATATGCTGTCTGCAAAAGACCCACTTCACTTCTAGGGACACATACAAATTGAAAGTGAGAGGATGGAAGAAAATATTCCATGCAAATGGGCATCAAAAGAAAGCCAGAGTAGAGATACTCATATCAGACAGAATAGACTTTAAAATGAAGAACATTTTAAGAGACAAGGAAGGGCACTACATAATGATCAAAGAATCAATCCAAGAAGAAGATATAAAATTTTAAATATCTAGGCATCAAACATAGGATCACCACAATATATAAGACAACTGCTCACAACATTAAAAGGAGAAATCAACAATAACACAATCATAGTGAGGGACTTTAACACCCCACTTACAACAATGGATAGCTCATCAAGACAGAAAACCAATAAGGAAACACAGGCCCTGAATGAAGTATTAGATCAGATGGACTTAATAGATATTTATCAGACATTCCATCCAAAAGCAACAGAATACAATTCTCAAGTGCACATGGAACATTCTCTAAGATTGATCACATCCTGGGCTACAAATCAAGCCTCAGTAATTTTAACAAAATTGAAATCATATCAAGCATCTTTTCTGACCACAATGCTATATGACGGGAATCAACAACAAAAAAAAATGGCAAAAAAACACAAACACTGTTTAGTGGAGACTAAACAGCATGCTAATAAACAACCAAAGGATCAATGAAGAAATCAAAGAGGAAATTAAAAAATACCTAGAAGCAAATAACAACAAAGATACAGGCACTCCAAAATCTCTGGGATGCAGCAAAAGCAGTTCTAAGAGGAAAGTTTATAGCAATACAACTCTAACTCAGGAAACAAGAAAAAGCTCAAATAAACAACCTAACTTTACATCTAAAGCAGCTAAAGATGGAAGAACAGACAAGACCTAAAGTTAGTAGAAGAAAAAAAATCATACAAATCAGAGCAGAAACCAATGTAATAGAAATGTAGAAAACCATAGAGAACATCAATGAAACAAAGCTGCTTCTTTGAAAGATCAATAAAACTGATAAACCCTTAGCCAGACTTATCAAGAAAAAAAGAGGGAGGACACAAATCAATAAAATTAGAAATGAAAAAGGAGAAGTAACAACAGACATCACGGAAATACAAAGGAGCATAAGAGAAAACTATATGTTACTATATGGAAATAAAATGGAAAACCTAAAAGAAATGGACAAACTCTTAGAAAAGTACAGTATTCCTAGACTAAACCAAGATGAAATAGAGAGGATGAATAGACCAATCACAAGTTCTAAATTTGAAACTGTGATTAAAAAACTTCCAACTGGCAAAAGTCCAGGACCAGCTGGTTTCACAGGGGAATTCTCTCAAACATTTAGAGAAGAGCTAATACCTATCCTTCTGAAACTCTTCCAAAGAATTTCAGAGGAAGGGACACTTCCAAAGTCATTGTATGAGGCAACCAACACCCTGATATGAAAACCAGACAAAAGATACCAGAAAAAGAAAAGTACAGGCCAATTTCACTGAAGAACATAGATGTAAAAATTCTCAACATAATACTAACCAACCAAATCCAAAAATACACTTAAAGAATTGTACATCATGATCAAGTGGGATTTATCCCAGGGATGCAAGGATTCTTCAATATTTGCAACTCAATCAGTGTGACACACCACGCTAACAAACTGAAGAATAAAAACCATATGATCCTCTCAATAGATGCAGAAACAGCCTTTGACAAAATCCAACACCAATTTCTCATAAAAACCCTTCAGAAAGTGGGCATAGGGGGAACCTACCTCAACATAATAAAGGTTATCTATAACAAACCCAGAGCTCACATTATTCTCAATGGTGAAAAGCTGAAAGAATTCCTGCTGAGATCAGGAACAAGAAAGGGATGTCCACCCTTGCTAATACTATTCAACATAGTTTTGGAAGTCCTAGCCACAGCAAACAGCAAAGTAAAAGAAATAAAAGGAACCCTAATTGGAAAGGAGAAAGTAAAACTCTCACTATTTGCAGATGACATACTACTATACCTAGAGAATCCTAAAGACTACCAGAAAACTGTTAGAGCTCATCAATGAATTTGGAAAATCACAGGATACAAAATTAATACACAGAAATCAACTGCATTTCTATATATTAACAATGAAAGATCAGAAAGAGAAATTAGGGAAACAATCCCATTTACCATAGCATCAAAAAGAATCAAATACTTAGGAATAAACCTATCTAAAGAGACAAAAGACCAGTACTCTGAAAACTAAAAGATGCTGATGAAAGAAATCAAGGATGACATGAACAGATGGAAAGACACAAAATGCTCTTGGACTGGAAGAGTCAATATTATCAAAATGATTATACTACCCAAGGCAATCTACAGATTCAATGCAATCCCTACCAAATTACCAAGGACCTTTCTCACAGAACTAGAACAAAATATTTTAAAGTTTGTTTGGAAGCACAAAAGACCCAGAAGAGCCAAAGACATCCTGAAAAAGACAAATGGAGCTGGAGGAATCAGGATCCCTGACTTCAGACTCTACTACAAAGCTACAGTCATCAAAACCATATGGTACTTGCACAAAGACAGAAATACAGATCAGGAGACCAGGGTAGAGAGCCCAGAATTAAACCCATGCACCTATAGTCAACTAATCTATGACAAAGGAGGCAAGAATGTACAGTGGAGAAACGACAGCCTGTTCAATAAGTGGTGCTGGGAAAAGTGGACGACCACAAGTAAAAGAATGAAATTAGAACACTTCCTAACACCATACACAGAAATAAACTCAAAATGGGTTAAAGACCTAAATATAAGATCAGATACTATAAAACACTTAGAGAAAAACATAGGCCAAACACTCTCCGACATAAATGTCAGCAACATCTTCTCAGATCCACCTGTTAGAGTAATGACAATAAAAACAAAAATAAACAAATGGGACTTAATTAAACTTAATTTCTGCACAGCAAAGGAAACCCTAAACAAAACAAAAAGAGAATCCACAGAATGGGAGAAAATATTTGCAAATGAATCAACTGACAAGGGATTGATCTCCAAAATTTACAAACACTTTTTGCAGTTCAATACCAAAAAAACAAACCCCATCAAACAATGGCCAGAAGATCTAAACAGACGATTTTCCAAAGAAGATATACAGATGGCATAAAAACACATAAAAAGATGTTCAACATCACTGTTAGAGAAATTCAAATCAAAACCACTGTGGGTACCACCTTATACTGGCCAGAATGGCCATCATCAAAAAGTCTACAATAAGTGCTGGAGAGGCTGTGGAGAAAAAGGAACCCTATTAAACTGCTGGTGGGAATACAAATTGGTGCAACCCCTGTGGAAAACAGTATGGAGATTCCTTGGAAAACCAAAAATGCAATTACCATTTGATCCAGCAATCCCACCCCTGGGCATCTATCCAGAGAAATCCATGACTCGAAAAGATACATGTACTGCAATGTTCACTGCAGCACTCTATACAATAGCCAAGTCATGGAAACAATCAAAACGCCCATCAACAGAGGAGTGGATACGGAAGATGAGGTACATATACACAATCGAATATTACTCAGCCATTAAAAGGAAGGAAACAACAGCATTTGCAGCAACATGGATGGACCTGTAATTTATCATGAAAAGTGAAACCAGTCAGACAATGAGACACCAACATCAAATACTACCATTTACATGTGGAATCTAAAAAAAAAGGACACAATGAACTTCTTTGCAGAACAGATACTGACTCACAGACTTTGGAAAACTTAAGCCAAACTTAGGTTTCAAATGAGACAAGTTGGGGATGGGGCGATGCACTGAGGGTTTTGGATGGAAATTCTATAAAATTTGGTTGTGATGATTTTTGTACACCTAAAATTGTAATAAAATTCATTAAGTGATTAAAAAAAGAATATTAGTGAAGCACTGTTCTTAACAACTGAAACAAACATGATATTTAATTCAACTGTACTTCAATAAATATTGTTTTTAGGAATAAAAAATTCCTAAGAAGTTTCTAAATCATGATCGTCAATTGGGTGTTTATATACAGACACTAAGTGCCTTACAGATTTTTACTAATTTAAGCTAAAAGTTCAAGAAAACAGATTGCTTCCTTCAATATTTTCTTTCAGGTAAAAAAATTGAGATCTAGAGATGCTAAGATATTCAGGCAAGTTTATATGTCTAGTGAGACAGAGGTAAAGTAAATCTGGGCCTACACACAGGGTCCTTCTTTTCAATTCACTCATGCAGCATATCATATATTGATGGCCTCTTACATGCCTCTGTGTTAAGTGTCAGAGAGTGTAGACAACTGCACTTCCCTGCTCTGTGGAGCTGATAGTCAGAAATGATTGACATTGGCTAAATGATGATAATTTTACCCAGGAATAATAAGGAAAAGTTCACATTATGTAGATCTGGAGTGGGGTTAGGAACAGAAAACTTTTAGTAAGTAACAGTTATATACAGTTAAGCTGAGATAGGAAAGATGAATAGAATTTTGCTACATGAAGCATATTTATGAGAGATAAGAGACACCAGACAAATTCTAAAAATGACATTTTCAAAGTGAAATATGTTGACTTTCATTAACTGATACAAGTGTAGTTGCCTGGGGCACAGAACAGATGGAAAAAGGTTATTCTCTCTTTTCAAAGTCTCTTTAAACGGTTGTTAGTATACACCTGTATTTGTGGTATTTTAAAAGATAAACATATTTTTCACTATTTCAGGAAAATGGAAAATAATATTTAGCCAAAAAAAGAAAAACCCACAAGTCTTGTTCTAACATCCACAGATAATCACTGTTAGCTCTTTGATGTGTGCCTTTTCTGACATCCTCTTTGGATAGAATGTGTATGTTTTCACAGGAAAAAGATGTGAACATGACCAGTATACTGATTTTAAGCCTTTTATTAAATATATGGAATTATTTTACATGTCCATGCATAAATTTTATGTTCAACATGGTGCATGAACAATATAGTACACTGATATATGAATGGAGAGGTGATTTAAATAGAACAATTATTTTGAAATGATGTTACTATGTTATTATGGATTAAAAATCCCAGTATATAGAAGAAGAGTTAAGATATTTAGAAATTTTTTAGAACATTTAATAAGTATGGGAAAAAGTCAATTTTAATCTGTGATTTCTCACTTGCATGCCATAGATTTCCAAAGTTATAAATGACTAGTTTGTATAAACTTATATTCACAAACCTGGAGTAATACAGAAGTATGCACATGTGCTTTCAAATGAGAATATTAGTCAAATAAACAAAAGTATGATGTTCTTTAATAATAAATAAGCTCTATTCCATGATTTAACAGTATCGTAAATAAGATACTCAAAATAAAACTAGAAATACACCTGCAACATATATAAAGGCTTAATACAGAAATAACTTGTGAATCTGGGGTTAATAGATGCAAACTATTACCTTTGGAATGGATAAGCAATGAGATCGTGCTGTGTAGCACTGGGAACTGTATCTAGTCACTTATGATGGAGAGTGATGGAAGATAATGTGAGAAAAAAAATGTATGTATGTATGTATGTATTGGCCACTGGGTCTCTTTGCTGTACTGTAGAAAATTGACAGGACACTTTAAACCAGCTATAATGGAAACAATAAAAATTGTATTTTTAAAAAATAAATAGCTTGTATAAAATAATAGGAAAACTCCTAGCATTCCAGTTAAGGATATGGTAAAATTCATAAGCAAAATCAAATTAAAACACATACCTGAAACTCTTTCACTGTGCCCTATGGAAGACATTTAGAGGTTTTGTTTTGAAAGACCTCTTCAATTCTTCTGTGAAATTTCTTTTCATAATTCTGCTATCTCACCTCAAGCTCACTTCCGATAATGTTATTTTTCTTAACAGTTCTCTTAAGCGATTACTCTTCTTTCTTACTCCCCTTGCTTCATAATCCCTGGAGGGTGAACAGGTGCCTTCCTTGTTCTCCACGGCTGTTTCTATTCCATCCTCCATTTCCTCTCTTTAAATTTAATCAGAGTAACTGTTATCCATCCTTGTCAGCACCTGTTCCTCTATGGCCCTCTCCTTCCCTGGATCTCCTTGATAATATGAGAGATTATAATATACAAAAAGATGATCCTTACATTACTCTTGTTTTCTTGATCACTTTTCCTGCAAACTTTGTTTTCCATCCTCTTAGCCGCTTTGTTAATATCATCACCATTATATGAAGCACTTCTATAATCTCAGTTCCAAACATTCTATTTCTAACCACCAGCTATTATTTTTCAATTCATTCTCTCCTATGTCCCACCTCTTTACTCCCCACTTGAACTAACATGCTGTTGATGCAACACCATTGATCAACTATTTGATTCATCATAATTCCCAAAGTGAATCACTATATTCACTCATTTCCTTGCCTTCCTTTTACTTCATTATATTCACATAAAGAAACTCAAAATTTCTGCCCACCACAGGCCTACAAAGTTGCCCTTTGAACAAGTTTGAACCTACAGGTTCACTTATAGATTTTTTTAAATAGTAAATGCTACAGTACTACATGATCTGAAGTTGGTCAAATCTGTAGAAACTCAGATATGAAGGAACCGCATATAGGGAAGACCAAATGGCAATTATATTTGGATTTTTGTCTGAGAGGTGGGTCAACACTTATAACTCTCATGTTGTTCAAGGGTCAATTGCATTCTGTTGCTAAATATCATTGGAAAAAGCACAGTCCCACTTACTGGTCTCACTTTATATTCTTTTAAAAATCACCAAACTAAAAGAGCCTTTAATGCTCTGGAAAACAAAACTATATTCTCCCATTACCTAAGACAACTCTTCTATACACAGTACTTTCTCTATAACCCCACCATGCCTCCTGTTAATCATTACACTCCTGAGATGATCTCAATTCTTATTAAATAAATACAAGAACTGTAACAATTTGAAGACAGGTTTTTACAAGCTTCCACTACTAAATCCTTCATCCGTGATTACCCATACTACTTGTTTCTGGTCTAGCATAGACGAGCATTCGGGGCTCATACCTCCAATTATGAAGTATATTTCATCCACTCTTACTTTCTAAGGGACATTGTTCCATAACTTCTCTCTCTCTCTAAGCAGAAAGAAGGCAGTTTTTAAAATCTGTTTTGAATCCTCAGAGCCTATAATGGGGCTCAGAACGTACAGGCTACTCAGTAATAAATAAAAGATAAAATGAAAGAGAATGTCACTTTTACTAGTCAAATTTAATAGTTTTGTATATTACAATATTTAACTTATTGAGGGTGGAATGAAGTGACTACGTATTTCCATGGCAGACAAGCACTTGAAATGAAGCATTGCTTAAAAGCAATCTGATAAAAGAATCATTGACTCATAGAAATAAAACCCTAATATGACAATCTTACTATTTGAAGCCTCCTCTAAGAATCAAGGCAAGTATTAATTTGCAATAAAATGTCTGTTTATGTAGTATAAATTTGATTGAAATGTTGAAAACAGAAAATATTTAGACAAATTATGGTGTGCCTACATGTTTAGAAGTTTGTTACTGTGATCACATCCATAAAATAATACTGTTTACTATGGAAAATGTTTGTTTGGTATATGGCTACCTGATATGCCACCGAAGGTATGCCCCTGTCCAGAGCTTCATTGTTGAGGATTCCTCTTGCAGTCCTCATATGAGAGACTGGCCATACGAGAAGAGGTTTTGAATATTCCCTATTATTAGTGGTCAAGTTTAATACCACTGACCACATCTTTCTCACTCTCTGCCACATTGATGTCTCCCAAAGTCATGTCTGATGGAACCTGGCAAAGATATCTGATTAATAACCTGTGAGCTAACCACCTGCTGATAGGGCAAGCTAACGTCTCTTTGAATGGTTGTTTCCAGGAAAGATATACAGGAATTAAATCCTGATGTTAAAACTATTTGCTCAATAGAAAAATAAAATGGTTTATATCTCTAATAATCATGCTACTTATTCACAGTCATGTATATGACTAAAATATAACTCAAATGGAGTTTGCTTTTATATATAAACAATGCAAACTGCCAGAAAAAAAAATAATAAAAGAAGTCATTTATTTGCTCATGAAATCAAAGTGGCAACATCTGCTTGCTTCACCTGCTGAAGAGAATACTCTAGCTTATACTTTATGGTTAATAAGACTGAACACTTGTAAACATATTACTCTAGTCACCCAAGCTGTAAATTAAATACATCAGCGATGCAATTATTTCCCTGTGCTTTTTTTGTAGGTATACATCACATATAAAATAAGTTGCAGAGCTGAGGAATAAAAACTACAATTTATGTTTTACTGTTAGTGCCTGAAACTTCACAA
Organism: Catagonus wagneri; assembly: GCA_004024745.2. Lineage (NCBI taxonomy): Eukaryota > Metazoa > Chordata > Mammalia > Artiodactyla > Tayassuidae > Catagonus > Catagonus wagneri. Next base: position 20,163,907 of record PVHT021183693.1, read on the forward strand.
CATAAACCAGTATTCTGAAGTTGCAAATAAGTTCTATGGCTGCTGCTATGATGAGGTTTCTTCAAGTTCAGTAGAGAAAATCAGACTAGAAAGCAGCAATACTTTATTGAAACTCTTTCTTCTTTCCTTCCGCTGTGTTTTGCAGACAGAACTTTCCATTGATTGAATGGCCATACAATTGTCTATAGTTTAAAATTTTACTAATTTTTAATACTTAAAAAAACAAAAAGCAGTCAATTTTTAAAAATGTGAAGTAGAGTCACTATTAACACTTTAAGAAATAGCTATATGTACAATAAAAGTTATATATAACCATCATTATATACACACGCACACATGCAATGTATTATATGGTCATGCAGAAAACATTAAAAAGACAAAATATCTAAGATAAAAAGCAATCACATCTTCCATACAATCACCACAGGTCAAGGACTTTAACATTCTGACAACTTTTTTTTCTTTTTAGGGCTGCATCCACAGTATATGAAAGTTCCCAAGCCAGGTGTCTAATCATAGCTACAGCTTCTGATCTATACCACAGTCACAGCAACACCAGACCCGAGCCACATCTGCATCCTACACCGCAGTTCACAGCAATGCTGGATCCTTAACCTACTGAGGGAGGCCAGGGATCAGACCAGTGTTCATGAATACTAGTTTGGTTCATTTTCACTGTGCCACAGGAGAACTCCCCTTTTGAAAACCTTTTAAATTCAAAGCTTTTTCTTTTCCTCAGGATTTTCCTATATAGTTATCCTCATTGAATGGTCATATTTTCTTTCACTTATTCAATTTTCCATTTTTTCTCATTAACCTTGACTGATCACTGCAGATTAAATAATCCTGCTCTTATTTATTAATTGTAGTGAAAAGAAATTTGGTAATTTCTTTTTTTAATTCCTTCAGGATTACATAATTATAAATTCAATATTATCAAAATAAATAATGTATAAATTAATAAAATATTTACAATTTTAAAAATAATATTATCCAGTTATTAGCCTATGTTTCTATTTCTAGGTTTCATTTAAACACATAGGTTTCTAAATCATTGTCTCAGAGTAGAATTTTACAGATTTAAAATAAATTAGCTTGCAAAGTATTTCTTAGACTTGGAGTTTAGAATATAATTCTCAGACCCAGCTGCACAGAATTACCTGATGCAAGAAAAAAAATCTAACATGCCAGATACTCAGGGCCAGTCCTTAAAATCTGATTTAATGATGTATTTAGAGTTGAAAAAGAAATTATTTTATGTTCCCTAAGTGTTTCTAATACACAATCAGGATTGAAGACTATTCAGTTTAGGTTATAAGATTAAAATTAGAATATAGACAAAATGATCTGAGCAATTAAGGGCTGAAAGTGTGAATAGGTTGTCACTACAATTTTTAATTTTCTTTCTGACCCATGGTTTATTTAAGTTATTGATTTCATAATTTTATAATTTTATTAGTTTCAGAAATTTAAAATCAGACTAAAAATGATTCATGTTCTATGAAAACACACAAAAGCATTCATTGTCCCTGGGCATGGATAACAATTTCCATCAAGTTCTTGTAACTCATTTTGCAAACTGTCTTTTATTTTCAGGATTTCAACATATAGTATGTTAAGTACCCCAAACAGTCATACTCATCTTTTTATTACCTCTATTATCATGAGATAAGTCTCCTCCTTGGCCCAGAAATGAGAAGAAAATCAGTGACCAACTAAAAAACAAACAAACAAAAAACCCAGCACTCATTCAATAGACTTCCTATTCTTTATTATGGCTGGTAATTAAATTAAACTTATAAAAAATAAATATTGCAAGGTTATAGACTTGGAAAACCTGATAAGTAGATCTGGGTTAAGATCCAGTTTTCTGTATTTTGTTTTCTTTATAGGGCCACACCCATGACACATGGAAGTTCCCAGGCTAAGGGTCAAATTAGAGCTATAGCTGCCAGCCTACACCACAAGCATAGTAACATGGGATCCAAGCTGCATCTTGGATGGCAGTGTCAGATCCCTGACCCACTGGGCACGGCCAGGGATCAAACATGCATCCTATGGATAGTAGTTGGGTTCATTTCTGCTCCACAACAATGGGAACTCAGCTTTCTATATTTTTATAAAAGCCTTAGTGGTAATTCTGATGTGTATCCAAAGAGAAGAGCCACAATATTTAAGAAATAATAGCACTAATTTATTATGACTAATTCAAACCATGAGCCTCCATTATAGTAAGTAAATATCAGAGACAAGGTCAAAAACATTCATTTATTTTCTATGAAGTGTATAAAATGGATTTTATTTCACTTTATAAAACATAAGAATTCATCATTTGCATTTTGAATCCCATGTTAGCTCTATATAATTGCTATTTACCAAAATTTGTCAAAGGCTAAGATGATTGGCAGTTTTTTCCTGATTTTCTAATTACTAATAATTGGTGGCTACTATTTATGTTATTATTTGTTGAGGTTTTTAGGTATCAATAATCAGTTGAAGTGGTTCTATCCCTTGATATTTATTATCTTCAGTTGCACCCTCATCTCGAAGCCATTTCTTTAGCCTTAAAATTATTATTTTTATATTATATGATATACAAAAGCATATGATATACAAAGAACATATTAACAAATATAAAAGGAGAAAGAGAAATACAATAATATTATGAGACCTTAATATTCAATTTCATCATGGATAGATCATCCAGACAGAAAATAAATAAAGAAAAATTTGCCTTAATACATTACACTAGAATCTCTCAGGCATATACAAAACATTCTACCAAAAAGCAAAGTAATACACATTCTTCTAAAGCACACCAAGTATATTTTCTGAGATAAGTCATATGTTAGGCCAAATATATTTCAAAAAAACATGAAACTAGAAATCAACTGAAGAGATATAACTGGAATAGTCACACATATTTGGATAATAAATAGCATGGTACTGAACAAATGATTTAGTTGGAGAAACAATCATGCATCCAAGAGGAAATTAAAAAACATCTTGACACAAATAAAATGGAAATATAGTATACCCAAACTTATGAGATGCAACAAAAGCAGTTATAAGGGGGAAGTTAATATTGCTAAATGCCTAAATCAAAAAAAAAAAGTGAGAGAGAGAGAGATCTTAACCAATGTTTACACCTCAAGGAAATAGAAAACACAAAGCACAGTCCCAGTAAAGAAAGAAAAAAACAAAAATCAGATTGGAAGAAAATAAAATAAAGATAAAATAGACAAAAGAACGTTTTTTGAAAAGATAAACGAAAAAGGACAAACCTTTATCTAGACCCATGAAGATAAAAAAATGAGGACTTGAAATTAAGCAAAGGAGGCAATTTTAAAACTGATGCCATGTAAATCCAATATGAGAAACTGTGATAAGAACTACACATCAACAAGTTAGAAATCCTATGAGAAATTGATAAACTCCAAAAAAAAACCTACTGAGAGTGAATCTTAAAGAAACAGAAAATTTGAATACTCCAAATATTTAGGAGATTACACATTCAAAATTCTCCTATAACCAAAGCCCAGTCCAGATGGCTACACTGGTGCAAGCTACTGAATAGTTGAAGAATTTAGCCCTCCTAGACTTCAGACAATGCTAAAAGCTATAGTAATCAACACAGCATACTTTGAAATAAAAACTGACATATGTATCAATGGTACAGGATAGAGAGCACAGAAATAAACCCTAGAGTTTATTAAACCCTAGAAATAAACACACCTAGAGTCAATTAATCTTTGAAAAAGGAGGCAAGAATATATATTGTGAAAAGAGAGTCTCTTCAGCAAGTGGCATTGGGAATGTGAACAGTTGCATATAAATCAGTTAAGTTAGAACACAGTTGCACACCATACACATTAATAACATCAAAATGACTTAAAGACTAAACATAAGACATGATACCATAAAACTCACTGAATAGAACATAGGCAAAACATTCTCTGATGTAAATCATAGTGATTTGGCAATCTCCCAAGGCAAAAGAAATAAAGGCAAAAATAAACAAATGAGACCTAATCAAACTTATAAACATTCACACAACAAATGAAATCACAAACAAAAGGAAAAGACAAACTAAAGAATGGAATAAAATATTTGCAAATGATAACTGACAAGGGCTGAATTTCCAAACAGTTCATATATCTCAATCAAAATAATAACAAAAAACTCACTCAAAAATAGAAAAAGACAGATATTTCTCCAAGGAAGGCATACAGATGGCTAATAGGCAAATCAAAACATTCTCAACATTGCTAATTATTATAAAATGCAAATCAAAACTATATTGAGGTATCACTTCACACCAGTCAGAATGGCCATAATCAAAATGCATGCAAATAAAAAACGGTGGAAATGGAGTGGAGAAAATGGAACACCCCTACAATGTCAGTAGGAATGTAAGTTGATACAGCCACTATCAAAAACAATATGGGAGAGGTGACAAGATGGCAGAGGAGTAAGAGGTCACACTCACCATCTCCCACAAACACATCAAAAAAAACATATCTAAATGCAAAACAACTTGAACAGACCATCAACTGAATGCTGGTAGAACTTAAACCTCCAAAAACTGCAAGAAACTACTGACATAACTGGGTAGAACAACAGGAAAAAAAGAGAGAGAAAAGGAATCAGGTCAGCACCAGTGCCCTAGGGAGGGAGCTGTGAAGGAGAAAAGGAACCCACACCCTGGGAAGCCATCTAACCAATGGATAGATCAGCTGAGCTGGAGGGACCTCAAAACCCAAAAAAATCACAGCAGCTGGACTGAGAACAGCAAAGTGGAGAGAGAGCCTCACAGATCATCTGAATACCAGCTCAGACACAACAGCCTAAGCTGCTTAGGCGGGGGCTGGGAGCTGAGATTTAGGCTCTGGAGGTCAGTCCCTAGGAGAGGGCAGGGGTTGGTGGTTTGGAGACTGTGTAGCTAGGGAGCAGTGCTCCATGGGCAGGACAGCAATACTTTCTGGGCTGTGGAGTGGAGTGCCAGGACAGAGGGAACCAGGGAAGTCTGGCCCCACAGGGGAGGCAAACCTTCATTGTTGGGGAGGAGAGAAGGGGCTGACCGCCATAGGAAATACCTTGAACTAGTGTGAAGGGCAGTGCAGATTGCACAGCCATGTTGGCAGGGCAGGTCGCACAGCCTCAGCAGGGTGGGGTGTGCAACTGCTGTGCGGCAAGTTGTCCAGCTGTAGCAGGTCACACAGCCATGCCAGGTCATGCATCCACGGCAGCAGGGTGGATTGCGCATGGGCCCCCAGCAGCCGGAATGCAGGGAGCTGGTCAGATTGAGTGCAGAACTCCACCAGCCAGAGGGAACCTTGCAAAGGGTGGGGCTGCCCAGGAGCAAACCTCAGTAGCTGGGTAGCTGAGGCTGCTTGCTAGACTGTTGTTGTCCCTGCATCTTGTGGACACACACTGCCTGGGACATGTGACCAGGGGCCCCTTGCTGGACTGCTGTGGATCAGGCATCACTGGGCACAATTCATCTGCACCAGGAAGAAGCTTGCTAGACCACAGTATGCCAAGCTTCCTGGGAGACAGACTGCCCACAACACAGAGGCTGCTTTCTTGTCTCTACTGGTCTGGCATCTCTGGAGCAACCACTCATAAGACTTTTGCTCCTATACCAGACTGGGCACTTCTTGTGCAGGCAACAGGTTACTAGGCACCCCTGGTGTGGGCCTAGGGCATCAGGGGGCTAGGTACCACATGGGGCCTGCCAAACACCAGAGACTGTTCACTCTTGGGAACATACAAACCCTGCTGCTCCCACTGCTGAGTGCTCTGGGTAGTGCCCATATGTCTGATCTCTATCACTTCCCAGGACCCTGCAACTAAGAACAACCTATACAGCACATCTTATGTGGGCTAAGTGAGACAGGTTGCTTCATGCATGGACTATAGGTGGAGGGGGCAAACCACCACAGTTATCAAGGCTCTAGAAATGATCATGGCTCACTACCACTAGAAGGCCCTGAGCAGATACCACCTGTGGTTCCAATCACCTCAGAGGAGGGCTTTGAAATTGAACACTAGTCGTTGTGGCTCTCATTCCCCTGGGAAATAACATTTCCTGCTGTTGCTACTGCCAATTGCTCAGAACACCTGGTAGATCTGCCTGAGCTCATCACCATTTCAGAGGGCCATGCAACTAGAAGTAGCCAGTGCCACCTTCCTGCAGGTCCTTGCTGCTGTTGAAAGCCCACAGACTAGGCACCAACTGCAGGCCCTACCCATTGCTTCATTCTCCTGGAAAACATCCAGAGCACCATTGAGATAACAGCCTGTTCACACCAAAGAACGAGACATGAAATATCCAAACTCCCACACCAAAAATAAATAGTAAGCCCACCAAAAAAAATACAAAGGGGTGCTCTCACCTAGAAGAGGACTACAGTGTGGTTTCCCCAAACTCACACACACAAAAAATAAAGCCATAAGCAAGATAAAGAAGCTCAGAAACAATTCCCAGTTAAAAGAACAGGACAAGTCATCTAAAGCAGCCAGCAATGAAACAGACCTCTGCAGTCTGACAGAAATGGAATTCAGAAGGGAGGTAGTGAAAATACTTGAGGAATTAAGGCTGAATATCAACGAATTAAGAGAAGACACAAACAGAAATGCAGATTCCCTTAGAAAAGAGCTAGAAAATATAAGGAGGAGCCAAGAAAAGCTAGAAAACTCTTTTGCAGAGATGCAAACTGAGCTAAAGGCAATAAGGAGCAGTCTGAATAATGCAGAGGAACGAATTAGTGATGTGGAAGATAGAACATGGAAATTACACATTTAGGATAGCAGACAGAAAACCAAATGAAAAAGCATGAAAGCAATATAAGAGTTCTATGGGATAATACAAAGTGGCCCAATTTATGCATAATAGGAATTCCAGAAGGGGAAGAAAAAGAAAAGGGGATTGAAAACATATTTGAAGACATTATGTCTGAAAACTTTCCAAATCTGAAGGTATCTGACATCAAGATACAGGAAGCCCAGTGGGCCCCAAACAAGTTGAACCCAAACAGACCCACTCCAAGGCATGATATATTAAAGATGGCAAGAATTAAAGATAAAGAGAGGATCCTAAAGACAGCAAGAGAAAAGCAAAGCATTAATTATAAGGATCCCCCATAAGGCTTCAGCTGATTTCTCTACAGAAACACTACAGGCAGGAAGGGAGTGGAAAGATATATTTAAAGTGCTGAAAGGAAAAGGTTTGCAACCTAGAATACTGTACCCAGCAAGAATATCCTTTAAAATGGAAGGGGAAATAAAGAACTTCTCCAACAAAAAAAAGCTAAAAGAGTACAGCAACACTAAACCCTTTCTAAAAGAAATGCTGAAAGGGTTCCTATGAAAAAAAAAGTAAAAAGTAAGAAATAAATGGAGGACACCACAAATGGGAAGCAATCATTTGAATAAGCCAGCATACATGTCTAAACATGAAGATGCTAAAAAAATTAATAAAATAAAAGCAGAATAAAATAAAACAAAGCAACAAAATCAAATATTATTGGGAGGGAAAACAAGAAAATATAAACTCTTTTTTTAACTTTCAAAAAAAATTTTTAATGATGTGTTTAAGCCTGTATGGCTATCAGGCCACAGAAAGCAGATATAGAATGTTTAACACACTTAAAAAAAAAAGCAACCACAAATCAAAATGGAAAATCACATCCACAAATACTGAAAAGAAAAGCACTCAAGCAAATAAATGGAAACCAGCCAACCAAACAAAGAGAAACACAGAATCAACTGGAAAACAAGGTCTAAAATGTCAATAAATACATATATATCAATAATCACCTTAACTGTCAATGGACTGAATGCTTCAATCAAAAGACAAAGAGTGGCAGACTGGATAAAAAAAAAGCAAAAAGCTACAATCTGCTGTCTACAAGAGATTCACCTTAGGGCAAGGGACATATATAGATTGAAAGTGAGGGGATGTGAAAAGATATTTCATGCCAATGGACTAGAATTGAAAGCAGGAATGGCAATACTCATATCAGACCAAACAGACTTCAAGATGATGGCCATAAAGAAAGACAAAGAAGGACACTATTTAATAGCTGAAGGATCCATTCAAGAAAAGGATATTACAATTGTCAACATATATGCCCCTAATATAGGAGCACCCAAGTACCTACAACAAGTACTATCAGACATAAAAGGAGAAATAGATGGGGATACAATAATAGTAGGACACTTTAACACTCCACTTACATAAATGGACAGATCCGTTAGGGAGAAATTCAGTAAGGCAACAGAGCATCTAAATGACACAGTAGAAAAATTAGACCTAACTGACATCTTCAGGACATTACATCCAAAAAAATCAAAATACACATTCTTCTCAAGTGCACATGGAAGATTCTCAAGGATAGATCACATACTGGGGCACAAAGCTAACCCCAACAAATTTAAGAGTACAGGAATTACCTCAGGTATCTTCTCTGACCCCATAGGCATGAAACTAGAAATCAACCACAGGAAAGGAAATGAGAAAAAAACACAGTACATGGACACAAAACTACATGCTACTAAGGAAAGAATGGGTTGATGAGGAAATGAAGAAGGAAATTAAAAATTACCTTGAGACAAATGCTAATGAAGACACAACCAATCCAAATCTATGGGATGCTGCAAAAGCTGTGCTCAGAGGGAAGTTCATAGCATTACAGGCCTTCCTCAAAAAAGAAGAAAAATATCAAATCAACAAACTAACCCATCACCTAAATGAATTAGAAAAAAAAGAACGAACAAACAAACCCTAAAGTCAGCAGAAAGAAGGAAATCGTAAAGATCAGAGAGGAAATCAATAAAATAGAGATTCAAAAAACAATAGAAAAAATCAATAAAACCAAGAGCTGGTTCTTTGAAAAAGTAAACAAAATTGACAAACCTCTGTCTAGACTCACCAAGAAGAGGAGAGAAGAAACCCAAATAAACAAATAAGAAATGAAAAAGCAGAAGTCACAATGGAGATTATAGAAATACAAAAAACCATGAGAGAATACTATGTAAAATTGTACGCCAACAAATTTGACAACCTAGAAGAAATGGACAACATGTTAGAGACTTACACCCTGCCAAAACTGAATCAAGAAGAAATAGATCAACTGAATAGACTGATCACTAGAAATGAAATTGAGTATATTATCAAAATACTCCCTACAAATAGAAGTCCAGGACCAGATGGCTTCACAGGCGAATTCTACCAAACATACAAAGAGGAACACCTACCCATCCTCCTTAAACCTTTCCGAATGGTTGAAGAAGAAGGAACACTCCCAAAGACATTCTATGATGCCAACATCACTTCAATTCCAAAACCAGACAAAGACACCACAAAAAAAAATATATAGGCCAATATCTTTGATGAATATAGATGCAAAAATTCTCAACAAAATTTTAGCCAACCAAATCCAACAACATATCAAAAAGATCATACACCATGACCAGGTATGATTCATCCTAGGTGCACAAGGATGGTTCAATGTATGCAAATCAATCAATGTCATACAGCACATTAAAAAAGAAAAGTCAAAAACCACATGATCATCTCTAAAGATGCAGAAAAAGCATTTGACAAAGTCCAACATCCATTCTTGATCAAAACTCTTACCAAAGTGGGAATATAGGGAACATTCCTTAACATAATAAAAGCAATTTATGACAAACTCACAGCAAATATAATACTCAATGGAGAAAAGCTGAAAACCTTCCCACTAAAATCTGGAAAAAGACAAGGATGCCCACTCTCACCACTGTTATTCAGCATAGTATTGGTTGAAGTCCTAGCTAGAGCAATCAGACAAACAATAGAAATAAAAGTCATCTAAATAGGAAGAGAACAGGTAAAACTGTCACTCTATGCAGATGACATGATACTAAATATAGAAAACCCCAAGGACTCAGCCCCAAAATTACTTGAACTCATAGACAAATTCAGCAAAGTAGCAGGATATAAGGTTAACCTTCAGAAATCAATTGCATTTTTGTATACTAACAATGAAATATTAGAAAAAGAATACCAAAATACTTTACCTTTTAAAATAGCACCACATAAACTCAAATAGCTGGGAATAAACCTGTCCAAGGAGGTGAAAGACCTATATGCAGAAAACTACAAAATATTAATCAAGGAGATCAAAGAAGATACAAAGAAATGGAAAGATATTCCATGCTCATGGGCCAGAAAAATCAATATTGTAAAAATGGCCATACTACCCAAAGCAATCTACAGATTCAATGCAATCTCTATGAAATTACCCATGACATTCTTCACAGAACAAGAAAAACCAATCCAAAAATTTATATGGAACCACAAAAGACCCAGAATTGCCAAAGCAATTCTTAGGAACTAAAACCAAGCCAGAGGCATAACACTCCCAGACTTAGAGAATATTACAGAGCCACAGTAATCAAATCAGTGTGGTACTGGTACCAAAATAGACATATGGACCAATAGAACAGAATAGAGAACTCAGTATAAACCCAGATTACTATGGCCAATTAATCTTTGACAAAGTTGGCAAGAACACAATATGGGGAAAAGGCAGTCTTTTCAGTAAGTACTACTGGGAAACTTGGACAGTTGCATGCAAATCAATGAAACTAGAATACACTCTCACACCATGAACAAAAATAACCTCAAAATGGCTTAAATACTTAAATATAAGAGAAGACACCATTAAACTCCTATAAGAAAACATTGGAAAAACATTCTCTAACATCAACCTTAGAAATGTTTTCTCAGGTCAGTCTCCCAAGGCAACAGAAATCAAAGCAAAGATAAACCAATGGGACCTAATCAAGCTGACAAGCTTTTGCACAGCAAAGGAAACCAAAAAGAAAACCAAAAGATAACTTACAGGATGGGAGAAAATAATGTCAAATGATGCAACTGACAAGGGCTTAATCTCTAAAATATACAAACAACTTATGTAGCTCAACAGCAAAAAAAGCCAACAACCCCATTGAAAAATGGGCAAAGGACTTGAACAGATATTTCTCCAAAGAAGATATTCAGATGGCCAATAAGCACATGAAAAAATGCTCAGCATCACTGATGATTAGAGAAATGCAAATCAAAACTACCACAAGATAACACCTCGCACCAGTCAGAATGGCCATAATTAAGTCCACAAACAACAAATGCTAGAACAGGTGTGGAGAAAAGGGAACCCTCCTGCACTGTTGTTGGGAATGTAAGCAGGTACAACCACTATGCAAAACAGTATGGAGGTACCTTAGAAAACTGTACACACAACTACCATATGACCCAGAAATCCCACTCTTGGGCATATATCCAGACAAAACTTTCCTTGAAAGAGACCCTGAACACACGTATTCATTGCAGCAATATTCACAATAGCCAAGACATGGAAACAACCCAAATGTCCATAGAAAGACGATTGGATAAGGAAGATGTGGTATATATATCCAATGGAATACTACTCAGCCATTAAAAAAGAATAAAATAATGCCATTTGCATCAACATGGATGGAATTAGAGACCCTCACTCTGAGTGAAGTAAGTCAGAAGGAGAAAGACAAATGCCATATAGTATAACTTATATCTGGAATCTAATATACTGCACAACTGAACATTTTACAGAAAAGAAAATTGCGAACTGCGATTGGATTAAGATGGCGTAATAGAAGGACTGGAGCTCAACTTCTCTCCCGAAAAACATCAAAACTACAGCCAAATGCCAAGCAGCCTTCAACCAAATGGACTGTAAACTTCCAAAAAAGATACTCTGCTCCAGAAGACACAGCGGAGACCACATCAAGAGGTAGGAGGGGCGATTACGCAATAGAAGCAACCCCATACCTCCTGGGTGGGAAGCCCCACAGACTGGAAAGTAACTGCTTCACAGAGACTCAGCTACAGGACTGAGAGTTCTGAGCCTCACGTCAAAACCCCATGCCTGGGGATTGGGCACAGGGAGAAAGACCCCCTGGAGCATCTAGCATTGAAGGCCAGCAGGGCTTGTATGCAAGAGCTCCACAGGACTGGGGGAAACAGAGACCCCATCCTTGAAAAACACGCACAGACTTTCACGTGCACTGGGTCCCAGGGCAAAGCAGTCTCCATAGAAATCCGGGTGGAACCTGACTGCAATTCTTAGAGGATCTCCTGGGAAAATAGGGGTGACTGTGGCTTGTGGTGGGGGAAGGGCATTGGAGGTGAAGCTCTCAGGAACATTCATCAGCCTGCATTTCTCTTGAGGTGGCCATTTCTGGGAAAATCTGGTCCCTCCCATCAGTGCTGAGAAGCCCCAGGCCAAACAATAATCCAGGTGGGATCTCAGCCCCACCCATCAGTAAACAGGCTGCCTAAAGACCCCTCAGGCACACAGCCAGCCTCTAATCTCATCCAGAGACAAAGCCCCACCCATCAGAGGGAGAGGAATCAACCCCACCTACCAGTGGGCAGGCATCAGTCCCTCCCATCAGGAAGCCTACAGCATGTCCCGCCCATACCACCTTTAGCCACAGGGGAGGCAAATGCCAGAACTAAGAGAGGCTACCACTCTATTGTTGACAAAAAGGTCACCACACCAAAAACCTATAAAAATGAAAAGACAGAAAACTCTAACCCAGATAAGGGAGAAAGAGAAAAGCCCAGAAAAACAGCTGAGTGATGAGGATATTATCAGCATCTCACATAGAGACTTTAGACTGTTGATGCTGAAGATGATGCAAGGCATTGGAAATAAACTGGAGGCACAGTTTGATAATTTACAGGAAATACTGAGCAGAGAAATACAAGCTGTAAAAATTAAACAAGAAGAGATGCAAAATACAATAACTGAAACAAAAAATTCATTAGAAATAGATGAATGAAACATATTAGAGGGCCCAGAAATAAACCATGTGTGTGTATATGTGTGTGTGTGTATGCGTTTATACACACACACATACACACACACACAGATATATTATACAGACACACATATATATTCAACTAATTTACAACAAAGGAGTCAAGAATACGTACTTTGGAAATCGCAGTATCTTTCATAAATATTGCTGGGATAACTGTACCAATATCTTATACCATATACAAAGATTAATTCAAAATGGATCTAAGACCTGAAACCATAAAATCATAACATGTCAATTATATCTCAATAAAAATTTAAATTATTTTTGCTGTTAATTTTGAAGATTTTTTACATAAAATAAAAATATTTTTTAAACATCATAGCAAAATTATTTGAAAAAATGGCAACATATGTCTTGAACCCATCTACATTAACAAAGTCTATACCTACAAATGTAACCATTTCCTGTGAAAAAATTCTAAATAATGTCTGAGTGATATCTACACATCAGGCAAAGGAGAACAAGAGTGCACTGAATGTGGTAGTAGAGGCTGGAATACAATCTTGCCAGTTACCCCAGCCCTGGTGTAGTGACCCACAACTGGGAGGGAACACAAAACCTGGAATTTCTCCCTGATGAGTGAAGGGTTTAAACTCTACATTGGGTTCCCCAATTTTTAGTACTTGCACCTGAGGTATAAGCTTACAAAAATCTAACTTTGGAAACTACTGGGGCTCATGTCTAGGAAACCCAAAAGATTTTACCAATCTGAGAAATAGCATTTAAAAGGCTCATCATGCACATGGACTTCCCACAAAAGCGCCCAGGTCAGAGGCAGCCTATGAGGCTCAAATTTTAAGTAAGAGGCTTACTTCCTTATATTAAAGCATTAGCCTATCATTTCTTGTTCTTCTCTGATTGCCATGGCTAGAACTTCCAAAACTATGTTGAATAGTAGTGGTGACAGTGGACATGCTTGTCTTGTTCCTGATCTCAGTGCGAATTCTTTCAGCTTTTCACCATCGAGAATGATGTTAACTCTGGTTTTGTCATATATGGCCTTTACTATGTTGAGGTAGGGTCCCTCTAAGCCAAATTTATGAAGGTTTATTAGCAAAAATTCGTGTTGGATTTTGTCAAGGGCTTTTTCTGCATCTATGGAGAGGATCATATGGTTTTTATACTTCAGTTTGTTAATGTGTATAACATTGATTGACTTGTTGATACTGAAGAATCCTTGCATCCGTGGGATAAATCATACTTGATCCTGACATACAATTCTTTTAATGTTTTGTTGGGTTTGATTTGCTAGTATTTTGTTGAGAAAGGAATCCAAATTGGAAAGGAAGAAGTAAAACTATCACTATTTGCATATGCTGATACTAAGAGAATCCTAAATACTCTACCAGAAAACTGTTAGAGCTCATCAATGAATTTGACAAAGTCACAGGATACAAAATTAATACACAGAAATCAACTGCATTTCTATATACTAACAATGAAAGATCAGAAAGAGAAATTAGGGAAGCAATCCCATTTACCATAGCAACAAAGAGAATCAAATACTTAGGAATAAACCTACCTAAAGACACAAAAGACCTGTACTCTGAAAACTATAAGACACTGATGAAAGAAATCAAGGATGACATGAACAGATGGAAAGACACAAAATGCTCTTGGATTGGAAGAGTCAATATTATCATAATGATTATACTACCCAAGGCAATCTACAGATTCAATGCAATCCCTACCAAATTACCAAGAACCTTTTTCACAGAACTAGAATTTAATAGTTTAAAGTTTGTTTGGAAGCACAAAAGACCCAGAAGAGCCAAAGACATCCTGAGAAAGAAAAATGGAGCTGGAGGAATCAGGATCCCTGACTTCAGACTCTACTACAAAGCTACAGTCATCAAAACTCTATTGTACTGGCACAAAGACAGAAATACAGATCAGTAGAACAGGATAGAGCACCCAGAATTAAACCCATGCATCTATAGTCAACTAATCTATGACAAAGGAGGCAAGAATGTACAATGAAGAAAAGACAGCCTGTTCAATAAGTGGTGTTGTGAAAACTGGACAGCCACATGCAACACTAACACCATACACAGAAATAAACTCAAAATGGATTAAAGACCTAAATATAAGGCTGGATACTATAAAACGCTTAGAGGAAAGCATAGGCCAAACACTCTCCGACATAAATGTCAGCAACATCTTCTCAGATCCACCTGTTAGAGTAATGACAACAAAAACAAAAATAAACAAATGGGACTTAATTAAACTTAAAAGTTTCTGCACAGCAAAGGAAACCCTAAACAAAACAAAAAGACAATCCACAAAATGGGAGAAAATATTTTCAAATGAAGTGACTAACAAGGCATTAATATCTAAAATTTATAAACACCTTTTGCAATTCAATACCAAAAAGTAACAACCCCATCCAAAATTTGGCAGATCTAAACAGACAATTCGCCAAAGAAGACACATAGATGGCCAAAAAACTCATGAAAAGATGTTGAACATCACTCATTTTTTTTTGTCTTTTTGCCTTTATCTAGAGCTGCTTCCGCAGCATATGGAGGTTCCCAGGCTAGGGGTCTAAAAGGAGCTGCAGCTGCCGGCCTTCACCACAGCAACAGCAACGTGGGATCCAAGCCATGTCTGCAACCTACACCACAGCTCATGGCAACGCCGGATCCTTAACCCACTGAGCAAGGCCAGGGATCGAACCCACAACCTCATGGTTCTTAGACTCGTTAACCACTGAGCCACGAAGGGAACTCTGAACATCACTCATTATTAGAGAAATTCAAATCAAAACCACTATGAGGTACCACCTTAAACCAGCCAGAATGGCCATCATCAAAAAAGTCTAGAAACATTAAGTGTTGGAGAGGGTGTGGTGAAAAGGGAACCCTATTACACTGTTGATGAGAATGCAAATTGGTGAAACCACTGTGGAAAACAGTATGGAGATTCCTTAGAAAACTAAAAATAGAATTACCATTATATCCAGCAATCCCACTCCTGGGCATCTATCCCGAGAAAACCATGACTTGAAAAGACACATGTACTGCAGTGTTCATTGCAGCACTACATACAATAGCCAAGACATGGAAACAACCTAAATATCCATCAAAAGAAGTGTGGATTAGGAAGATGTGGTACATATACACAATGGAATATTACTCAGCCATTAAAACAAATATGGCATTTCAGCAACATGGATAGACCTAGAAATTATCATGCTAAATGAAGTCACACAATGAGACACCAACATCAAATGCTGTCACTTACGTGTGGACCCAAAAACAGGACACAGTGAACTTCTTTGCAGAACAGATACTGACTCACATTTTGAAAAACTTAAGGTTTCCAAATGAGATATGTTGGGGGTGGAGATGCTCTGCAGGTTTTGGATGCAAACACTATACAATTGGGTTGTCATGATCATTGTGGAACTATAAATGCAATAATAATGAGTAAAAAAAATTTAAAATATAAAGCAATATCCTAAATGCAGGCATCTAATTTAGCACACACATTTAAGAGCCTGCCAGAAAACTACCTACCTACCAATAGATGGGTGGGTGCCACTTCTGCCCTCTCAGTATACCTTGCTCTAGCCAATGGGTGCCATCTTCATGTTCCCCCTGTATCACTCTAGGCAGAGGATGTCATCTCAGGCTCTCCCTTGCCTTGCTCTAGTCAATCAGTTCTTTCTCTACTTCCATCCCCCCACCCCTCTCTCTCCTGTTCTCAGTCATTTTCTGGTAGGTATCATATTTATACGCTCCCATATACTGCTATACCCAGTAGGGACCATCTTCATACTGTCCCCCTGCCATGCTCTAGAACAATGGAATCACCGGAAAGAGAGCTATTATAAGTCTAGAGCCCGGTTTTTGCAACTGCTACCTAGGAGTCACACCTTGATTGACTGGTTCTTGTGGATAAATAAGCTTTGTTCCTGAATACCCACTAGGCTATAAAAATCGTAACAATAGTTCTTGGAAGGCCACTATCCCCTGGGAACTGCAAAGACAGCTGGCAATCACAACCCCAGTCTTTTTGTGAAAGACTAGCTGCCATTCAGGAGATCTGGCCTGAAGGGCAGATTTCTGATCTGATACACATCTACCGGTCTATGGAAGAACTCTCAGGGAACAGAGGCCAGTGGATGCAATCTTCTCTCTCCCTCTGTTCACCAGCTTGCTGGTATCTCCCCAGAAGTAGCTTATACACTTCTCTGGCACAATGATTTTTACATCTGCCTCCAGGGAACACCTCTATTATCACCTGGTGCTGGTAGCCAACAGGGCTTATGCTCTTGTCTCCCGCAAGACTGTAATAAATGGAGAGAGATTTCTTAAATAACTACCACCTCCAGAGCACAGCAAGAGACAACACACCCAGAGTTCAGTCTCTCTGTGAAAGAGGCCTATTAACTAATCACTAAAGATGGAGCCTGAGGGGCAGGCTTCTAATTAAACATGCGTGTAAGGGCTGACTATAATACTATACAGAGAAATCTAAACATAGGTGCTATCCTCCTACTTTGCCTCAGTCACTCTTCAGAATGCCAGTATCTCTTAGAGAGGAGCTCTTACATGCATCGAGTACCATGTTTTTGTCACTGCCTCCCAAAGGACATTACTTGACTGCCGGGCTCTGGTGCAGGGTGGGCTTGTGTCCTTTGGTCCCTAGGGATTGTATAATCAGACAGTTCTTGGCAGACTGCCACCCACAAGGCACTGTACAGCCAACAGACTGAAACACTGACAGTCTAAAAGAGGCCAATTTACTTGTCTTAGAGCTTTGGCCTGAGGGGCAGTCCACAACTTTGGCATACAATTAGAGACATATGATTTTTAGCAGAAATCTTACAGGCCAGAAGGGAGTGAAGTTTTTATTCAAAGTGCTAAAAGAAAAAAAAAACTGAAAGGACTAACTTGAAAATATATCTGCATCTCTATGTTCCCTGCAGCATTAATTATAGCAGTTAAGATATGGAAACAGCTTAGATTGTCTCCATATCAGCCTAAGTGTCTATCAATAGATGAATGGATAAAGAACATGCGACACACACACACACACACATACACATAATGGAATATTATTCAGCCATAAAAAGAATAAATCTTATCATTTGTGACACATGGATGGTATTTGAGGGAAATTTGCTAAGTGAAATGAATCAGATGGTAATGATAGGTACTGTAATCATTACTCATAATGACAGATAATGATATAAATAAGATCTCACTTATATGTGGAATCTAATAAAATGAAACAAAATCAGAAGCATAAACATATACAAAAGACTCCAAACTTGTGTAGAGAAAAGATCTGTGGTTGCAAGAGGTAAGGAATGGTAGATGGGAAAAACTTGTAAAGGGGTTCAAAAGGTACAGACATAAAATAAATAAATAAATGAGTCATGAGGATATAATGTACAGCATAATGACTGTAATTATTGCATATTTGAAAGCAGTCTAAGAGAACAAATCTTAAAATTTCTCATAAGAAGAAAAAATATTTGTAACTGTCAGGTAATGATGTTAGCTAGACTTATTGTGGTGATCATTTTGTATTGCAAACAAATACTGAATTATTCTGTACAGCTGAAACTAATATAAAGTGATATGGCAATTATACTTCAATAGAAATTATAAGGTACTGAATAAATATTTCTTCAAAATATAGGATATCAATTGACTTACAGAATGAATCTAAATATTCTATGTCCACATTTTCCCATATTGCATAGTATTAGGAAATTACAACGTTCATCCTTATATTTGTGGAAATTAGGCACTATCACCACCCTTACCATAAATTGAAATTTTACTCAGGAAGAAATTTTTTTTTGTCTTTTGTCTTTTTAAGGCCACACCCACAGTATATGAAGGTTCCCAGGCTAGGGGTCCAAACAGAGCTATAGCTGCTGGCCTACAACACAGCCATAGCAATGTGGGATCCGAGCCGTGTCATGACCTACACCAAGCTCACATCAACTCCAAATCCTTGACCCACTGAGTGAGGCCAGGGGTCAAACCTGCGACCTTATGGTTCCTAGTTGGATATGTTTCTGCTGTGCCACAACAGGAACTCCTACTCAGGAAAATTTTCATGTTTGTTTCCCTACCTATATATCCTTTCAAAAGTGATTCATCCTATGCCTAGCCCCAAATGCAGTCCTGGTTTCTATGTGCCATGGAATTGCTCAGATTGTACCTATCAGTTTTAATATGCCAAAGAGTTAACATTATTTTGAGAATGTATAGTAAAGAGGTAATAACATAGTGTAAGGAGAAGATTCAATATTGTGAACAACAAACTCATAATGCCTCATTTATGAAGTGTTACAATTTCCCTCAACACAAATTAATAGCTTCAGTGTATATTAGGTATGGCACAGAAAATATGCATGTATGCATATATTTTTTTCAGTATTCCCAGACTGATTTTTAATATAGTTTTAAATACTACAATTTATTTATCTTGAGTACGATAATCATGATTTTTTTAACCAGTAGTTTCACATTTTCCATTTTTCTGTGTAATACAAAACAATCCTTTGCCAGTTAACACCATTGAATCATTATTTTAAGGACACTCTTTAAAATGATAAAAAGAAACAATTTCTGGAATCCCTGAGAATGTTTTTTTAGTAAACAAAATAGATAAATATGTTGACAATATTAGTTTAAGCCATTAGAAAACTTTTGGAGGTTGTCTTAGATTTGATTATCTCGCCTGCTTTGTAAGCAAAAAACAGACAAGTCTACATTTCAATAAATGAATTATTTTCAGGGACATTTTTGAACTTTATGCAGTAGATAAGAATGACATACTGCCAATATTATTTTTTGACTACTTTAATGGTCACATTTTTTTCTCTGTTTTGGCCACCCATGGTATATGGAGTTCCAGGGCAACAGATTAGATCTGAGTCACAGTTGCAACCTAAGCCACAGTCATAGCAATGTTGAATCCTTAACCCCCTGTGGGGGTCCAGAGATCAAACCTGCATCCCATTGCTCCAGAGATGCTATGATCCCATTACACCAGAGTGGGAACTTCAAATGATTACATTTTATCATCACCTACATTAATGTGGACAATATCAAAACCAACTGTAATACATTTTGTTATGTTCTAACCCAATCCTCTCTCCAAACTTCTACCTCCATTTCATTTTTTTTTCCTTTTTAAATTTGTTCAATGAATGTACTCATCAAAGGCCATGAACTGACAAATGAAGACTGAAGAGTTCATTGCTTTGGCAGGATTTATGTGAGAGTGGAAAAAACAAACTATTAAGCTCTCTTGTGATTTATCATCACATTCCATGAGATACAGAGCAAGGACAAAAATCTGCTCTTATGGATCCTATCAATCTTTTAATCGCATATGTCACCTCATTCTCGACTTAAATTTAACAAAATACCTAGATATTCCATGAATATTTATTAATATATCATAGGCTTAAATGTTTTATTATTATTATTATTTTGTCTTTTGTCATTTTAGGGCTGCACCCACAGCATATGGAGCTTCCTAGGCTAGGGGTCTAATCAGAGCTACAGCTGCTATCCACAGCCACAGCCATAGCGACGGGGATCCGAGCCATGTCTGCGAACTACAACACAGCTCACGGCAATACCGGATCTTTAACCCACTGAGCGAGGCCAGGGATCGAACTCACAACCTTATGGTTCCTAGTTGGATTCGTTTCCTCTGAGCCATGATGGGAACTCCATAGGTTTAAATATTATAATAGCAAATTTAAATGTTCTCTGCTATCAATGGAAGCATCATGTTACTACTAATATTTTCCCCAAATATCTTAAATAATTATTGTAGGAAATTTTAAAATATGAGCTAATGGAAACCAATTAGTTAACTAATACATGAATAAATAAGTCATGAATCACATTCCCATATATTTAAGTTTTTATGCACATATAGAAAAAATAAATATAAGACTGAAATTTATCCACTGTCAGAACACACACCAATTTATAACAATACATTTCCTGAGATAGGAGAAACTGTTTGGAATTTTTACTTTTAGCAGGTGCTCTACCATGGCCCATTAATGAAGGAAAAGCTGTTTTACATAATACCATGTGATATATTCCAAACTGATAGTTAAAAATGTCTCAGAGTGTTTAAAGATAAATTATTTTATTAAGTACCAGAAGTA
This sequence comes from Catagonus wagneri, assembly GCA_004024745.2. Taxonomy (NCBI): domain Eukaryota; kingdom Metazoa; phylum Chordata; class Mammalia; order Artiodactyla; family Tayassuidae; genus Catagonus; species Catagonus wagneri. The sequence continues at coordinate 20,184,980 of PVHT021183693.1, forward strand.
GTAATAAATGTCATAAAATTTCTCTCCTTTCTATTGTGTCAAGAGCTAATTGCACAGTTTCTGAGAGTCAACACAATTTCCAAACTAACAAGTTAAACTTTTTTAGAATCCTGGAAAAAAAAGACTCCTTAATTGTCAGAAACACAGGATTTCAATTGTCATGGCAATAGTAGTAACTAGTAAAGAAATAAAAGATGAAACCACTGAGAAAATCATAAAACATGAGGCCAGGGCTGATGTGCCCACCTGAACCCAAGATGGATACAGTCTTCATTAGCAGGATAAGAGGAGCAGGTTCATGTTGGCTGCATCCCCTCCTCCACCCACTACCAAGTTGGGGCAGCACCACCCCCTGAGCCTACAATTCCTCTCTGAGAAAAGAGCACCCAGCATGGACACTGACATTCCCCAAGACTGCCAATGAGAATCTCTACTCCATTCTCATCTTGCAGGGATCAAGGGGCTTAACCAGCTGAGAATCAGATTATGGATCAGTGGAAGAAACCTGCAGCTCTACTTAATTACAGAGCCAAGATTGTGGTAAGTCTAACCAGAAAACTCAGCAGGGTGTAGAACTTCTGATTTTTTAAGCCTCAACTAAAGAGCCTTTCCAGCACTAGAAGATCAACTATCCCCCACCCCTAGGCTGGGGAACAAAGTTATCCACTGCTGAGTGTAGATCTCTGTCCCATTCACCTAGGAAGCATGACACCTGAGAGTGTATCTCCTTTCCATGTTCAACCAGGAAGCCTGGCCAGGTATCTGGGAAATAGCTTGGTCAAGCAGCATTTGGGTAGAAGTCCAGCCAGTAGCTCTGCTGACCCTGTCTGGCCAGAAAGTTTGGTGTGGATGTCTGTCTGGTTAGCTCTACAGGCAAAAGTCTTGTCATCCTGAGGGCCTACTCTACATATTCCTTCCAAAATAGGAAAACAAATCTCTAGCCCTGCATACTTCTGAATATATAATCTAAACAGGAAAACTAACCTGGGCTCCTGGGAACCTCAGAAGCCCATCTTACAGCCCCAGTATAGTGGCATTTGAACAGAGAACCCAACCATGGATTTGTGCCTGCAGAGTCAAAACCGGGGGACCCATCTATCCAGGGAGCTTAATAAGTAAGTCTGTCTAATTTGATACTCAAACTAAGAGGGTTTCTGGTCCTGTAACCTGTAATGTTGCCCCAACCAGGCATAGAAGCTAATTTATAGCCTTGGCAAAATCTGAATACAGATTCCAGTCTTGTGTAAATATGAAACCTGACTAGAGTTACTGGGAATTTATGTAGCCCATCTTAACAACCCTGATAACAGCAGCACCTCAGTGAGAACCAGGTAAGACCCTTATCCATCTAGGATGATGGCCCATCACTAAGTACAGGCTGCCTAATATGATCCTCAACAAGAGTCCTTGACAGGCTTGGGGCCTATAGTGGGGGCCTCACAGAACAGATAAACTAACTGCTGAACACAGCCTTCAGCTTCCCTGATGAGGGTACCTAAACGTACCCTACAAGAAGCTGCATAGCTCTCCTACAGCCCTCCTTACAGTGGTATTTGGGCAGAGATCATAGCCTGTGGCTTTTCCTGTCTCCAAAACAGAACCAGTGGCTCTTTATGGACAGAAAATTTACTGCATGGTATAGTTGATTCGGGTCACCAAGCAGTGAGCCATATAGGTCTTGGAGCCTATTCTGCTGCCCTGCCAGAACAGGAAAGCTAATTCATAATGCTGCCTACTCTGGATATAGTAACCAGCCTGACCATTTATAAAGCCTGACCAGAGAAATCAAGTAATCAGAAAACTCATCCTACAGTCTCACATGATAAGGGAATCATACTAGCCTCCTATTAAACTGCTTTTAGCCAACAGAACACCCTCTTCTTTACAACTTCAAAACTGGAGCATAGGTCTTGCCCCACAATAGATCCTGATAGCAAGCTTCATCTGCGTAAGAAAGCTACCATCTGACAACATCCAGAACACTAAGTGGAGAGATAGCCAAAAACTATCTCTGACAAAGTGAACTTATAAAGTCTGGAAAAGAAAATTGATTCCTTAAATATATAGATACCAATGCAAGGAATCAAATATCATGAAAATCAAGATAACATGATGCTACAAAAGGAAAATAATAAACATCCAATAGCTGACTCAAAAGAAAGGGATATCTATAAACTATCAAAGAATTTAGAATAATTATTGTAAAGTTTAATGAATGACAGGAACATATAAACAAAATTTTAAAAAATAATGTATGCAGAAAAAAGCTCAGTTAAAACATAGAAATCATAAAAGACAAAAATCCTAGAGTCGAAGAACGTAATGACTAAACTGAAGATGTAATAAATAAACAACATAATAATACGTAAACTGTTAACAGCAATATCCCAAAAAGTGAGGGGGAAGAGAATTAAAGTGTATAGCTTGGAAATGTTATTGAAGTTGTTGTTATTGGTTTAAAATAGGATATTATAATTGTAAGAATTTTAGGTAAGCTTCATGGTAACAACAGGGAAAAACCTGAAGCTATTATACACAAAAACTTGATAAAATGTAAAGTATAGTAATACCAAGAGACATCAAAACACACAAGAAAAAAAACAGCAGGATAAGAATCAAGGAACAATGAATCTACAAAAAAATTTAGAAAACAATTATAAAATGGCAATATTAAGTCCTTGTTGACCAATAATGTATTTTTTCTCCTTTTTAATGTAATGATTTTTATTTTTCATTATAGCTGGTTTACAGAGTTCTGTCAATTTTCCACTGTACAGCATGGTGACCTAGTCACACATACATGTATAGATTCTTTTTTCTCACATTACCACGCTCCATCATAAGTGACTAGACATAGTTTCCAGTGTTACACAGCAAGATCTCATTGCTTATCCATTCCAAATTCAATAGTCTGCATCTATTAACCACAAGTTACCAATCCATCCCACTCTCTTCCCATCAGCAACCACAAATCTATTCTCCAAGTCCATGATTTTCTTTTCTGTGGGAAGGTTCATTTGTGCTGTATATTAGATTCCAGATATAAGTGATATCATATGGCATTTGTCTTCCTCCTTCTAACTTACTTCACTTAGTATGAGAATTTCCAGTTCCATCCATGTTCTGCAAATGGTATTAATTTGTCTTTTTTATGGATGCACAGTATTCCATTGGGTATATACACCACATCTTCCTAATCCAATCATCTCTTGATGGGCATTTGCATTGTTTCCATGTCTTGGCTATTGTGAATAGTGCTACAATGAATATGCGGGTGCATGTGTCTTTTTCAATGAAAGTATTATACAGATACATGCCCAAGAGTGGGATTCTGGGTCATGTGGTAGTTCTATCTATAGCTTTCTAAGGTACCTCCATAGTGTTTTCCATAGTGGTTGTACCAACTTACATTCCCGCCAACATGCAGGAGGGTTTTCTTTTCTCCACAGCCCCTCCAGCATTTGTTATTTGTAGACTTATTAATGATGGCCATTCTGACTGGTGTGAGCTGGTATCTTCTGGTAGTTTTGATTTGCATTTCTCTAATAATCAGTGATGTTGAGCATTTTTTTTTTCATGTGTTTGTTTGCCATCCGTATATCTTCTTTGGAGAAATGTGTCTATTCAGGTCTTTTGCCCATTTTTCCATTGAGTTGGTGGCTTTTTTGCTGTTGAGTTGTGTAAGCTGTTCATATATTTTAGAGAGTAAGCCCTGTCAGTTGCATCATTTGAAACTACTTTCTCCCATTCTGTAAGTTGTCTTTTTTTGTTTTCTTTTTGGTTTCCTTTGCTGTGCAAAACTTGTCAGTTTGATTAGATCCCATTGATTTATTTGTTCTTTCATATTTTTTCCTTTGGGAGACTGACCTGAGAAAACATTTGTAAGGTTGATGCCAGAGAATGTTTTGCCTATGTTCTCGTCTACGTGTTGGAAGGTGTCTTGTCTTATACTTAAGTCTTTCAGCCATTTTGAGTTTATTTTTGTCTGTGGTGTGAGAGTGTGTTCTAGTTTCACCAATTTGCAGGCAGCTGTCCAGGTTTCTCAGCGATACTTGTTGAAAAGACTTTTTCCCATTTTATGTTCTTGCCTCCTTTGTCAAAGATTAATTGACTGCAGGTGTCTGGGTTTATTTCTGGGTTCTCTATTGTGTCCCATTGGTCTGTATGTCAGTTTTGGTGTCAGTACCACACTGTCTTGATTATTGTGGCTCTGTAATATTGCCTGAAGTCTGGAAGAGTTATGCCTCCTGCCTGACTTTTATTCCTCAGGATTGCTTTGGCAATTCTGGGTCTTTTGTGGTTTCCTATAATTTTTGGATTAGTTGTCCTTGTTCTATGAAAAATGTCATGGATAATTCAATAGGGATTGCATTGAATCTGTAGATTGCTTTGGGTAGTATGGCCATTTTTACACTATTAATTTTTCCGACCCATGAGCATGGAATATCTTTCCATTTCTTTGCATATTCTTTAATTTCCTTGATTAATGTTTCATACTTCTCAGCATTTATGTCTTTCACCTGCTTGGTCGGGTTTATTCCCAGGTATTTGATTTTTTGGGGTGAAATTTTAAAAGGTGTTGTACTTTTATATTCCTTTTCTAATGTTTCATTGTTTGTATACAGAAATGTGATTGATTTCTGAGTGTTAATTTTATACCCTGCTAATTTGCTGAATTTGTTGATCAGTTCAAGTATATTTTGGGTTGACTCCTTAGGGTTTTCTACAAATATTATCATGTCATCTAAAAAAAAATGACAGTTTTACCTCTTCTTTCCTATTTGGATGACTTTTATTTCTTTTTTTGTCTTATTGATGTGGCTAGGACTTCCACTACTATGTTGAATAACAGTGGTGAGAGCGGGCATCCTTGTTCATATTTTAGTGGGAAGGCTTTCAGCTTTTCTCCATTGAGTATTATATTTGCTGTGGGTTTGTCATAAATGGCTTTTATTATGTTAAGGTATGTTCCCTCTATGCCCACTTTGGTAAGAGTTTTGATCGTGAATGGATGTTGGACTTTGTCAAATGCTTTTTCTGCATCTATTGGGATGATAATGTGGTTTTTGACTTTTGTTAATGTGGTGTATGATATTGATTGATTTGCATATGTTGAATCATCCTTGTGCACCTGGGATGAATCCCACCTAGTCGTGGTGTATGATCTTTTTTATATTTTGTTGGATTTGATTGGCTAAAATTTTGTTGAGAATTTTTGCATATATATTCATCAAAGATACTGGCCTATAGTTTTCTTTTTTAGTGGTATCTTTGGTTTTGGAATTAGGGTGATGGTGGCATTATAGAATGCCTTTGGGAGTTTTCCTTCTTCAACATTTTGAAAAAGTTTAATGAGGATGAGTATAAGTTCCTCTTTGTATGTTTGGTAGAATTTGTCTGTGAAGCCATCTTATCCTGGACTTTCATTTGTAAGGAGTGTTTTTATGATATATTCAATTTCATTTCTAGTGATGGTCTCTTTATTTGATCTGTTTCTTCTTGATTTGATTTTGGCAGGCTGTTAGTCTCTAGAAACTTGTCCATTTCTTCTAGATTTTCAGATTTGTTGGCATACAATTGTTCATAGTATTCTCTCTTTTTTGTACTTCTGCATTATCTGTTGTGACTTCTTTTAAATTTTGTTTTTTCAGGTTTTTTGTCTTTCTTCTTGGTGAGTCTAGCCAGAGGTTTGTTAATTTTGTTTACCTTTTCAAAGAATCAGCTCTTGGATTTATTGATTTTTTCTGGTTTTTTTTTTGAACCTCTCTTTTATTGATTTCCTCTCTGATCTTTATGATTTCCTTCCTTCTGCTGACTTCAGGTTTTGTTTGTTCTACTTTTTCTAATTCATTTTGATGGTGGGTTGTTGTTGATTTGAAATTTTTCTTCCTTTTGAGGAAAGCCTGTATTGCTATGAATTTCCCTCTGAGCACTGCTTTTGCATCATCCCATAGATTTTGAGTGGTTGTGTTTTCATTATCATTTGTCTCAAGGTATTTTTTTAAATTCCCTCTTGATTTCCTCATTGACCCATTGTTTTTTTATTTTTTTTGTCTTTTTGCCTTTATCTAGAGCCGCACCCGTGGCATATGGAGGTTTCCAGGCTAGGGGTCTAACAGGAGCTGTAGCTGCCAACCTTCACCACAGCCACAGCAATGCAGGATCTGAGCTGCGTCTGCAACCTACACCACAGCTCACAGCAACACTGGATACTTAACCCACTCAGCAAGGCCAGGGATTGAACCCTCAACCTCATGGTTCTTAGTCAGATTCATTAACCACTGAGCCACGAAGGGAACTCTCCATTGTTTTTTTTAATACCATGTTTTTTATGCTCTTTTTTCCTCATTTTTTCCTGTGTTTGAATTCTAGTTTCATGCCATTGTACTCAGAGAAGTTACCTGAAATAATTTCTATACTCTTAAATTTGTTGAGGTTAGCTTTATGCACTAGAATGTGATCAATCCTTGAGAATGTTCCATGTGCACTTGAGTAGAATATATATTCTGATTTTTTTTGGATGTAATGTCCTGAAAATGTTGATTAAATCTTTCTTTTCTATTGTGTCATTTAGGATCTCTGTTGCCTTATTGATTTTCTGTCTAGAGGATCTGTCCATTGATGTAAGTGGGGTGTTAAAGTCTCCTATTATTATTGTATTCCCATCAATATCTCTTTTTATGTCTATTTGTTGTAGGTATCTGGGTGCTCCTATGTTAGGAGCATATATATTGAGAATTATAATATCCTCTTCTTGAATAGATCCTTTATCCACTAAAGAGTGTCCTTCTTTGTGTTTCTTTATGGCCTTAACTTTAAAGTGTATTTTGTCTGATAAGAGTATTGCAGCTCCTGCTTTACTGTGTTGTTCATTAGCATGAAACATCTCTTACTATCCACTCACTTTCAATCTGTATGTGTCCTTTGCCTGAAGGTGAGTCTCTTGAAGACAGCAGATTGTAGGTTTTGGCTTTTTTATCCAATCTGCCACTCTTTCTTTGAATGGAGCATTCAGTTCTTTGACATGTAAGGTGATTATTGACAGATATGTATTTATTGCCATTTTAGACCTGCTTTTCCAGTTGATTCTATGTTTCTTTTTTCTTCCTTTCTTTTTTTGGTTGGTTTCCATTTGTTTTATGATTGAGTAATTTTATTCTCAGTTTTTGTGAATGTAATGTTCAGTTTTGATTTGTGGTTGCCCTGTTTTTTAAGTATGTTAATGCTTCCTTATATCTGTTTGCTTTAGCCTGATAGTCATGGAGGCTCAAACACATCATTAAAAAAAAAAATCTATATTTTCTTACTTTCCTTCCCACATTGTATGATTTTGATGTCTTTTTTTTCCTTTTTTAATATCTTCATGTTTAGATCTGTATGCTGGCTTATTTAAGTAATTGCTTCCCAATTGTGGTTTCCTACATTCTATTTCTTCTTACTTCTTTTGTTTAGAGAAGACCTTTCAGTATTTCTTTTAGAATGGGTTTAGTATTGATATACTTTTTTAGCTTTTGTTTGTTGGTGAAATTCTTTATTTCCCCTTCTATTTTAAATGATATTCTTGCTGGATAGCTTATGCTAGGTTGCAATATTTTTTTTTTTCCATTCAGCACTTTAAATATATCTTGCCCTTCTGGCCTGTACTTTCTCTGTAGAGAAATCAGTTGATAGACTTATGGGGATTCCCTTAAAATTAATGCTTTGATTTTCTCTTGCTGCCTTTAGGATCGTCACTTTATCTTCAACTTCTGCCATTTTTATTATAATATGTCCTGGTGTGGGCCTGTTTGGATTCAACTTGTTTGGGGCACCCTGTGCTTCCTGTATCTTGATATCAGTTTCTTTTATATTTGGAAATTTTTCAGTCAACTTCTTCAAATATATTTTCAATCCCCTTTTCTTTTACTTCTCCTTCTGGAATTCCTATTATGTATAGATTGGCCTGCTTTATATTATTCCATAGATATGTTTTATCGATTTCATGTTTTTTTTTTCATTTGGTTTTCTGTCTGCTGTCCTGATTTTGTGATTTCCATTATTCTATCTTTCATGTCACTAAATCATTCCTGTGCATTATTCATTCTGTTCTTCATTGCCTTTAAGTCAGTTTTCATCTCTGCAAATGAATTTTCTAGTTTTTCTTGTCTCCTCCATATATTTTCTAGTTCCTTTCTAAGGGAATCTGCATAACTATTCATATCTTCAATTAATTGATATTCAGCCTTCATTCTTTCAGTATTTTCACTATCTCCTCTTGAACTCAACGTCTGTCAGACCGCAGAGGTCTGTTTCATTGTTAACTGCTTTAGGTGAATTCTCCTCTTCCTTTAACTGGGAATCATTTCTGAGCTTCTTCATCTTTCTCATGTTTTTCTTTTTCTGTGAGTTTGGGGAAGCAAAACTGTAGTCTTGGTGGGCTACTTATATGCAAGAGCACCCCTTTGTATTTTTTTGGGGGGGTTACTATTTATTTTTGGTGTGAGTGAGAGTTTGAATATTTGCTATCTCTTTCTTTGGTGTGTGCAGGCTCTTATCCCCAGGACACTCAGTGTGTTTTCAGGGAGAAGGAGACAATGGGTAGGGCCAGCAGTCAGTGCCTGGTTGCTGGGCTTTCAACAGCAGCAAATATCTGCAGGAAGCTGGCACAGGCTACTCCTAGTTGCAGGGTCCTGGGAACTAGTAATAATCTCTAGGAAGATCTTCAAGGTGCTCAGATCATTTGACAGTAGCAGCAGCAGGGTGCATGCATTCCCAGGGGAGTGAGAGCAACAACAGCTGGTGTTTGATTGCAATGCCCTCCTCTGAGGAGGAACTGCAGGAGGTGTCTGTTCAGGGGTCCATAGTGGTAGCAGGCCAAGACCACCTCTGGAAACAGTGATAACTGTGGTGGTTTGCCCCCACAAACAGTAGACCATGCGTGAAGTGACCCATCTAACTTAACTCACATAGAAGATGCTGCAAAGGCTGCTCCTAGTTGCAGGATCCTGGGAAGTGACAGAGGATCCTGCAGGTGTGTGGGTACTGCCCAGAGCATTCAGCAGTGGTGGCAGCAGGGCTGGTGTGTTGCAAGAGCAACAACAGGTGGTGTTCAGTCACAATGTCCTCCTCTGTGGTGCCCTTGAGGTGATTGGGGCTGCAAGTGGTGCCTGTTCACAGACCCCTAGTTATTGTGGGCCACTTCCACCTCTGGAGCCAGAGATAACTGCAGTGGTTTTCCCCTGCCTCCTGTAGACCATGAAAGATGAACTTCATCCTGATTAGCCCCCACAGGAAGTACTGCACAAATGCTCCTAGTTGCATGTTCCTGGGAAGTGACAGTAACCAAGCATCTGCGCACTACCCAGAGCATTTGGCAGTGGCAGCAGCAGGGCAGGTGTGCTCCCAAGGGAGCAAGAGCAACAACAGCTGTTGTTTCATCACACTGTCCTTCTCTGTTTTGCCCTCTGAGGTGGTTGAGGCTTCACGTGATTTTTGTTCAGGTATCCCCAGTGGTGGTGGGCCATGCCCACCTCTGGAGTCAGGGATAACTGCTGTGGTTTTCCCCTGCAACCTGCAGACCAAACAAGAAGCACCCTGTCCCACTTAGCCCACACTGGACATGCTGCACCAGCTGCTCCTAGTTGTAGGGTCTTGGGAAGGGACAGTGACCAAGTATCTGGGCGCTGCCCAGAGCATTTGGCAGTGGTGGCTGCAGGGCAGACATGGTCCCAGGGGAGTGAGAGCAACAGCATAGGGTGCTTATTAGGAACCACATTGCACTTACCCCCTTATGCCCTTAGCTCACACAAGATTTGCCTGGCCAACAGTATCCTGCACAAGAAGCGCACACTTTCCTGTAAAGGAGCAAGAGGTTTCTCACCACCCATAGCCTGTGCCAGAGCTGCCTGGTCTCCTGTAAACTACCAAGTGACTTCTCACCACCCACAGCCTATTCCAGAGCTGCCCAGCCTCCTGCAGAATAGAAAGTGGCTTCTTGCCACCTGTGGCCTATGCCAGAGCTGTTCTGACCTCTGAGAGCCCATGGGCACATGCATACGCTTGGGTACAGGAAGTTTCCTGTGGCTGTCCCCTCCTCCTCCTCTCGCCCTCCATAACAATGGCATCTTACCTCTCCTATAGGTCTGGACCTTCCCCTGGGTTCCTTCTTCTGTGTCATTCCACTCTCCAGCCTGTAGCACACTTCTCCCCACCCATGGCACATTGCTCCTTAGTCCCTTAGGCTGTCTTCACACTACCAATCCCAGTCCTCTCCTGGGGATTTATCTATGGAACCTAAGTCTTGGCACCCAGTCCCCCAACCCAAGTGTTTCAGGCTGTGGTGTCTGGGCCAGTGGTTCAGATGATCTGCGTGGCTCTCACTCTGCTTTGCTGTTCTCAGTCCAGCTGCTGCACTTTTCTCAGAGACTTTGAGGTCCCTCTGACTCAGCTGATATTTCCATCAGTTAGGTGCCTTCCCAAGGTGTTAGGTGTCTTCCCAAGGGTTCCTTTTCTCCTTCTCAGCTCCCTCTCAGGAATGCTAGTCCTGTCCTGATTCCTTCTCTCTCTCTCTCTTTTTTCTTCTGTTCTACCCAGTTATGTTAAGAGTTTCTTGCCCTTTTTGGAGGTTTAAGTTCTTCTGCCAGCATTCAGTTGATGTTCTGTGTGACTCATTTTACATGTAGATGTGTTTTTTGATGTGTTTGTGGCAGAAGGTGAGCATCAACTTTTACTCTGCCATCTTGCTCTGCCCCCCAATGATATCTTTAAATGTAAGTGGGTTAAAATCTAAGATGAAAATATACTGAATGGCTAAAATGGATAAAAAAGGAAGATATACCAAAATTCTGTCTATAAGAGACTCACTCTATCCTTAAAGACACACAAAGACTGAGAGTGAAGGAATAGGAAAAAATACTTCAAGCAAATGATAACCAAAAAAAAAGGGAACAAAAACAAAGGTACTTATATCAAAATAGACTTTAAACTGGTAAAAATATATAAAGCAGGTAATTATAATGATAAAGGGGGCTATCAATCAAGAAGATGTAACAGTTGTAAACATTTACTTACACAACACAAATTTATAATACTTACAAATATTACAAAACAAAAGCTAACAAAACTAAAAGGAGAAGGAACTGTCATGAAATAGATGTTGGGGAGTTCAACACCACTGTCAATAATGAATAGATCATCTAAATAGAGAATCAATTTTAAAAAACAGCTGATTTAACAACACTATATATCAAAGGAACCAAACAGACAAATATGGGACGAAAGCAGAATATACATTCTTAACATGTCCATGTGAAACTTTTTCTAGGACTGAATTTTTGTTATACTGAAAAACAAGTCTTAGGAAATTCGAAAATATTGAAATCATACCAAGTATCTTCTCTGATGACAACTATAAGAAACTAGAAATCAGTATCAGAAGAAAAACTGGAAAACTCATGAACACATAGAAAGTAAATAACTCTGCCAGAAACCAAGGGTTAAAAAATAATTTTTTTAAGTTTTATTGAAGTATAGTTAATTTACAAAGTTTGATAATTTCTGCTGTACAGCAATGTGACCCACTCAAATGTATACCCATATCCATTCTCTCTCAGAATCTTTTCCTATATAGATATTATCACACAATACTGGGTAGAATTTTCTGTGCCATACAGCAAATCCTTGTTGGCCAATTACTCCATATACCTCACTGTGAATATGCCAATCCCCAACCCCCACTCCATCCCTCCCACTCCCCACCTGTCCCCTTTGGTAACCATACATTTTTCAAAGTATGAGTCTGTTTATGTTCTGCAAATAAGTTCATTTGTATATTTTGTTAATTCCACATATAGGTGATATCATACGATATTTGTCATTCACTGTCTAATTTCACTTTGTATGATAGTTTCTAGGTCCATCCATGTTACTCCAAAAGGCATTATTTCATTCATTTTATGACTGAGTAATATTCCATTGTATATTAAGTACTGATCTTCTTTATACATTACTCTACTGATGGACATTTAGATTACCTCCATATCTCAGCTATTGTAAACAGTGCCACAATGAGCTTTGGGGTGAACATATTTTTTTTCAAATATGGTTTTACATGGATAGATGCCCATGGGTGGGATTGATGAATCATATGGTAGTTCTATTTATAGGTTTTTTGATGACTATCCATTCTGTTCTGCATAGATATTGCACCAATGTACATTCCCATCAACAGTGTAAGAGGGTTCTATTCTCTCCTCACCCTCTCCAGCGTTTATTATCTGTAGATGTTTTGATGATGGACATTCTGGCTAGTGCAAAGCGGTACTTTATTAGTTTAGATTTGTGTTTATCTAACAATTAGTGATGCTGAGTATCCTTTCATGTTTCTTTTTTGGCCATCAGTATGTCTTCCATAGAGAAATGTCTATTTAGGTCTTCTGCCCATTTTTCAATTGGGTTTTTTGTTCTTTTGATGTTGAGTTGTATGGGTTATCTGTATGTTTGGGATATTAATCCTTTTTTAGTTGCTTCACTTGTAAATGTTTTCTCCCATTCTGTCAGTTGTCTTTTCCCTTTGTTTATGGATTCCTTTGCTATGCAAAAACTTTTACACTTAATTAGGTTCCATTTGTCTATTTTTATTATTTTTCATTAATTTAGGAGGTGGGTCTGAGAAGATATCACTGCAGTTTATGTCAGAGAGTGTTCAGTCTATGTTTTCCTCTAAGAGTTTTATAGTATTTGCTCTTACATTTATGCCCTTAATACATATTGAGGTTATTTTTGTATATGGTGTCAGAGAATGATCTAATTTCTTTATTTTCCCAGCACCATTCCCAAACTCAATGAGTCCACCATCACCCTGATGACAAAACCAAATATATGACAAAAAAGAGAAAATTATAGGCCAATATCACTGATGAATGTAGACGAAAAAATCTTCAACAAAATTCTAACAAAGGGAATTCAGCAATACATTAAAAGGATCATCCACCATTATCAAGTGGGATTTATTCCATAGATGCAAGGATTTTTCAGTATCTACAAATCAGTCAGTATGAAACACCACATTGAGAAATAAAAATTATATGATTATCTCAATAGATGCAGAAAAAGCTTTTGACAAAATCCAACACACATTTCTGATACCCCCCCAGGTAGTGTGCATAGAGGGAACCTACCTCAACATAATAAAAGCTATATATAACAAACCTACAGCTAACATCATTCTAAAATGTGGAAAATAAGATAAGATCAGGAAAAAGACAAGGATTCTGCTCTAGCAACTTACATTCAACATAGTTTTGGAAGTCCTAGCCATGACAATCAGAGAAGAAAAAGAAATAAAAGGAATTCTAATGGAAAAGGAAGAAGTAAAATTATCACTCTTTGCAGGTGACATGATATGGTACCTAGAAAATCCTAAAGATGCTACCAGAAAATTCTTAGAGCACATCAATGAAATTGGCAAAGTTGCAGGATACAAAATTAACACACAGAAATTGATTGTAATTCAATGTACTAACAATAAAAAATCAGAAAGAAAATTTAGGGAAAAAATTCCATTTACCACTGCATTGAAAAGAATAATGTATCTAAGAATAAACATACCTAAAGAGACAAAGGACTTGTACTCTCAAAAATATGATGCTGATGAAAGAAATCAAAGATCATAAAAATAGATGGAAAGATATACCATGTTCTTGGATTGGAAGAATCATTATTGTCAGAATAACTATACTGTCCAAGGCAATCTGCAGATTTAATGCAATCCCTATCAAATTACCAATGGCATTTTTCACAGAGGTAGATAAAAAATAAATTTTTATGTAAATGCAAAAGACCCAGAATAGCCCTAGCAATCTTGAGAAGTAAAAACAGAGCTGAAGGATATCAGGATTCCAGACTTCAGACTATACTACAGAGCTACAGTCATCAAAACAGTATGGTACTGGCACAAAAAACAGAATTGTAGATCAGTGGAACAGGATGGAAAGTCCAGAAATAAACCAAATAACCTATGGTCAATTAATCTACAATGAAGGAGGCAAGACTATACAATGGAGAAAGAATCTCTTCAATTAGTGGTGCTTGGAAATTTGGACAGCTACATGTGATAGAAAGAAGAAATTAAAGGGGAAACAGAAAAGTATATTAAGACAAAATGGAAACACAACATTCTAAAATGTATGGGATGCAGTTAAAGCAGTTCTAAGAGGAAAATTCATAGTAATAAAGACATACATCATGAAACAAGGAAAATCTCAAATAAACAACCTAACTCTTTCCTTCTAAGAATCAGAATAACAAACTAAGTCCAAAGTTAGAAGGGGATTAAAATAATAAAGATCAGAAAAGAAATAAAATAGGAAAACATTAGAAAGGTTAACCAAACTAAGAGTTTGCTGTTTGAAAAGAAAATTGACACACTTTCAATTAGATTATAAAAAAGATAATTCACACATTTTTAACTAACAGGAAAAAAGTGAAAGATCCAAATCAACAAAATTATAAATTAAAAAAGAGACATTGGGAGTTCCCGTCGTGGCGCAGTGGTTAACGAATCCGACTAGGAACCATGAGGTTGCGGGTTCGATCCCTGCCCTTGCTCAGTGGGTTAACGATCTGGCATTGCCGTGAGCTGTGGTGTAGGTTGCAGACGCGGCTCGGATCCTGCGTTGCTGTGGCTGCGGTGCAGGCCAGTGGCCACAGCTCCGATTAGACCCCTAGCCTGGGAACCTCCACATGCCGCGGGTGCGGCCATAAACCCGCGGCCATAAAATGACAAAAAAGGCAAAAAAAAAAAAAAAAAAAAAAAA
>PVHT021183693.1:20215328-20227361 GCA_004024745.2 Catagonus wagneri
ATCTAGGCAGACAGTTCTCCAAAGAAGACATGCAGATGGCAAATAAACACATGAAAAGATGTTCAACATCACTCCTCATTAGAGAAATGCAAATCAAAACCACTATGAGGTACCACCTTACACCAGCCAGAATGGCCATCATCAAAAAGACTACAAACAATAAGTGCTGGAGAGGGTGTGGAGAAAAAGGAACCCTATTGCACTGTTGGTGGGAATGCAAATTGGTGCAGCCACTTTGGAAAACGGTATGGAGATTCCTCAGAAAACTCAAAATAGAATTACCATTTGATCCAGCAATCCCACTCCTGGGCATCTATCCAGCAGACACCATGACCCGAAAAGACACCTGTACTCTAGTGTTCATTGCAGCACTCTATGCAATAGCCAGGTCATGGAAACAACCTAAATGCCCATCCACAGAAGAGTGGATAGGGAAGATATGGTACATACACACAATGGAATGTTACTCAGCCATTAAAAGGAACGAATTACCAACATTTATAGCAACATGGATGGACTTAGAAATTATCATCAAAGTGAAACCAGTCAGACAATTAGACAGCAACACCCAATGATACCGCTTACATGTGGAAACTAAAAGACACAATGAACCTTCTTACAGAACAGACAATGACTCACAGACTTTGGAAAACCTTGGTTTTTCAAATAAGACAATCTGGGGTGGTGGGGGGATGCACTGGGGGTTTGGGATACAAAATCTGTAAAATTGACTTGTGATGATTTATGCACACCTATAATTGAAATAAAATCCATTAAGAGAAAAAAAAAGATTAAAATGTGTCATTTGAAGTTAGTGTGTCTACAAAGGATTCTGTACATGCATAATTTTAAATATTTTATAACTACTTAGTGTATTACTTTAAATTGTACATAGAATTACATGTAATTATTAATTTTTAAGTTTCATTTGATGCATGTGAAAGCTTTAAAACAGATAAAGTGTGATTAGTATTAAGTATTTTGTAAAACCTTAATTTTAGGTCACAGTTACATATTACAATAGATGTCATATTGTGTATATTCTGGCTGCAGAATGTATTCATGTATCCTTGGGCATTCTTTAACTTCACAGAAATTTAGCAATATCATTATAGGGTTGTCAATCATCACAGTCACTGCTGTCTCTTAATGGTGCTTTCCAGTGAACTTAGAAACTTTGACCAGATCCCTGGAAAGTACCACAATATCCATCCACATTTTTTAAAATGTTGATGGAGGTATGTACAACACAAGTGATGATTTCCTTTTGTTTTGCTATCTGATAGAAAGCATTTTCTTTCCTTAAAATAATTATAATTTTATAACAAAGGTACTTGAACATTTTTTTTTTACGGTCTTAAGAAAAATCCTTTGGAATGTGTTTTTAAAAAACTTAGATCACCCATTCTTTTCATTTTCTTGAGGTATTATAATTTAGTTTTATTCAAATTATTCATTCCTTTTGGGTAGATGACATAATTGTTTTCTTTTATATTTTGTTTTTAGCATGTATATTGATCTGGATATATCTCACTAGGATGAAGTATAGAGGGAATGAATTCTCCTTGCTGAATACTTAAGGGCATTACAAGATGTGTATGATATGACTTATGCCATCTGGCTATGCTGTCTTGGCGAATTTTGAGAAAACTTACATAGTCAAATCTTAAAGCACACCTGTGGAGCATAGAATCACATGATAGAGTGTCATTGAAATTCTCCCCCAAGCCACACTCATACACAAGTTTTTTTCTCATCTTTATAAACAAACCAAACTACTTACATTTTTGAAATAAAAGAACATCAATTATATACATATATTCTAAAATATTAAATAAACAGGGAGCTATCTTGTCCTTTAAAGAGTTATCTACTTTTGTCTAAAGAAATGATGAACAGAAAAAATATGCCACATTTAATAACAAATTGAATCCTGTATAAAGCATATCCAAAGTTTATCTCCTTCTAAATTTGAAAATATGATTTCTAATCTCAGTATTATCCAAACTGTCTTATTTCTATATGGTAAATTTAAAACAATAATATTCAGGTCATAATGATGTGAATTTTTCTTCTAAAATGAGTATTTTTTCTTGTATTGAAATCCAAAAATAACATTTAAACCCCTGCAAAGTTGTATCTTTGTTGTCATTTGCTTCTAGGTATTTTTTAATTTCCTCTTTGATTTCTTCAGTGATCAATTGGTTGTTTAGCAGCATGTTGTTTAGTCTCCACATGTTTGTGTTTCTTTGCAGTTTTTTTTCTTGTTAATTTTACTCATAGCATTGTGGTTGGAAAAGATGCTGGATATTATTTCAGTTTTATTAAAGTTACCGAGACTTGATTTGTGGCCCAGAATTTGATTCTGTGTGCACTTGAGAAGAATGTGTATTCTGCTGCTTTGGGGTGGACTGTCCTATAAATATTAAGTCCATCTGGTCTAATGCTTAATTTAGGGCCTGTGTTTTTCTTGTCTGTGATTTTCTGTCTGGATGATCTGTCCATTGCTGTAAGTGGGGTGTTAAAAGTCCCCCAATATTATTGTGTTATTGTCAATTTCTCCTTTTAAGTTTGTTAGCAGCTGTCTTATATATCGAGGTGATCCTATGTTAGGTGCATATATATGTACTTTGTATGATCAAGTAGGATTCATTCCAGCGATGCAAGGACAGTTTAGTTTTCACAAATCAATTAACATGATACACAACTTGCAGAATTTGTTCTAAATTGATCAAGTACACATTTCTGGGCATCACACTGATCAGGATCTGCCATTGCATATATATATATATTTACAACTGTTATGCTTTCTTCTTGTATTGATCCTTTGATCATTATGTAATGTCCTTCTTTATCTCTTATAATGTTCTTTATTTAAGGTCTGTCTTGTCTGTTATGGATATTGCTACTCCAGTTTTCTTTTGATTCCGTTTGTGTGGAATATTTTCTTCCATCCTCTCACTTTCAATTTGTATGTATCCATAGAAGTGAGGTTGGTCTCTTGTAGACAGCTTATGTCAGTATCTTGTTTTTGTATCCATTCAGCAGGTTTATGTCTTTTGTTTGGGGTATTTAGTCGATTTACATTTAAGGTAATTATTGATATGTATGTTCTTAATGTAATTTTATTTAACTGGCTTTGGATTTTTGTTGTTGTTGTTGCTCTTTTTTCTTCCCTTCTTCTCTTCTTCTCTTGTGGTTTGATGACTAGTTTTAGTGTTGTATTTGAGTTGATTTTTCTTATCTGTGTGTGTATCAATTGTAGATTTTTGGTGTGAAGTTACCCTGAAGTTTTGATATAGGAGTGTATATATATATATATATATATATATATATATAGAGAGAGAGAGAGAGAGAGAGAGAGAGAGAGAGAGAGAGGGAGAGAGAGAGAGAGAGAGAGAGATTGTTTTAAAATTGTTGGTCTCTTAATTGCAAGTGCATCTCCAGTATCCTGCTTTTGTATCCTCCTCTTCTCACGATTTCTGATTTTGGTAGCATATTTGTGCATGGATGATTTCCTACCTTTACTGTATATAGGCCTTTACTGGTGAGCTTTGTTATTTGTGGTATTTTTGTTTCTAGTTGCAGCCTTTTCTTTTCTGCCTAGAGAGATTCCTTTAGTAATTGTTGTAAAGCTGGTCTAATGTTGCTAAATTCTCTTAGCTTTTGCTTATCTGTAGAGTGTTTGATTTCTACTTCAAATCTGAATGAGAGCCATGCTGGATAAAGTAATCCTGAAGTCAGTCAGACAGTGAGACACCAACATCAAATGCTATCACTTACAAGGGGAGTCTAAAAAAAGGACACAATGAACTTCTTTGGAGAAAGATACTGACTCACAGACTTGAAAAACTTATATTTTCCAAATGAGAGAGGTTGGGGGCTGGGGGTATGCTCTGGGGTTTGGGATGGAAATGCCATAGAATTTAGTTGTGATGATCACTGCACAACTATAAATGTAATTTGAGTAATAAAAACGCTAAAAAATTAAAAAAATAAGCCATAGGAAAGCATAACTATCCATGGTCATCTTTGATTTTTCTTATTTTTGCTATCTTATTTTTGAAGCAAAAATGAGAATTCAATAAAATGCACAGTTGCTTTAAACAAGGTAACAACACAGGGACAGATATTTTTTTCTTTAGGACCTATGTATATAAGATTGTCTTGATAAGGATGGTTGCAGGATTTAACCATTGCTAGCTGTTAGGACAGCGTAGGGATGGGAAAAAGCTGAAGACATATGAGGGATGTTCTTGGCCTTTATGTAACAATAACAAAGCAGTTATTCTTTGTTTGCAAATAACTATAGGCAAATTTTAAAAGTTCTACAATTTTAAAAAATGGGTCATCTTAGAAGATAGTAAGATTTCTAAACTTTTCTTGTCTATATTCTCTCCTTGGGACAGTAATACATGTTCCACAATGTACGTGTAAACAATGTTGTAAGAAACAAATGGACAAGAACCATCTCTGGTTTGTGAAGTGAACCATATATGTACCCATATAATAATTACAAAATGTTCTAACTAAAAGTCTAAAATATAAATTGCATGCCTTTTTCTATAACATATCTTTTTACATAGAAGAAAAACAATGTAATTTAAATTAAATATGTTGATTTCATTGCTTCAAGTAAGCATACATTATTGGGCTTATAAAAAGGTTATTCTTGCTTAATATATTACATTTTCTGCTATAATGTAAGATTTCTTATGTTTAAAGGGAATTTTATTGATCAATATTGAATTAATTTTGTTAAAGAGGACTGAACAAAACCATACACATATATCCTTTGTTTAAATTTTTTAATATTTTGAACTTCATTAAAGTTCACATAAAATTAACTATTTCTGGCAAGTTCAATTCCATTATTTATTACAATTGAGAAACTTTTAAAGTTAAGAAAATACATTTATGGAGGGGTGACAAATAATTTAGAACCCACTACTGATTTTATTTTCTCATGCTCACTGCCAAAGACCCATTCCTAAAAATATTTCATGGTTATTAGAGTATTCAGTAATTATCACATTTAATAATCAGATGGTTTCAGATGTATTTAAATAAAATTTTTCATCTGAATTCTCAAATTCTCATTTTGCTTTAGTTTTTAAACATTTAATATATATGTGTGTGTATATATATATATGCATATATATATATATATATATATATATTCCTTTTCAGATTCTTTTCCATTATAGTTATTAAAAGACATTGAATATAGTTCCCTGTACTATATAGCAGGTCCTTATTGTTTATCTATTTTATACATAGTAGTGTATGTATGTTAATCTCAAACTCCTAATTTATTTCTTTTCCCCCTATGTTCCATTATTTCCTTTGGTAACCATAAATTTGTTTCCTATGTCTGTGAGTCTATTTACATTTTGGGAATAATTTCATTTGTATCATTTTTTAGACTCCACATATAAATACATAATTTTGTTGCCTGAGTTATTTTATATAAATATTCATGAATAAACAAAATTCCATGTTTCTATAGTTAAGACTTGGATTGATACAAACAAGAGTTTAAAATCAGGCTATATCAGTCATTATTTGTCATAATTTGTATAACTTTCTTTAATTATCTACACTCCAGTGTCCTCATCCATAAAAATGAAAAAAAGTAGTAATCGCTAGTAATTTAAGCTATGTTTATTAAAGGATGCAGTACAGCTAAAGTACAAAGTGACTATCTGACACGGTATATCTAATAAATCTTATCATTATTAGTCATTTATTTTGTACATTATCTTTTACCCTAGGAACAAAATGAGATATTGAAAATTGCACATCATATATATATATATATATGATGTGCAATTTTATATATTCCATCAAAATAAACTACTTTAAAATATACTCAGTAGGTACAAGAATTTAATTTGAACTGGTTGCAATTGATTTGCCTATACTAGACAAGCCAGAGTTTGTACTTGTATGTTTTTTCTTGAATCATTTATTATGTGTATGTAATTCATAGAAAATCCATTGATGGCCCAAGGAGGGAATTAATTACAAAATGACAGCAAAAGAATAATCCTTGGAGTGTTATGGATATAGCTATAAAGATCATATGAAGTTTATGTATATATTACAGTCACATTGCATTTTTCAGAGTGGCATGTAAAATTTATTGTGTGATTTGGGGAGATTTAATATGCATTTAAAATACCTTTCTAAAAATATTGTAAGCTTGACATATACACATGTATATACAACCCTATTTTCCAATTAAAAAAATAAATCATATGCATGGCAATCAAATAAAAGTTTCCCCAGAAATTTGTATACTCTAGCTAGTCAATTAGTAAAGGGATTACCACTTAAGTCAACAAGGCCTTAAACTTATATACCAGGAAAGAGCACAGAGTGGAATCTATTTCTAATTTTTTATTACAGTGGATTTATAATTTTCTGTTAATTTCTGATTTACAGCAAAAGTGACCCAGTTATACACTCACACATATATATACACACACATTATTTTTCTCATATTATCTATTATGTTCTATCACAAGTGACTGGATATAGTTTCCTGTACTATAAAGCAGGACCACATTGCTTAATCATTCTAAATGTAGTAGTCTGAATTTAATATCACCTACTAACCCCAAAATCCCAGTCCATCCCACTGCTTCTCCCTCCCCTTGGCAACCACAATCTGTTCTCTATGCCATTTGTCTGTTTCTGTTCTATGGATAGGTCATTTGTGCCATATTGTAGATTCCCACATACAAGTTATATCATATGGTATTTGTATTTCTGTTTCTGACTTATTTCACTTAGTATGAGAATCTCTAGTTTCATCCGTGTTGCTGCATATGGCACTATTTTGTTCTTTTTATGGCTGAATAGTACTTCATAGTGTATATGTACAACATCTTCTTAATCCATTCCTCTGCTAATGGGTGTTTAGGTTGTTTCCATGTCTTAGCTATCATGAATAGTGCTGCAATGAACATAGGGGTGCCTGTAACTTTTTCAAATAAGTTTTCTCTGGATACATGCCCAGAAGTGGGATTTCTGGGACATATGATAGTTCTATATTTAGTTTTCTGAGGTACCTCCATACTGTTATACACAGTGGGTGTACCAATTTACATTCCCACCAACAGCATAGGAGGGTTTCCGTTTCTCCATAACCTCTCCTGCATTTGTTATTTGTAGACTTAATAATGATGGTCATTCTGATCAGTGTTATGTACCTCACTGTAGTTTTGATATTCATTTATCTAATGATTAGCAATATTGAGCATTTTTTCATGTGCCTGTTAGCCATCTGTATGTACTCTTTGGAGGAATGTCTATTGAGGCATTCTGCCCATTTTTCAATTTTTTTTTTTTTTTTGCTTTTGAGTTGTGTGAGTTGTTTATTTTGGAGATTGAGCTCTTGTCAGTTGCATCATTTGAAACTATTTTCTCCTATTCCATAGGTTGTCTTTTTGTTTTCATTTTTATGGTTTCCTTAGGTGTGCAAAAAGAAGATTGATTAGGTCCCATTGGTTTATGTTTTTTTTTTTTTAATTTATTTCTTTTTCCTTGGGAGACTGACCTATACAAGACATTTGTATGGTGGATGACAGAGAAAGTTTTGCCTGTTTTCTCTTCTACGAGTTTGTGGTGTCCCATATTATGTTTAAGTCTTTAAGCCATTTTGAGTTTATTTACGTGCATGGCATGAGGGTGTGTTCTAGTTTCATTGATTTATATGCAGCTATCCAGTCTTCCCAACACCACTTGCTGAAGATTGTCTTTTTCTCATTTTATATTCTTGCCTCCTTTGTCAAATATTAGTTGACCATAGGCGTCTGGGTTTATTTCTGAGTTCTCCTTTTTGTTCCATTAGCCTTTATGTCTGTTTTTGTACCATTCCCACACTGTCTTGATTATTGTAGCTGTGTAATATAGACTGAAATCTGAGAGAGTTATGCCTCCTGCTTTTTTTTTTTTCTCCTCAAGATTGCTTGGTCAATTCTGGGTCTTTTACAGTTCCATAAAAATTTTGGATTGTTTGTCTAGTTCTGTGAAAAATATCATGGATAACATGATAGAGAATGCATCAAATCTGTAGATTGCTTTGTGTAGTATGACCATTTTAATGATATTAATTCTTCTAATCCAGGCACATGGGATATCTTTCTATTTCTTTGAATGTCTTTAATTTTCTTGATTAATGTTTATAGTTCTCAGCATATGTCTTTCACCCCCTTGGTCAGGTTCATTCCTAGGTATTTAAATTTTGGGGGTGCAATTCTGAGTGGAATTTGGATGGATGAACTGAAAGCATCTGAAAGAAAATGTTCAAAGGGTCCTTGAACACAGTCTGAAGTTTTTGTTAAAGAGATCAAATTAGATATAAAGAAATGGGAGAGAATATGCATTCCTAAGGACTTGATGTCAGAGCCTGAAGGATCAGACTAAATATGGAAAAGTTCATTAGGAGGTGTAGAAGATTCTTGGAACATGACTGTGGAAACTCAGTTTCCTTTCCATCATTGAGAATTCCAGTCTATTTTCTTTTCCTAACCCAAAGGACCACTTTGGCTTTAAAGTTACATAGGTGCAGGAAAAGAAAATGTTTCTTCCACAAGAATCAAGGTATAGCAAACAGGTACATGACTTTCTCTTCCATGCCCTGGGTGAATTTGAGTACACCAAGCATAAAAAAGCCTAGATGTGAGGTCTTCAAAGCAGAGGACCCTGAGAAGCACATGACCTGCAGCTATCTGAACATCTGGCCAGCTGAGATTGCAAATCAGCCTAATCTTGGGAGTTCCTGTTGTGGTTCAGTGGAAATGAACCTAACTAGTATCCACAAGGATGTGGGTTCAATCCCTAGCTTCACTCAGTGGGTTAAGTATCTGGTATTACCATGAGTTATGGTGTAGGCCACAGACATGGCTTGGATCTGGCATTGTTGTGGCTGTGGCACAGGCTGGCAGCTGTAGTTGCAATTCAACCCCCCTGTATGGGAACTTCCATATGATGTGAGACTAGCCTACAAAAACAAACAAATTGAACAATCACCCTAATCTCTACAAAAGCAAGGAAGCCAATAAAGAAATGAAGAAGGGAGTTAAGATGTGAGATGACACTGGGACTGAGAAAGCTTGAAGGGACACAGGATAATAATGAATGGCTTTACAAGTGTAGGGGGTGAATAAGTTTTCCTTGACCCTCTTTGGGTCCCTGGCTAGATCTAAAAATTAAGATGACAAAGACGGATTAACAAGAGAAAGACATACAAAATTCCTTGCTTTTTACATGTGCATAGGACCCTTCACAGGAGAATGGAGACCCAAAGAAGTGGCCAGAACACAAAGCTTTTATAACTTTTAGACAAAAAAAATATTGTGAAAATGGTTAGGACCGAGGGTTTGGGTCTATGGATAGCAAATGGTGAAAAATAACAAGGTTTGTTTATACAGTCTTCTCAGCCTTAAATTTCTTATCTCTAGTGACAATGTGTCTACTATCCTTATGTACAAGGAGGATACCTTCCACATGAGATATTTATTTTTTCTGGGGGACAAAGGATAAGCAAAGTGTCCAACTTACACTGGCTCTTTCTTACGTATCTTTAACTCAAAATAATCAATATGCCATAGTGGCATTTTCTGCTGCTACTCATAAGTCTCAGTTCTAATTGTTGGCCCATGTACAAAATACTCTATCTACTGAAAAACTATCACTGCACAGGATAAAGAGATTCAGACCTGAGCCAAGTCACTCATCAAAGAACAATAACTGTCATAAGTAGGCCCCACAGCAACAGAGAAGACCTGTCACAAATATGACATATTAGAGCAGATGGAAATGGGTGATTAAAACAAAACCAAACAAAACAGCAATAAAAGGCATTCTGAAGTTAAAACAGACAAAAATTCATAATAATTTACAAATATGATATTCATGTAATAGGAAAGAAAATGATATCCATTTTCACCCCAAATTAGTGGCTTTGGAATATAAAAACATTGCCAATAGCAGAGGAAAATATGAAGGGATACAACATATGGAAAAAAAAGATTCATGAAAGGGAAATCCAAGACATGCAATATGCAAATAATACTTCAAGGAGAATAGAAAAGAAAAAAGAAAAGATGAAGGATGCAAAATGAGTAAACAAATAATGGAAGAAAATCTGTCTGAGCTTTAAGAAGACCTGTGCCTGGATACTAAGAAATATATTGTTATAATGTGACGATTTTTAAAACTTTGCATCTAAAGCTAACATTTTCAGGTTCTTAGAGAATAATAATTTATGCTGTTAATAATCTTTTAATACTAATAATATGTTACATATACAATAATAAAGACTTGTATCAGTTTTCTCATTTGTAACTTGAAACTAGAAGGAAGTAATATAATATTTGCTTACTGAGGAAAAAATGATGAATCCCCAAATCTTATACCTACTGACAGTATCACCTCACAGTCAGATGATTGATAAATTAAAATAATGGACTAAATTCCACCTGAGGGAGATGATTGAGAATATACATAAACTGAATAAATGATTCAAAAACAGAATCCAAGCTTTAAAGGGCACCTGAAATAGAAGGAATATTCTAATATATAAGAAAACTTCAATCATCATCGATAATTAAAAGTTTTAACTAGCTCATCCTGGAATGCGGTATTCTAAAGACCCCTAGTGGGGGCAGATTGGAGGGGAGACAGGATAAGCAAAAGTGTTTCTTTATGTCTCTTCCTGGTGGGATAGGTGATATAGAACATCTTGGTCCTGAATCAGTATGCTGTCACGGAGAAATACTTTCTTTTCAAAGCATATAGGGAAATATGTATCTACTTATAAATTCAGGGTCAGGGAAGGTAATAAAGTAAAATTTATAGTCAGAATACTCAAATATGTGGGGAAAACATGATATGAATAGCAACTTGATAAAACATGCAAAATTACAAGGGGATAGAAAAGGATAATTTACCATAGGCAGTAAACATAAAATGAAATGGAAGAAGCATGACAATTATATACAAGCATGATAGAATAATGACTTCTATTAAGAGAGTTCAAAAGCATCTGTTTAAATGCAGATAGTAGGAAACAGACTTAAAAACCAATAATGAAGAAATTATGAAAATGAAGCATTTGTCATATAGGTACCTAATAATAAACAAAAACAAAAATAGAAGCAGCTTTGTTACCATCATACATGCACATGCAGCAGTTTAAGATTAAATACATGAAGAGTGGAGAATATTGTATCATGATAGAAGGTACATTTCACAAAAAAGGTAAACCAGCAATAAACTTGTATAAATTTAACAGAAGCTAAATTCACAGAGCATAAATCATTTAAAATGCAAGGGGAATTTCATGAAATAAAGACAAAAAAAATAAAAGGAAACTTCAATAGAACAGAGGGAAGTAGGCAGAGAAGATGGATCTTCCCTGAGGAACTGGCAGCTGATGTTTCGAGTCCCAGAGGCTCATTATGAATAGGGAGGAAGCAGTCAACATTATCTGCCAGTTCAATAACCACTATTAAATCCCTGCATAAAGTCACTTTAGTAGTGATGGAAATAAAGTCAAGATACTGAATCTTCAGTTGCACAGTATGCCAGCAGCATACAGAGAACACCCTGGGAGGCACTATAGAATCTGTTCTGTCTCCAAAGAAGCTATCTCCTTTCCAAATATTAAAGAAGTCTATATCTTTCTAAGAGGAAAGTATGCAGAGTGAAAGATTATGGCATAGATCTATCACAGTAAAAACTGAATCACTCTGAAATAATTATTTTTCTTAGTACAAAGCAGAATGTTAAATGATAGTTTAGAATTATTATTTACCTCCCTCTGTACTTTAAGTGCACTGGACACCTTACTAAACAAACTTGAAGATAAGAGTCACATATATAACATTATATTTTGAGTTATTTATAAGTTCCAGAGAAATGAAAAGGAAAATGATTTTTATCATAGTAAATAACACTGAGCAATATACACTTAAATTGTGATGAGCAGGTATCCAATTTAACAGATAACTGGGGGCTTAC
>PVHT021183693.1:20227461-20238012 GCA_004024745.2 Catagonus wagneri
TTTATGGCCGCACCCGCGGCATGTGGAGGTTCCCAGGCTAGGGGTCTAATCGGAGCTGTGGCCACTGGCCTGCGCCGCAGCCACAGCAACGCAGGATCCGAGCCGCGTCTGCAACCTACACCACAGCTCACGGCAACGCCGGATCATTAACCCACTGAGCAAGGGCAGGGATCGAACCCGCAACCTCATGGTACCTAGTCGGATTCGTTAACCACTGCGCCACGACGGGAACTCCTGGGGGCTTACTCTTATACTCTCCAAAGATAGGTGGCCTGCAGGTGCCACCCTGACACTTTATTTGCCCCTTTCACCAGTATCTCCCAAAGAGGAGCTTGTACCCTCATCTGGTACCTAATTTTTATGGAGGCCAGCCAGGGAACAATTTAGATAACCAGGCTCTAGGGGCCCGCATGTTTTATTCTCACAGGTCACACAGTACCACACCTACTGGAGAAAGAGTTAACTGACTATCATCCACAGAGCACAGAAGAGAGGCAACGTCAACAAAAAAATATAAAATATAATAAAGTTTCAACAGAAGCCATAGAACTGAATAATGTAAATAATGAACTTAAAAGTCATTTAGAGGTAGTTTAATAGCAGGCTTAATGAAGAAGGACCAGTGAGCTCAAAGATGACAATGGAACTCACGCAATCAGAGCAGAAAAAAAGAAAAAAAGTAAAGATGGCTCAAGGGAATCAGAGGACAACATCAAGTGGACAAATATTTGCATTTCAGAGATCCCAAAAGCAAAAAGGTGAAAGAAAGTGGGAGAAAAATTTATTTGCAGAAATAATGGTTGAAACTTCACTAATCTGGAGAAGGACATGCAGATCCAGAAAGTCCAGAGAGATCTAAATAAGATAAGCCCAAAGAAATCCACACCAAGACACAAGATAATGCAAACTGTTAAAAACGACATTTTCAAAAACAGCAAGAGAAAAGCAACTTGTTCTATACAAAGTAAACCACATAAGACTACCAGAAGAATTTCAACAAGAGTTGCAAGCTAGGAAAGATATATTCAAAGTTCTGAAAGAAAAAAAAGAAAAAACCTATAAACCAAAAATATCCTTTTCAGCAAAGTTGTCCTTACAACTGAGAAGAAATAATTTTACATACAAGCAAGAGCTAAAGAAGCTCATACCACTATATCAACTTTCTAAGAATCATTAAACAAACTTCATGAAGTTGAAATAAAAAGGTACAAATTAGTAACAGGAAACAATGAAAGCAGAAATTACACTGTAAAGGTAAATATACAGTCAAATTCAGACTTCTCTAATACTGAGATAATACTTGGTTAATTACTTGCAAAGTTAGTACAAAGATTGAGACAAAAGTGATGAAAATAACTAATAATAACAATTTAAAAGATATATAAAATAGAATATGTAATCTGTAGCATCAAAACCAAAATGGAGGAGAGTAAAAATGCAGAGCTTTATAATGCAAATTTAAGTTGTTATCTTAAAATAGACCATTATAAATATATGTAATTTTAAGTCAGCCTCATGGTAGCCACAGAGCAAATATCTATACACAAATGATAGAAGAATCTAATTATACCACTACAGAAAATATTCATCATGAAAAAAAGGGCAAGAGAAGAAGAAAGGATCAGATATTTCATGCAAAAAGAAGCAGAAAGAGAGTTGTGGTAACTATACTTCTTTCAGATAAAACAGAACTTGAGACACACTGTAATAAGAGAAAAAAAGCTCATTATGCAATGATAAAATAGTCACTCCAACAAAAAGAGTATAACAACTGTAAATGTGTGCACCTAATGTAGGAACACCTAAATATATAAAGCAATATTAACATGCCTAAAGGGAGAAATGGCAACACAATGATAGCAGATAATTTTAATACCACACTCCTATCAATATATCAATCTCATAGACAGAAAAATCATTAAGAAAACATTGGCATTAAACCACATGCTAGATCAGAAGACTTAACAGACATATACAGAACACTCCACACAAAAGTAACATAACATACATTCTTCTCAAAAGTATGTGCAATGTGAATTGCCACTGTGGCACAGTGGGTTAAGAATCCAACCACAGTGGCTCAGGTCACTGTAGAGGCACAGGTTCAGTCCCCAGTCCAGTAAGTTAAAGGGTCTTGTACTGCTGCAGCTGCAGTTCAGGTTTTATTTTGCTTAGCATAATGACTTATTTTATTTAGTGTAATGCCCTCAAAAACATATATGTTGTCAGAAATGTTGAGTTCTTTCTTTTTTATGGCTGAATCATATTCTACTGTGTATGCCCACTCATCAACTGAGTGCACCTACATTGCTTCCATAACTTAGCTGTTGTGAATAATGCTGTAAGGAGCATGGGGGTGTGTATATTTTTACAGTCTTTGTTTCCTTCAGAAAAAATACTTAGAAGTATAATTGCTGGACTACATGGCAGTACCGTTTTTAGTTTTTGAGGGGCTTCCATACTGATTTCCATAGTGATTGTACCAATTTACGTTCCCACTAACAGTGCACAGGACTCCTTTTTTTCCACACCCTTATAGCACTGGTTATTTCTTTTCTTTTTTACCATAGCCATTCTAACACATAGGAGGTGATATTTCATTATGGTTGCATTTCTTTATTGATTAGTGATATTGAGCACATTTTAATGTACCTCTTATCATCTCTATGTCTTCTTTTGAGAACTGGCTGTTGAGATCCCCTGTACATTTTGAAGAGCCTGGTTTATTGTTTTCCATTGAGTTATATGAGTTCTTTGTTTGTAGGGGAGATATTTATTCCTTATCTGATGTATGAGTTGTACTATTTTCTCCATTCAGTAGGTGGTCCTTTCATTTTGTTCATAGTTTCCTCAGCTGTGTAGAAACTTTTCATTCTGATGCCGTCTTACCCATTTATTTTTGGTTTTGTCACCTTTGTTTTGGTGTCCAATCATAACTCTCCCAGACTTGAGGCAATATTACAAAGCCACAGTAATCAAGACAGTGTGATGCCAGTACAAAAACAGAAATACAGACCAATGCAACAGAAGAGATAACCCAGAAATAAGCCCAGACACCAGCAGTCATTTAATCTTCAACAAAGGAAGCAAGAACATAAAATGAGAAAAAGTCTTTTCAGCAAATTGTGGTGGTAAAACTGGACAGCCATATGGAAATCTATGAAACTGGAACATACCCTCACATGATACACAAAAATAAACTCAAAATGGCTTAAAGACTTAAACATAATACAAGACACCATCAAACTCCTTGAAAAGAACATAGGCGAAACATTCTCTAACATCAACTTTATGAATGTTTTCTAAGGTTCAGTCTTCCACGGCAACAGAAATAAAAGCAAAAATTAACCAATGGGACCCAATCAAACTGACAAGCTTTTGCACAGCAAAGGAAACCATAAAAAAAAAGACAACCTACAGAATGGGAGAGAATAGTTTCCAATGATGCAACCAACAAGGGCTTAATCTATAACATATACAAACAACTTATACAACTCAATAGCAAAAAAAAAAGAAAATTATAAAATGGGCAGTAGATCTGAATAGTAATTTCTTCAAAGAAGATATAGAGATGGCAAACAAGCACATGAGAAAATGCTCAACATCACTGATTATTAGAGAAATGCAAATCAAAACTACTATGAGGTACCACCTCACACCAGTCATAATGGCCACCATTGATAAGTCCACAGATGACAAATGCTGGAGTGGGTGTGGAGAAAAGGCAACCGTCCTACACTGTTGGGGCTGGGAATGTAAATTGATACAACCACTATGGAAAACAGTATGGAGGTTCCTCAGAAAACAAAATATAAAACTACCATATGACCTAGCAAT
Organism: Catagonus wagneri; assembly: GCA_004024745.2. Classification (NCBI taxonomy): domain Eukaryota; kingdom Metazoa; phylum Chordata; class Mammalia; order Artiodactyla; family Tayassuidae; genus Catagonus; species Catagonus wagneri. Next base: position 20,231,299 of record PVHT021183693.1, read on the forward strand.
CCCACTCTTGGGCATATATCTGGACAAAACTTTCCTTGAAAAAGACACATGCACCTATATGATCATTACAGCCCTAATCATAAGAGCCAGGACCTGGAAACAACCTAAATGTCCATCAACAGATGAATGGATTAAGTAGATGAATGACATATACAAATGGAATACTATTTACCCATAACAAAGAACAAAATGTCATTTGCAGGATCTAGAGACTCTCATACTAAGTGAAGTAAGTCAAAAAGAGAAAGACAAATACCATACGATATCACATATCTGGAATCTAATATGTAGCACAAATGAACCTTTCCACAGAAAAGAAACTCATGGACTTGGAGAACAGATTTCTGGCTGCCAAGAGGGAGGGGGAAGGAGTGGGATGGACTGGTAATCTGGGTTTAATAGACATAAACTATTACATTTGGAATAGACAAGCAATGAGATCCTGATGTACAGCACTGGGATCTATATCTAGTCACTTGTTCATGAGAGGAACATGGAGAAGAAGGGGAAGTGATTACATTTCTACATTTATCTAATCACAGAAACTAGAGGTTGCTAACACCAAGACCAAAATCTCATTTTTTAAAATGATCCTCACAATCTACTAACATTGCATGGATATTGTGTACAGTCATACCTTGTTTTATTGTCTTTGGCTTTACTGAACTTTGTAGACATAGAAATTTTTACAAAATGAAGGTCTGCAGCAACCCTGTGTTGATCAAGTTTATCAATGTAACTTTCCAACAGTATTTGTTTACTTCATGTCTCTATGTTACATTTTGGTAATTCTTGCAATATGTTAAACTTTGCCATTGTTATTATATTTGTTATGGTAATCCGTGATCAGTGACTTTTGATGTTATAATTGGAATTGTTTGAGGGCCACATGAACCATACCCATACACTGAATTTATTTGATAGATGTTTTAAGTGTTCTGACTGCTCCATAAAACAGCCATTGCTCATATTTCTCCCTCTCCTCAGGCTTCCCTATTCCTTGAGACACAACAATACTGAAATAAGGACAGTTAAAAACTCTACAATGGCCTCTAAGTATTCAAGTTAGGGAAATTCACATCTCTCATTTCAATCAAAAGCTAGCAATGATTAAGCTTAGTGAGAAAGGCATGATGAAAGCTGAGAAAGGCCTAAACCTAGGCATCCTTCAGTAAATAGTTAGCAAAGTTTTGAATACGAAGGATAAGTTCTTGAAGGAGACAAGATGTGCTACTCCAGTGAACACAAAGATGATAAGTAAGCAAAACATCGTTATTGCTGATATGGAGGAAGTTTCAGTGCTCTGGATAGATCAAACCAGCCACAACATTTTCATAAGACAAAGCCTAATCCAGAGTGTATCTCTTCAATTCCACTGGGGCTGAGAGAGGTAAAAAACTCACAACTCTCACAAGTTTTATTCAACATAGAATTAGGAAGCCCTAGTCACAGCAACTAGACAAAAAAAAATTAAAAATGAAAGAAAAGGAAAAAGAAATGAGGTATCCAAATTGGAAAGGAAGAGGTAAAATTCGTCACATATACAGATGAATGATACTATATACAGAAAATCCTAAGGACTCCACACAAAAACCAGTAGATCTGATAAAAAAATTCAGAAGAGTAGAATAATTCATAATGAACTATCAGAAATCAGTTGTATTATTGTGTGCTAATGATGAAATATCAGAAATGGAAAGTAAAAAACCAGAAGCTTTCATAATCACACCAAAAAAAGGAAGAAAAACACACAAAAATCCTATGAATAAACCTAATCAAAGAGGATAAAGACTTATATGCTGAGAACTATAAAACAGTAAAAACATTAAAGAAGAATGCACATAAATGGAAAAATCCCATGCTCTTCAATTGGAAGAAATATTGCTATTAAAATAGCAGTACTATCCAAAGCAATCTTCAAATTTAAGTTGATCCCTAAAAAAGTAATGCCATGAGTAACATAGAATTTTTGAAAGAACTACAACAAATATTCCCAAAATGTGTATGGAGCCATAAAAAACCTATAATTGCTAAAAAATTCAGAGGAAAAAACAAAGAGGCATAATTCTCCCAAGCTTCAGATAATACTATAAAGTTATAGTTATCAAAATAATGTGGTATTAATACAAAACAGACACAGAGATCAGGGTAACAGAACAGGGAGCCCAGAAATAAGCCTAGACACCTACAGTTAATTAATATTCAACAAAGAAAGCAAGAATATATAATGGGAAAAAGACAGGTTCTTCAACAAGTGGTTCTGGGAAAACTGGACAGCTGCATGTAAATCAATGAAACTAGAACACACCCTCACACCATGCATAAAGCAAAGTTAAAATGGCTTAAAGACCTAAACACAAGACCTGACACTATAAAACTCCTAGAAGAGACCATAGGCAAAATATTCTCTTGCCTAACTGGTACCAATATTTTATTAGGTCAATCTCCCAAAGAAATATAAATAAAAGAAAAAATAAACCAGTGGGACCTAATCAAACTTAAAAGCTTTTGCACACCAAAGGAAATCATTATTTTAAAAGATATAAAGAATTCAGAATGGGAAAAATATTTGCAAATGATGCAGTCACCAAGGTCTTAATCTCTAAAATATAACAACAACACATACAACTCAAGAACAACAAAGCAAACAACTCAGTTGAAAAATGTGCAGAAAAACTAAATGGACATTTCTGCAAAGAAGACATATGGTTGGCCACTAGGCACATGAAAAAATAATCAATGTCACTAGAGAAATGCAAATCAAAACTACAATGAGGCACCACCTCACACCTGTCGGAATGCCCATCATTAAAAATTCTACAAATAATAAATGCTGGAGAGGGTGTGGAGGAAAGGGATTCCTCCTACACTGTTAGTGGGAATGTTAAGTTAGTGAAATGTAAGTACGGAAAACAGTATAAAGTTTCCTCAGGAAACTAAAAATACAATTATCGTATGATCCAGCAATCCCACTCCTGGGAATATATCCAGATAAAACTATAATTCAAAAAGATACGTGTTCCCCTACATTCATTGCAGCAGTATTCACAATATCCAAGACATAGAAAGAACCCATATGTCCATCAACAGATGAATGGGTTAAAAAGAGTGGTACATATATACAATTGAATACTACTTAGCCATAAAAAAGAACAAAGTAATACTATTCACTGTATCATGGTTACATCTACAGATTATCATACCAAGTGAAGTAAGTTAGAAAGTTAAATATAAACACCATATGACATCACTTATATTTGCAATCTAAAATATGGCACAAATGAACATATATACAAATCATAAAGAGACTTATAGACAAGAACAGGCTTGTGGTGGCCAAGGCAGAGGGGGGAAGGAGAAAGATGGACTGGGGCTTTTGGGGTTAGGAGATGCAAACTATTACATTCAAAATGAATAAACAACAAGGTCCTATGTATAGCACTAGGAATTATATCCAATCTCCTGGGATAGACCATGACGGGAAAGAGTATAAAAAGAATGTATATGTAGAAGCTCCTATTGTGGCTCAGCGGTAATGAGCCCGACTAGTATCCATGAGGATATGGTTTTGATCCCTGGCCTTGCTCAGTGGGTTAAAAGATCCAAAATTGCCGTGAGCTGTTGTGTAGGTCACAGATATGGCTCAGATCCCATGTTGCTGTGGCTGTGCCATAGGCCGGCAGCTGTAGCTCCAATTTGACCCCCAGCCTGGGAACTTCCATATGTTGCAGGTGCGGCCCTAGAAAGCCAAAAAAAAAAAAAAAAAGAATGTGTGTGTGTGTGTCTATATGACTGAGTCACTGCACTATATGGCAGAAATTGGCACAACACTGTAAATTAATTATACTTGAATTAAACAATCACAAAACAACCAACAAAAACACAAAAGCAAAAATTCATTTCTGGCAGTTCCGGTGGCTGGGATATCTAAGATCTTTGGTTGGCCAATTCAGTTCCTGATGAAAACCCTCCTCTTGGTATGCAGATGGTCACCTTCTTACTTAGACTTACATAATGGTAAGAGACCACCCTGGTCTTTTCATCCCTTACATGGGCACAGCATTAAGTTTCCCTAGAGAATCAGCACTAATAGGAGATATATATATCTAGCAAATTGGCTTACACAGTTATACAGGCTAAGTCTCACTATCTGCTAACCGGAGACCCATGACCCATTAGCATAACTCAGTTTAAGTCTGAAGGCCTAAGAGTAGGAGTGCCAATGGGTAGGGGAAGATCAATGTCCCAGCTCAAGCAATAACTCCTATCTTCTTTTCTCTGTGTTTATCTTCTGAGAATTGAAGGGTGTTCACCCACATGCAAAAGCTAAGCCATTTTATTGAGTCCACAAATTTAAATGACAATTTCATGCAGAAACTTCTCCACAGACACATCCAAAAATAATGTTTAGCCAAATCTGTGCACCTGAGATCCAATCAAGTCAACACATAAAATTAACCCTCACATGTTCATTCCTTATCAGCTTGGTACCTATTATGTCATTAAACCATACTTAATTTCTAAATAAAGACAATAACAAGACTTAATGTGGTACAAGTATCCTGAACAACAAAAAATGTACTAAGCCCTTTCTTAGGAGAGGGAGTAAAATCCTTGAGTGATGATTGTTCTTCTTCATGATATCCTACTCCAAGCAATATGATACAAAAGGTCAATACAACTTATGTTAGGTGATAAAGGAATGACAGGAAAGAAAAAGAACATACACACCCAAGTATTCTCATTAAAAATAAGGACAATAGTAGTCTTATTTTTTGTAACTGGCATATCGTTTTAGCTGATACTGATAACTAGCTTCTTCCACTATCCATTCTGTATTTCCTTTACTTTCAGCAAGCACCACAGCTGGTTAAAGTTCTTTACCTGGAAAAGTGACCAAATTTTCATTCCTGAAGTGTCTGGACCATTTTTGTAGTCCTGCCTGGATTGGGCTGTTGTAGTTTTTCACTGATCTCAATATCATTGCATGGTAATACTAAAAGACCTATATTACAAACACATACTTCCTTACTTCCGTTTCAGAACAGTAGTTCAAATTCCCCTTACTAGTCAGAATCAATCACTCCATCTGCACAATAACTCACTATCTTGTCTATTGCTTCAGAGATATGAAATGTCCAAGGTGACATTCTGAACTTCAAGTTCAATGAAAAGCATTGTTTTTTCTCCTGGTGGAAGCAGTCTTCTCTGGAACTAAGAACTGTAGCCTAGCAAAGCAAAGCATAAAGTCATGGAAACAGAAAGTAAAATGTTTGCTACTACTTCCATTTATATCTCTTGATTTCTGAACACTGAATCCTGGCTATCAGAGAAAATTCAGTATATATTATACACCAATTCAGAGCATATACAAAGTGATAGAGAGCCTTCCCAATATATACAAGGTATTACCACTTAGGTAGCATTATAACTGAGTTTTCAAAAGGTCATTCTATCTTCTCTCAAGCCATCTGATTCAGGATGATGGGTAATATGGTAAAATCAATTAATTCCATAAGAACCACCCATTGCCACACTTCTTTTGCTATGAAGTAAGCCACTTGATCGAAGGCAATGCTCCACAGAATACTATGAATGATTGATGGGTAAGGTATTCTGTAAGTTCATGGGTGATAGTTTTAGCAGAAACATTACATGCAGGGAAGGCAAATCTATATTCAAGAGGAGACATATATTCCAGTTAGGAAAAAACAGGACTCTTCAATAATGTAAGCAGTCTAATATAAACAACTTACAACCGGATAGCCTGTTGATAATGTGGAACAGCATCATATAGGGGAGTAAGTGTTGATCTCTGCTTGCTGACACAGATTAGGCACTCATTGGTGGTTATAGACAAGCCAGTATTTGTAAATGTATGCCTATGTCACTGACCCCATAATCCTCCATCCCTGCCATCATGGCCACATTTTCATGAGTTTGACAATGGCAGGATGGCTGTGGAGAGGCTGATTTGTAATTATGAAATGGGTCATCTTGTGCATTTAATTATTAAAGTCTTCTTTATCTCCTGAGATTACCCTTTGTTAAGTATTCACACGAGGCATAAATATCTTCAATATTTTCCAACTCAGAGAGTTTTACCTATAGATCCTTTCCCTAATTTTCTTTGTCACCAGTTTTCTAGAATATTCCTTCCATGTCCCTGATCAGTACAGCAAACCATTGGTCATAGCCTTTGAATCTGCATATAATCACACGTTTGACTATCCACATCTCTTCCCAAGAAAAGTGAAAAACAAGTACATTGCCCAAAGTTCTGCTCTCTAGGATTATTTATCTTTACCACTGTCCTTCAGGAATACTCCAGAAAGTGATGTTGGGCTGCATCTGTCCACTCTGGGGTGATGCTTACATATTGTGCAGAAAACATTTGTAAACAAAGCCCAAATTTTCTCTTGTCAACAGATCATAGAGAACTTCCCATGAGGCCACAGGTACAAGTGAAGAGAGAGAGAAGGCAATATAAGGCATTTACATTTCTCAGTTTTTATGATTCAGTTACTATTGTAAGGTTTGGCCTATAGAGAATAGTAATCAAGGAGCACTTTAAGGATGCTGGGGATCCCCTCACAAATTTATTTCTCACAGACATTCATGATACGTCTTATGGATCCTTCCAGTGTGGGTGTGTGTCTTAAATAATAAATACACTTTAATAACCCAATGTCTCCAAGGCTTCAAATCTCTTCT
>PVHT021183693.1:20238112-20304438 GCA_004024745.2 Catagonus wagneri
GTTAACGGTCCGGCGTTGCCGTGAGCTGTGGTGTAGGTTGCAGACGCGGCTCGGATCCTGCGTTGCTGTGGCTGCGGCGCAGGCCAGTGGCCACAGCTCCGATTAGACCCCTAGCCTGGGAACCTCCACATGCCGCGGGTGCGGCCATAAACCCGCGGCCATAAAATGACAAAAGGCAAAAAAAAAAAAAAAAAAAAATCTCTTCTCTACATTAAACTAAAGGCTTGTTGGACATTTCCAGTTTGCTCATAGTAGACCAACTTTTGGTCCATGTTTCAGCCATTTAATGAGGGAAACCATTGGAGCTCTTTCTAATTTTTTATCTGAAATTTTAAATTCATAATTTCTGCTTAGTGATTCCATATCCATAAATTGGGAGTGATTTTACTTTATGTTCCTTCTGCTGTCATCCCATATCTTCTGCACTTGTTCCTACATATGCCTCCAAATTACTATCTGTATAAGTCGGAAAACTCGAATAGTTCTTTGGAGTATAGTACACCTCAATTTTAGGGTCCTGCTAGGACTTGAGTCTCATTATAGTTTTAAAAGCAAAGAGGAGTAGGTCCTGAAAAGAATCAGCATTGTCTTACACGGCAAATGCCTTGTACAGTTTCCTTAAGCAATGTAGGGGTCCTCCTCTCAGAGAGAGGTGAAAGACTGATGCCACTGTGAGTAGAGAAGTCAGTATCACTGGGAGTTGAATGCTGCCATCACTGGGGTTTGAGAGGCCACTTCTGCTAGAGGTTGGGATAACTCTTCCACAGGCAAAGATGACTCAGAATTTAGGGGTTCCATATCCATTCCAACCTGTAGAATCCCATTCTTTCTTCATCAATGACTTTGCTTTAACAGCAAACCTGAATAGTAAGCCTAAACCCTGCAAGGCTAAGAGTTCAAATGGGGTTATACCACTTTATTCACAGACATTAAGAGCCAAAAAAAAAAGAACCTCATACAGATATGCTCATATATATGAGACTGGCTCAAATAATTACTGAAGCTAAAATAATTACTGCCACCTACCATCTGGAGACTCAGGCAAGCCATGGCATCAGTACAAGTACAAAGAGAACCAGTAGAGCTAAAGATGTAGATTCCAGTATGTTTGTGGGGAAGATCTTAGAATCACAAAGAGTACCAAAAGAAGACAGCAGATATCCTTTCAAGTCATCAGTAAAGAACATAGTAATTCTTTCTTCCTCTGCCTTTTTATTCTACTCAGGCCCTCAAGGAGTTGGAGAATGCCCACTCTCACAGAGGAGGGGAAACTGCTTTATTGAGTCCAGCAATTCAGATGCAAATTTCAACTAGACACACCCTCACAGACACACTCAGAAATAATGACATCAATGACAAATATCTGGACACCTAAGATACATTCAAACTGACACATAAAATTAACTATCATAGGCATCAATCCCATCATGGGGGCACCACATATAAAAACTCATCCAAAATCAATTGCATGCAAAGGCTTCACTTCCAAATACCTGGTGATTAAGTGTTCAACATAATACTGCCATGGGGTGGGGGGGGAGGTAATTCCAACATTCAGTCAACATCAAATGTCATCAGATGGACACATTAGGAAGTTCGCTTGTGCTGCATATCTGAGCAGAAAAACCTGGAGAAAAAGCATCTGCCTAGGGTAGTGATAATGAGGATGAACATAAATAAGTATATTCAACAAGTACAGAGGTAGAACTGAAAATTTTTTGCAATAACTGGATTTCAGAGAAGATGAAATTAAATAAGACTTTCTCCATACTGCGGCATCATGAATAATATATTACAGATTACTAAACCCCCTCACCATTTTCCTATTCTTCCCTAAGAGTTGTTGGAACCATTTAGGTGGGGGAACTTGATTCCAAATGATACATCTCTGACCTCAAACATCTTGATTCTGTTTATTTTCTGAATTTTAATGGCACTCTGCCTTTACATATGTTAACACACTAAACAATATTTTGAGATAATAAGAAATTAAAAGTATTTCAGTTTTTCTCCCAGAAGAGAAAATTTAGTAAGAAATATTAGATTAAGGAGAAACACACAGACAGAAAAGTATAATGAAGGTTTTTGTTGCTTTCTAAATATAATTATTTTTCAATAGCTCTCCCAGAAAGAAAAATGCACTTGTAACTTAAATCATCTACATTTGCAAAATAAGTATTTTCAAGTTAAACAAAAAGGACACTAAAATTAAGTACCTACTCTGGCTGAAACTGTATTAGATCAATGTTGGCTTTTGTATTTCCATAAGATTCTGTGATGTTTTTCTTTTTTTGTCTTTTTGCCTAATCTAGGGCTGCACCTGCAGCATATGGAGGTTCACAGGCTAGGAGTCTAACAGGAGCTGTAGCTGCCAGCCTTTGCCACAGCCACAGCAATGCAGGATCTGAGCTACATCTGCAACCTACACCACAGCTCACGGCAAGGCCAGATCCTTAACCCACTGAGCAAGGCCAAGGATCGAACCTGCAACCTCATGGTTCCTAGTCAGATTCATTAACCAATGAGCCACGATGGAAACTCCTGTGATGTCTTTCTATATTAAAGATTAAAAACAAACAAACAAGCAAACAAAAAACAAGCTTGGTAGAGTTTTGTAAATCATTCAAATCCAGGGGAAGGTGCTACTTGAAATTAAATGTTTGCTTCTTCATATTAAACATTCATCAAAGATTAAGACTTTCAGAAGTATTACAAAAAAATGTGATTTTGAGTTTCAACTCCCTCAGGTATCAAAACTTAAACTCTAATTAAAATAAGTTGTTTCTATATCCAAAAATTTGGAATTTAGGCAGTAATAGCATTAAGACAAAAAATAATGACAAAGCCTCAGGAAAACTTTTCCTGAGTTGCAGGCTAATTCTAGTTAAACTAATTATAATAACCTTTAATAAAAAGTTCTCCAAAATTCTATTAAATAAAAATTTTGGTTTGAATATTATGAAAAAATCACCTATTTATCAAAATTTGTTAAGTTCAATTATATTAAGTCCTTTACTACAAAATATCATTTTTATAGGTGATCATTTAAGCCAATATTTCAGAAGAAAAATAATTTTTCAAAGGAAACAAAATTTTATCTTAAATTATATAATGTGTTAAAATATATTTTTTCCTTTTAAAGTGATTTAAAAAACAGCATATATGCCTTTTAAAATATTTCACAATATAGGGAGTTCCCGTCATGGCTCAGTGGAAACAAATCTGACTAGTATCCTTGATGATGCAGGTTCAATCCCTGGCCTAGCTCAGTGGGTTAAGAATCTGGTGTTGCCGTGAGCTATGGAGTACGTTGCAGATATGGCTCAGATCTGGCATTGTTGTGTTTGTGGCCTAGGCCAACAGCTGTAGCTCCAATTCTACCCTTAACCTGGGGCACTTCCATATGCTGAGGGTCAGCCTTAAAAAAAAATTGCAATGTATATTTCTATTAAAGTCTACAGTCTGCTAAATAAAAAAGTAATAAGGCATTTCACAAAGGATTGTACAATTTAAATCTTATGAATTTACTGAAAAAACAGGTGTAAATGCACACTAAGCTAAAAGTGCTATAATTTATATATGTTTAAAATGTTTTATAAGAAGTATTTATATCAAGACAGTGAAACAGAATATACATCTCTCCCAAATGAACAAATCAAAAATATCTATATGTGGAGCAATATATACATTTTCACTGAAAATTAACTGGAAACTGGCAGAAAGACTCTTGTACAAGTAAGACTGTAGAAAGATCCACAATGAATCCATCAGGGAGGGAAGAGAAGCAATCACATCATGACCTGTACCCCAGGAGGGGACTCAGAAGAAGAAGGGAATCTTCCATGAAGAATGAGTGGTTTGAGCCATGTACTGGGTCCCCCAGCTCTGAGGTCTAGCAGCAGGTAGACAAGTACCTTTGGCTAGTTGGAGGGCCATTGGGACTAACAGGAGGCTATGGGAAGCCTGGGCTCCACTTTTGAAGGACATATTCATGCATGCATACTATCCCATCAGAGTAAAGACAGGGGATTGAAATGGCACAGGACACTGACCAGTTTCCTATGACTACTCAGGTGCATTCTCCAATCTTCACAATGCAGTTGCACACTGAGGCAAGGGCTGCCTGTGTGAGGGGAGAGTGCAACTGTGAGGGACACATGTGTTTCAGACCTGGAGCTATATCTGAATGAGGAAGGGCCAGTCTTCTTTGGTATTTTTGGAGGTAGCACATCAGAAGCATTCCAAATCTCTGATTCCAGCTGGGATGGCCATCACCCACATCTAGACTCATATCAAGCACCCATGCCAGCCCCTCTTGCTCCAGTACTTCTCCATTCTGGGGCAAGGATGCAAGTGCTGGGAAGGAAGAGAGTACACACTTAAAGAGAATGGAAGCAATTTGGACATGATCCTCAGGGTTTCTGCTCCAGCATCTTGGGGCCCAACTCTGAGCACCAATCTACTGAGAAAAGGAGATGCTTTGGCTCACACATGGCTTTCACATCTCCAGCCCTGCCTCTTAACCAAGACGGCCAGCACACCCTAGGGAAAGATATGACTTGTGCGCTCATGTCAGATCAAACTCTCCCAACAAAGCCACTGGGTCCACACACACTGTATAAGGATGATCCCTTACAAGGACATCCCTTCTAGACTGCAATAGGTAACTTTTCACTTAATTTTACAGAGACATAGAAAGTTAAAACAAATTTGAAGTCAGGATTTTGATCTAATTGAAATAAGAACGACCAAAAAAGAAAATCCCTGAAAATCAACTTATGAAGCAGAAACAATTTGCCAGATAAAGAATCCAGACATCAATAATAAAAATTCTAACTCAATTAGGGAAAGGAATAGGTGAATATGATGAGAATTTTAATAAGGAATTAGAAAATAAGTCAAATAACCAGTCAGAACTGAAGAATATAGCTAAAATGAAAAACATGCTAGAAAGATTTAATAGCAGACTAGGTGAAACAGAGGAACAAGTACATGATCTGGCAGATAGAATAATGGAAATCATCCATTCAGAACAGCAAAATAAAATCAAATTTTAAAAAATGAGAACAAAAAAACAAAAGGATATAGATGAACTTATTTTTGGAACAGAAACAGACCCCCAGACTTTGAAATATGGTTACCAAAAGGGACAGGTGGAGGAGTGGGAGGAATAGAATGGGCTTTTGAGATTGGCATATGCAAACTGAGGTATTACAGAATTTTTGGCTAATGGGGATGTAGTGTATAGCACAGAGAATACTACCCAGTATTCCATGATAATCTGTGGGGGAAAAGAATCTGAGAGAGAATGGATATGTGCATATGTACGAATGGGTCAGCAGAAATTATCACAGACTTGTAATTTAACCATATTCAATAAAACTTTTTTAAAAATGAAAAAAAAAATGAAATAGGAAACAACTCCATACCAAAGTCAATTAAAATCCTTGGTAGAGAAGATAAAAATATGAAAATGACTACCACCTAGAGTCATGCCAATATGAAGACACATCTCTCTATGAAGAGAGACTGCAAGTGGAAAGAGTGTAAGTTTAGGAAAATTTGCTGGAGGCCTTCATCAAGAGAAACAAGCCTTAAGGTCATGAGTTGAGTGTGAGAGACAGAAGAGAGTCAGTTTGGCAAAGGTACCCCAGACCTTTAGGTATCCCTCAAATCAAATATCTAGAACTGAAAATAGTCCAAACCTATGAGGCAGCTTCTATATCTACCATCAAATCTATTATTGCTGAAGCTCAGAGAAAATAAAAATGAGACATTAGTCAATAAATGCTGTCAGAACCCTTTTTGGAAATATGAGGAGTCTTTTCTTGATGGTCAACAGACAGCAGAAAATAATATTCCAAATATTACAAGCCCTTTCCCTTGACTGGGACAGAATATTAGAAATTATACAAGTCCTCTTTTCCCTTTGGTTGATAGGAGGAAACTTATCATTCATCCAATGTCTGTTAATATCAACTAAATCCCTACTAATAGAAATATCCAACTCAGCATTGCATATCCATTGCCCTGAAAATTGATGCCTAGAATAACCTCGCTGGAATTCGATTTCAGCTTCTTTGATTCTCTCTAGGTTGAACAACAGTTAATTTTGTGATGTCAAGCAAAATTAAAATTAAAGCACTGAAGAGGTTAATCTACGTACATACACACACAAAAAATGATAAGTTTAAAAGACATCTAAAATGATATCAAGTACACCAATATTAGCACTATAGAACCAGAAGAATAGCAAGAGAAAGGGGTCTAAGATGTATCTGATGAAATTATGGCTGAAAACTTCCAAGATCTGAGGAAGGAAACAGATATCCAGGTACAGGAAACAAAGAGGGTCCCAAGAAGATGAGCCAAGGAGACTCACATCAAAACATATCGTGATTAAAGTGGCAAAAGTTAAAGATAGAGAATTCAAAATGCAGAAAGAGAAAAACAGATTCATATTCAAGTGACCCCTGTCAATTATTTCAGCTTATTTCACTGCAGAAACTTGGCAGGTCAGAAAGAAGTGGCATGATATATTCAAAGAGCCAAAAGGGGAAAACCTAGGATACTTGGCCCAGCAAGAGTATCATTTAGAATTAATGGAGAGGTAAAGAAATTTTCAGACAAGCAAAAGCTAAAATAGTTCATCAATACTAAACCTACCCTAAAATAAATGTTAAAGGATTTCCTCTAAGTGGAAAGAAATGGCTCTAACAGAATGTAAGTATCTATAGAAAAGTATATTGAAAAATTACAAGCCAATATATCTGATAAACATACATGCCAAAGTCCTCAAACTGAATTAGCAAACTGAATTTAACAATTTTAAAAAGGATCATACACCATGATTGAGTGGACTTATTCCAGCAAGGCAAGGATGGTTCAGTATCTACAAATAAGTCAATGTGAAACACCACATTGACAACAGGAAGGACAAAAGTCACATGATCATCTCAATATATACAGAAAAAGTATTTGACAAAATTCAGCATTCATTCATTATAAAAAACTCTCATGAAAGTTGGTATAGAAAGGCTATATCTCAACATAAAAAAGGCCTTTTACTAAAAGCCCACAACTGACATCATACTCAATGGTGCAAAGTTGAACACCTTTCCTCTAAAGTCAGGAATGAGACAAGGATGCTCACACTTGCCACTTCTATGTAACATATTTAACAATGATGTCCTAACCACATCAATCAAGACAAATAAAAGTCACCCAAATTGGAAGGGAAGAAGGAAATCTGTAAATTTTTGCAGATAACATGATACTAAATATTGAAAACCTTAACGTTTCCACCAAAAAATATTAGAACTAATAAATGATTCAGTAAAGCTGCAGGGTACATGATTAATATGTAGAAATCTGTTGCTTTTTATACACAAATAATGAACTAACAAAAAGAAAGTAAGGAATCAATCACAATTAAAATCACACAAAAATAATAAAATACTTAGGAATAAACCTAACCAAGCAAGTAAAAGACCTATACCCTGAAAACTATAAAAGACTGATGAAGGAAATTCAAAATTATACAAAGAGATTGAAAGATATCTCTTGTTCATGGGTGGAAGACTTACTGTTGTTAAAATGTTCATACTACCAAAAGTAATCTACAGGTTAAATGCAATACCAATCAAAATGTCCATGAATTTTTTTTCAAAGAAGTAGAATAAATAATCCTACTATTTGTATAGAACAACAAAAAACTCCAAACTGACAAAGCAATATTGAGAGTGGACAAAGCTGGACCTCAGACTATACCTCAAAGCAACATTAAGCAAAACAGTAATGGTACTGGGAGTTCCCATTGTGGCTCAGAGGTAACAAAACAGACTAGTATCCATGAGAATGCAGGTTCAACCCCTGGCCCTGCTCAGTGGGTTAAGGACTCAGTGTTGCCATGAGCTGCAGTGTAGTCACAGACATGGCTCAGATATGGCATTGCTGTTGCTGTGGCATAGGCCAGCAACTGCAATTCCATTTCAACCCCTGGCCTCAGAACTGCCATACGCCATGGGTACACCCCTACCCCCAAAATAAACCAAAGATCCCAAAACAGTGTAGTACTTGCACAAAAGCAGACACAAAGATCAATGGAGTAGAAGAGAGAACCCATCAATAGATGAAAGAATAAGAAAAATTTGTGGAGTACACACACGCACAAAGAATATTACTCAGCCATAAAAAGATTGAAATTTTGCCATTTTCAACAATATAGATGATTTGAAATGTATTATACTTAGTGAAATAAGTCAAAAACAAATACTCTATGTTAATATTTTTATGTGGAACCTAAAATATCAAAACAAATTAATAAATATAACAAAGCAAAATCAGATTCACAGACATAAAGAATAAATTGATGATTATCACTAGGGAAAAAGAAGGGAAGAGGGGTAAGACAGGCTAGGGAATTGAGATACACAAATACTATATATAAAATAAACAAGCAGCAAGGATATAGTGTACAGCACAGGGAAATATAGTCATTATTTTGTGTAACTTTCAATGGAATATAATCCATTAAAATACTAAATTGCTATATTGAACTGAAAGTCATATAACTTTGCTAATCAGCTAGACCTCAATACAAATACAATGTTTTGTAATACTTTCAGTTCTAGCACTAAAAATAAATTTCATCACTATTTTTAAATGTTTTATAGCAAAGCATTTGTGTTTTTAACCAAAAAGAGCCAGACTAATTCAGCAGAAAAAAATGATTTTATAAAAAAAACCAACACTTTCAAATTAACTTTTCTTTTCTGTTTTCCTCCTTATATACAGAATTTCTCCATACATAACATTTCTTGTAGATATAAACTCAGCTTATTTTGGCTGGGTACCATTTTATCCTCAAACTTTTGTCGACATCAAAATATGATAGTTAACTAGTAATAAAGCCATAAAATTCCTACAAAACACAGCATATTGGATTCTTATTGTGAGTCAGTGGGTTAAGAACTCTACTAGTATCCATGAGGTTATGGCTCTGCTCAGTGGGATAAGGATTCAGCATTGCTGTGAGCTGTGTTGTAGGTTGCAGACATGGCATAGGCTGGCAGCTGAAGCTCCGATTTGACCACCAGCCTGGAAACTTCCATATGCCACAGGTGCAGCCCTATAAAGAAAAAACAAACAAACAACAACAAAAAAAAAAATCTTGGCAACTAAACAACATAAAAAGAAGATAATACTCCCATTCTATATGTTCAGGATCAGGTATTCACCATCCCTATCTGGTCACTACATACTGGTTAAAAAATCAGTATAGGCCACACATAGTTAATTCTGAGAACAATGAACACTATGATCTGAAAGCACATTGTTACGTTACCCCAGTGTCATATACCACTTCACGTTTCTCCAAGGGGTCTCCTAATTGCAGCATGGCAGGTTCAACTGATCCAAATTGAGACAGATAACAAAACATTTAATCTGTGAAACATCCTATGAATACTATGTACACACTATGATGTGAACATATAAAAACGTGTCACCATCATCCTGGGTTTACCATTTGGGTGATCCATCAGTTCAACACTCAACTGTTATTTCTCTCCTAGTAATGTTAAAATCAAAGACCTCTAAGACAGTAGTCAATGTCTTCCCATAATGTTGAAAATACTGTAAAGTCTGTATTTCCATCGGGAGGATAGTTGATAGAACTCATATATTTTCATCCTTCGAAATACAGCCTCCTTGGTTCCCCTTGTGGCTTTAATCTAATTATTTTATTAAATTCCACAAAAATAGGAAATTTAAACCCTTTTCTGTCTGACTCTAAAGCACAGTGCTATTTACTAGTGCTTGATATTAATACTTTATTGTTAGTTAAGACAGTCTTTTCTTTTTCCACTTAATATACATCTGTAGAGCACCATAAAGGCCAGCCCCTTGACTAAGAAATAGGAACACGTTATTGAAAAAATAGTAACCTCTGCCCTGTTATGTGATAATCAGAATAAATCTGAGTTATATAATATTATGATTTTATGTGATACTCAAATAGTATACTATGGCTACAAATTTTAATAAACTTCTCAAGCAATAGGTTTCACATATCTATGTATACATTTCTAGAACCTACTGCAGAGTCAATATTATTACCAAATTTAAAGTTCAATTTTTAGGGAAGGGAGCAAGATGGAGGAGCAGTAGTATATGGAGCACACATTTTCTATCAAAAATATCAAAAATGCATCTACATGTGGAATGATTCTCACAGAACATCTACTGAACACTGTCAGAAGATCCTTGACTTGTAAAAGGGCAGGACAATCTCCACATAACTGGTAGGACAAAAGAAAAAAGAAAAATATATATATATAGAGAGAGAGAGAAAGAAATAAGGAAAGGACCAGTGCCCCTGGGAAGAAGCTCTGAAGAAGTAAATATTTTTGCACACTGGGGAGACCCCTCGTTGGCAAAGAGAGACCAACCTGGATGGGGCGGGGGGTGGGGTAGAGCCCAGAAGCAGAGTACAGCAACCAGTGTGTAGAAGGCAAACCAAAGAAAGACCTGCACAATCAGTTGGTGCTGCTGCCTAGCATATCCCATACTGAGACACTCATATGCCAAGGCAGGGTTCAGGACCAGATGGCTTCAAACATGAATTCTATCAAAGGTTAAGGGAAGAGTTATGACCTATTCTTCTAAAACTCTTCAAAAGACAAGAAAGGAACATTTTCAAGGTAATTATATTAAGCTACAATCACCCTGATACCAA
The DNA here is from genome assembly GCA_004024745.2 of Catagonus wagneri. Taxonomy (NCBI): domain Eukaryota; kingdom Metazoa; phylum Chordata; class Mammalia; order Artiodactyla; family Tayassuidae; genus Catagonus; species Catagonus wagneri. Next base: position 20,248,851 of record PVHT021183693.1, read on the forward strand.
ACCAGACGAAGACAACACAAAAAAAGAAAATTACAGATCAGTATCACCAATGGAAAAAATGTAAAAATATTCAAGAAAATAGTAGCAAAATGGATCCAACAATACATTAAAAGGATCACACAACATGATCAAGTAGGATTTATCCCAGGGATGTAAGTATTTTTCAATGTCTGCCAATTAATCAGTGATATACCACATTAAAAACTGAAGAGTAAAAACGATGTGATATTCTCAATAGATGCATAAAAATCTTTTGACAAAATTCAACCCCATTTTGCTAAAAACTCTCGAGAAGGTTAGTATAGAGGGAACCTACATCAATATAATTGAGGCCACATGTACAAACCCAAAGCTAACATCACTCTCAGTGGTGAAATGCTAAAAGTATTTCAAATAAGATCAAGAACAAGACAAGGATGTATATTCTCACCACTTTTATTCCCCATAGTTTTGGAAGTCATTGCCAAAGCAATCAAAGAAGAAAAAGAAATAAACAGAATCCAAGTTGGTAAAGTACAACAAGCACTGTTTGCAGATGACATGATACTATATATAGAAATCCTAAAGTTACCACCAGAAAACTACTAGAGCTAATCAATTAATTTTGCAAAGTTGCAGGATACAAAATTAATACACAGAAATGTCTTGCTTTCCCATACTGTAACAATGAAAGATCAAAAAGAAGTACAGAAATAATCCCATTTACCATTTGCATCAAAGAGAGTAAAATACCTAGGAGAAAAGTCACCTAAATAGGCAAAAGAACTGTACTATGAAAAGTATGACACTGATGAAGGGAACTGAAGATGACACAAACAAATGGAAAGAAATATCATGATCTAGGATTGCAATAATCAATGTTTTCAAAATGACTATACTCCCAGGGCAATCTACAGATTTAGTTCAATCCCTATCAAACTACCAATGGCATTTTTCACAGAATCAAAACAATTTTTTTAAAAAATTTGTAGGGAAACACAAAAGACATGGAATAGCCAAAGCAATCTTGAGGGGGAAAAAAGAGCTAGAGGAATAAGGTCCCTTGACATCCAAATTTACTACAAAATTACAGCCATCCAAACAGTATGGTACTAGAGTTCTCTTGTGGTGCAGGTATTTAAGAATTTATCACTGTCACTGAGGTGGCTGGGGTCACTGCTGTGGCAGGTCATTGATCCCTGCCCCAGTATATTCCACATGTTGCAGGTGCTGCCCAAAAAAGAAAGTATGGTACTGGCACAAAAGCATAAATACAGATCAGTGGAACAGGATAGAAAGCCGAGAAAAAATCCACACACCTATGATCAATGGAGGCAAAAACGTACAATGGAGAATAAAACAGCACTTCAATGTCTGGTGCTGACAAAACTGGATAGTTACATGTAAAAGAATGAAATTAGAACATCTTCTTAAATCAGGAACAAAAATAAATTCAAAGTAGTAGTTCTTCTGCAGCACAGTGGGTTAAAGATCTGTAATTATCACTGCAGCAGTTTGGGAAGCTGCCATGGTATATCTTCAGTCCCTAGTCTGGGAATTTCTATATGCCATGGGCATAGCCAAAACAAAACATGAAAATGAATTAAACCTAAATGTAAAGCCAAATACTATAAAATTCTTAGAGGAAAACAAATGCAGAACACACTTTAACATAAACTGCAGCAATACTTTTTGGATCCACCTCCCAGAGTAATGAAAATAAAAAATAATAATAAACAAATGAGAGCTAATTAAACATAAAAGCTTTTGCACAGAAAAGGAAACCATAAAAAAAGAAAAAAACACAGAATAGGAGAAAATGTTTACAAACTAGTAACTGACAAAAGATTCATCTCCAAAATATACAAAGGGTTCATTAAGCTTTATATCAAAAAGACCTAAATAAATAAATAGTCAGAAGGTCTAAAAAGACATTTCTCCAAAGGAACAAAGAAAAGAGATGCTCAACATCACTGATTATTAGAAAAATGCAAATCAAAACAGCAATGGCATATCACTTCACACCAGTCAGAATGGCCATCATCAAAAACTCTGCAAACCATAAACCTGGAAAGGTTATGGAGAAAAGGGAACTCTCCTACACTGTTGGTGGGAATGTAGATTTGTGCAACCACTGTTAACAGCACTATGAAGTTTCCTTAAAAATATTAATATAGAACTACTGTTTAGTCCAGCAATCCCACTCTGGGGCATACAGCCAGATAAAACTGTAATTCACAAAGAAACATGCACCCCAATGCACTCTAATAGCAATATTTACAATAGCCAAGACGTGGAAGAAACCTAAATGTCTACTGACAGAGGAACTGACCAATAAGATATTGTACATATATACAGTAGAATATTACTCAGGCATAAAATGGAAAAAAATAAAGCCATTTGCAGTAACATGGACGGAACTAGAAATTGTCATACGAAGTGAAGTAAGTCAGATGGAGAAAGACAAATGTTATATGAGATCACTAATATGTGGAATCTAATAAAAATGATACAAAATAACTTATTCACAAAAAAGAAACAGACTCAAAGATATCAAAACCAAATTTATGGTGCCCAAAGGGGAAACACTGGGGGGAGGGATGGATTGTGAGGTTGGGAATGGCATATTCATAACATCATGTACAAAATCAACTGATAACAATCACCTACTATATAGCTTCAAGAAACCCATTCAATACTCTGTGATAGTCTATATGAAGAAGGAGTCTGAAAAAGAATGGATATTTATGTATATGTGTGGTTGATTCTCTTTGCTGTTCACCTGAAATTAATACAACATTGTAAGTAACTATCCTCCAAAAAAAATTATTAAAATTTAAAAAAACAAATCAATTTATTTTATATTCAAAATTCAGCTTTAAAATTGTACATTTTATCACATAGTCTCGAGATGAGAAAAAAGAAATCACTTGTGTATGTTTATTAAAATTGGCAGTAATTGCAAATACAAAACAATATATTCCAAGATTTTAGCATGAAAAAAAAATATTTTATAGATAATATTTCTATTATTTGTTCATACTTGGCAACATTGAAATATATTAACATCTTTACATAACCTTAAATAACATCTTTAAATAACCCTTAAATAACCTTAATAAACTCCAGAGTCAAAGTGAGATCCTATTCATAATATAAGAAAAACCCACATACAATGGAGAAAAGCTATTCCCTTCAATAAGTGGTGCTGTGAACACTGGACAGCCACATGTAAAACAGTGAAATTAGAACACCTAAAACCATACACAAAAATAAACTCAAAATGGATTAAAGATCTAAATATAAGACCAGATACTATAAAACTCTTAGAGGAAAACATAGGCCAAACACGCCCCAACATAAACCACAGTAATATCTTCTCAGATCCACCTCCTAGAATAATGACAATAAAAACAAAAATAAACAAGTGGTACTTAATTAAACTTAAAAGTTTCTGCACAGCAAAGGAAACTCTAAACAAAACAAAAAGACAACCCACAGAATGGGAGAAAATATTTGCAAATGAAGCGACTGACAAAGGATTAATTTCCAAAATTTATAAATACCTCCTACATCTCGATATCAAAAAAACAAACAACCCCATCCAAAAAGGGGAAGATGATCTAAACAGACAATTCCCCAAAGACGACATACAGATGGCCAGAAAACACATGAAAAGATGTTCAACATCACTAATGGTTAGAGAAATCCAAATCAAAACTGCTATGAGGTTTTACACCAGCCAGAATGAACATCATCAAAAAGTATACAAACAATAAATTCTGGAGAGGGTGTGGAGAAAAGGGAACCCTATTACACTGTTGGTGGGAATGTAAATTGGTGTGACCACTGTGGAAAACAGTATGAAGATTCCTCAGAGAACTAAAAATAGATTTCCCATTTGATCCAGCAATCCCATTCCTGGGCATCTATCCAAAGAAAACCATGACAGTGTTCATTGCAGCACTCTATGCAATAACCAAGACATGGAAACAACCTAAATGTCCATCGACAGAGGAGTGGATAAAGAAGGTATGGTACATATACACAATAGAATATTACTCAGTCATTTAAAAGAAAGAAATAACAGTATTTGCAGCAACATGGATGGACCTAGGAATTATCATGCTAAGTGAAGTTAGCCAGACAGCGAGACACCAACGTCAAATGCTATCACTTAATGTAGAATTGAAAAAAAAAGGACACAGTGAACTTTGCAGAACAGATACTGATTCACAGACTTTGAAAAACTTATGGTTTCCAAATGAGAGAGGTTGGGGGAATGGGGGGATTTTCAGGGGGACTGGGACGGAAATGTCAGAAATTAGGATGTGATGATCATTGCACAACTATAAATGTAATGAAATTTATTTACAGGCCTTTACAATATATGTTAGGATTTATTTAGGTAAAAATGAACATTATGAAAACCACACTTTCAAAAATGTAGGAACGTACATTGATGCCCATTTTCTTTCATATTTAAAAATATATTCCATATATTTAAAAAAGAAAAAGCAAGGTCACTCAATTGTCCTACCCACCAACACCTTTTCAACAACCAGTCTGTTCTCTGTATTGATGAACTTTAAGGGTTTTTTTTTTCAGATTTCATTTAAGAGAGATCATATGGTATTTGCTTTATCAGACTTATTTCACTTAGCATCATGTTCTCATGGTCCATCTATGTTGTCATAAATGGCAAAATTTCATTATTTTTATGGCAAAATACTATGCCATTGCCTATTTGACACAATTTCTTTATTCATTCATCTAAAATTATTTGAGCCAGTCTCATATATATGAGCATATCTGTATGAGGTTCTTTTTTTTGGCTCTTAAAAACTATGATAAATAATACTGCAATGAACATAAGAGTACATGTATCTTTTCGAACTACTGATTTTGTTTTCTTCAGATAAGCAAGAATGAAATTTCTAGATCATGTGACCATTTTCATTTCTAGTGTTAATATTTTGAGGAGCCTTCAGTACTGTTTTTTTATGGTGTGCGGCTGAACCATTTTACAATACCACCAGCAGTTTCCCACATCTTCAGCAACACGTTATTCCTTGCCTTTCTTTTTAAAAAAAACATTCTTATGGGTATGAGGTGCTGTCTCATTGTGGTTTTGATTTGGATTCCCTTCACTGATGATAAAATATTGAGTATTTTTTCATGTACCTCTTGGCCATTTGCATGTCTTCTTTGGAAAAACGTCTATTTGGATCATTCACTCATTTTTAATAGGATTGTTTACTTTTTAATTTTTGTTATTGAGCTATATGAGTACTTTATGTTTTAGATATTAGTTCATCAGATATGTGATCTGAAGATATTTTCCCCAAGTTAGTAGGTAGTCTTTTTAATTTTGTTTATGGTTACCTTTACTTTTTAGTTTGATGTAGTCCTATTACATCTTTATTTTTGCATCTTTCTGTTGCTTTGGTATCACATTCAAAAGATATCGTCACCAAGACATATGTCTAAGAGCTTGCTGCCCATGTTTTCTTCTAAGAGTTTTATGGATTCAGTTCTTCAGTTCAAGTCTTTAATCCATTTGGAGTTAATTTTTGTGTATGGTATAAGACAGTGGTCCAATTTTATTCTTTTTCATGTGGTTGTACAATTTTCCCAACACTTGAAGAGATTGCCCTTTCCCTTGAGATATGCTTGACTCCTTTGTCATAAATTACTATACATGCATAGGTTTCTTTCTGGATTTTTAATTTGAACTAGGTTTGAGGATTTTTGTATCTATGTCATTCACAGATGTTGGCCTTTTTTTTTTTTTTTTGGTAGTGTCATCTTTATCGGGTTTTGATATCAGTACAATAAATATAGAAGCATTTCTTCATGTTCTATTTTTTGAAAAATCTTGAAAGGATTAGCATTAAATCTTTGAATGTTTGGTAGAATACTAGTGAAATATCTTGTTATTTACTTTTTTTAGATAGAAGGTTTTGGATTACTTATTCAATAGCCTTGCTAGCAATTTTTTTTCCGATTTTCTATTTCATTATGATTTAGTCTTGGAAGGTTGCATGTTTATGGGAATTTATCAATTTCTTTTAGGTTGTCAAATTTCTGAACATATAATTGTTTGTAGTATTCTCTTATCTCTTTGTCTTTCTATGATAATGGCTCCTCTTTCATATATGCTTTTAAGTATTCTTTTTTCCTTGATGAGTCTAGCCAAAGTTCTCCCAGTTTATCTTTTATAATTACTAAGAACTACCTCTTTAGTTTCATAAACATTTTCTATTCTTTTTCCTCTCTATATGACTTATTTATGCTCTGACATTTGTTATTTCCTCCCTTCCACTAACTTTGGGTTAAGTGGGTTCTTTTCTATTTCCTTGAAGTGCAAAATAGGTTGTTGAGACTTTTCTTCTTTCTGGAGGTAGGCATTTATCATGAAATTCTTAGAACTACTTTGCTGCATCCCCAAATCTGGTATGTTACACTTACATTTTTTTTGTTGTTATTGCAAGGTATATTTTCTCTTTTCTTTGACCAATTGGTTGTTTAGCAGTATGATATTTAATCTCCACATATTTCAATTTCCATGTTTTTCATGTAGTTGATTCTTAGCCATACCATTGTGGGTGGAAAAGAGGCTTAATATTATTTCAATCCTCTTAAATTTATTTACTTATTTGGTAGTATAACATGATCGATATTGGAAAAGGTATATGATCTTAAGAATGTGTATTGTTGCTTTTGGATGGAATGATCTCTAAATATCTGTTAAGAGCATCTAGTCTAACATGTTTTTTAAGACCTCGATTTCCTTTGACTGTGTGGTCTATTCCTTGATGTATATGCGATACTAAAATCTACTATTATTGTATTGCTGTCTGTTTCTACTTTAGGTCTGTTAATATTTGCTTTGTGTATTTAGCTGCTTCTAAGTTCGGTTAATAAATATTTACAACTAATATGTCCTCCTGTTGGATTGACCTCTATCATTACATAACAACATCATCTTCTATTTCTACAGTCTTTGTTTTAAAATGTATTTGTCAGTTGTAAATATACCTATTCCAGCTTTTTTTCCAACTGCATGAAATATCTTTTTCCATCACTTCATCTCAGTCTGTTTGTGTCCTTGTATCTAAAAGCTGTCTCTCACTGGAAACATATAGATGGATCTTTTCTTTTTTTATCCATTCAGCCACTCCAATCTTTTGATTGGAGAATTTAGTCCATGTACTTTCAAAGAAATTATTGATAAGCATTCACTTATTGCTATTATGTTCATTGTTTTCTGTGTTGGTAGTTCCTCTCTTTTCCTTTCTTACCCTCATGTTCTTTGTTTTGTCATTTGATTACTTTCATTAGTGGTATGCTTATATCCCTTTTTCTTCACTTTTTGTGTATTGACCACAGTTTCCTTGACTACAAATTTGATCCCATTGTAAAGCTAATTTCTACTCTTCCTACTTCTCAGTGAAGTAGGAATCTGAATTGATGTTCCTTTTTCTCTTCACATTTTTAACACTAAAGAAAATAAATACTGTTTCCACATCTACTCAAAAAGGACAACCAAATGCACTTCAAGGAATTTAGATATCTTTATGGCTTTTAGCAAAACTGTCAACAGCTGCTTTGCAAAGAAGATGAATTCCTTGGACTTCATAGAGGAGGCTGGAAGAACATATCCTTAGGACTGCTTTATTTGTTGGCTACCTTACTGATTATCTGCTCTACTGAAGACACTTCTTTAATAATTGATATTCCTGTGAGGGGTTTGTTCCTGAACAGTACCATAAATGAAAACAGAACTGAAATTCAAATAATTATGTATCTACTTATGGGAATCTTAAGGCCCAATAGAATATTAGATAGCTAATGAAATCTGTATTTTTTGGATCCTTGAGTAGTAGCATCTTTAAATGTTGTTAGGATATGCCCAGAAACAATAATACCTAACTTTTGGGAGTGGAGGCAGTAGGCTAAGATTGCTACATATATAGAATTTCACTATATGTTTATACACCAAAGTGAATAAATTAAAAGAGTTCATTTTAATTTTGAGATGGGAAAATTTAAGTATGCACCATTTCCTGAAATTATAAAAATACTAGCATAAACTGTTTAATATAGAAGTATTAATATTAATCACTATGCAGTAAAGCAACTGTTTTATTAAACATACTGATCTCCATATGCAAGTCGCAAAACAACTTTATTTCTTTTATCAGTTCTTCAAATTTATTCATTAGCCTGGTTCTGTGCTCTTCTGGGATAAATTCAATGGTAGGTCCTTAGTATCCCCAAGCCTCAAAATAATTGAATTTCATGATGTGAAAAAATGAGTTAACATAATCACAACTCTGAACCTCAATTATATTAAATATTTTCTCCTGCTAATGAATGCTGCTATAGGTCTACAAGTCTGCACTTAGAAGAAAATGTCCACTTAATTTTTCCTGTACCAATTCTTCCCTCACTCCTTCATCTTCTTGTCCCACAACCCCTTTAAAGATTTTAATCAAATTGAGGTGACTCAAGGTTGAGGAGTGTAACCTAATTTTATTTCGATCAGCTACTGCCCTTCTTTGAAACTGTCAGATATTTTATGCTGACTTCTTTCTTGAAAATGATTTTCTCTATGTGTTTTCAGAGAATCCTCCATCCCACCCTTCCAAGTTCCAACCCCTGCTTTATTACTGAGATCCTCTCCAGCTGATCTCTTATGCCAAATTCCCACCCTCACTCAGGTTTGGAACCAACAGGACACTCATGTAACCATCTCACACCTAGTCCAGAGGAGAAAGGTCCTATCAGAATTTGACAAATCAAAAGACAAAAAAAAAAGAATCTGACAAAACCTTGTGTAGCCACATGTGACCCAAGGGAAATGTATATGTTCTGCTGTCTGACCTAACATGTCAAGCAAGTAAGGATATTCTTTTATCATTATACTTCTCAGATGTATTTCAGATTCACTTATGAGCTAGCAATACCTGTGGACAAACAGAAATGTGTTTAATGTGTCTCATGAAAATCTTCTCATTCCTGGAGTTCTCAATGTGGTTTAGTGGAAATAAATCTGACTAGTATCCATAAGGACACAGGCTTGATCCCTGGCCTCACTCAGTGGGTTAAGGATCCAGTGTTGCCGTGAGTTGTGGTGTAGGTCACAGACATTGCTCAGAGTCCATGTTGCTGTGGCTGTGATGTAGGCTAGCAGCTACAGCTCAAATTTGACCCCTAACCTGGGAGTCTCCCTATGTCATGGGTACGGCCCTAAAAGAACCAAAAAACAAACAAAAAAAAAGAAATTAGAAAATATTTTCATTAATCATTATTTAATCTTACATGGATGATAGCTAAGAGTTCAAAACCATTTGTCAGATCCTCTTTTGAAAGTCTCTTATACGTCTTCTATCACAGTCTATTGGAATTTGAATATTCTTGGACCTTGAGCTCAGCTTGTTGGGGCCATTTTATTTTCATCAACGGTTGACTCACTCACTAGATGGTCACAAACTGCAACAGCACTAGTATTAGCACAGGATCCCTAGATTTACTGTGTTCTGACCCTCACAAATACAAGCAAGTCCTATTTTATGCCATTTTCAGAATATGGTACTGTTATAGACTGAGTGTTTGTTCCCCCTCCCCAAATTATTATGCATAAGTCTTAACACATAAGGTGACAGCATTAGTTATAGGGGATCCTTTGGGATGCAATTAGGGTTAGATTAGATAGGTTGGGGTCCTCATGATGACATTAGTGCCCTTATAAGAAGAGGAAAATAAATCTCTATCTCTTTCTCCCCTTGCACACTCACACCAAGAGAGGGTCATATGAAGACAGAGACAGAAATAAGGCATTTGTAAGCAAGAGAGAGCCCTCAGCATCCCTAAACTGGACAGCACCTTGATTGTAAACATCTCAGCCTCGAGAACTACATGAAGTTTTTTTTGTTGTTCTTGTTTAGCAACCCTGTCTATGGTACTCTGTTATCGTCCGAGCTAAGACAGATACCAAGGTTCGGAGTTCCTTTCACGGCTCAGCAGAAACGAATCTGACTAGGAACCACGAGGTTGCAGGTTTGACCACTGGCCTCGCTCAGTGGGTTGAGGACCTGGCGTTGCCGTGAGCTGTGGTGTAGGTTTCAGATGCGGCTCAGATCCTGTGGGTTTTTTTTTTTTTTTTGTCTTTTTGCCTTTATGTAGAGCCTCACCCGTGGCATACGGAGGTTCCCAGGATAGGGGTCTAACAGGAGCTGTAGCTGCCGGCCTTCGCCACAGCCACAGCAACGCAGGATCCGAGCCGCGTCTGCAACCTTCACCACAGCTCACGGCAACGCCGGATCCTTAACCCACTGAGCAAGGCCAGGGATCGAACCCAGAACCTCATGGTTCTTAGTCGGATTCGTTAACCACTGAGCCACAAAGGGAACTCCCTCAGATCCTGTGTTGATGTGGCTGTGTGTAAGCCAGTAGCTGGAGTTCTTATTAAACCCCTAGCCTGGGAACCTCCACATGCAGCAGGTGCGGCCATAAAAAAATTAAAGAAGACCAAAAAGAAAAAAAAAAACAAAACAGGTACCAAGGCTCAAAACTCTTGGAAACCTGTAAAAATTATGACAGCTAATTGGCTGAGTTGAAAGTCAAAAACTAGGGCTGTTTGAATGAAACCTGCTCTTTTCACTTATCTCCTGTGGTTCTGGACCTCTTGTAGGTAATTGTGCAGCAATGTTTCAAAGTTTCTTTTCTGTTTCTTCCATAATTGTATTCATCCCTTCACTAAATATCTGTCAGCATCTCAAAATTGGGTTGAAACATATTCTCATTGCTTGTCACCTGGAATCTCTCCCTATACTTTTGGTCGCATATGTACTTTTTTACTCAGCCCATGCATACACATAAACTGCAAATATTCTATGTATGCGATTTATATTTATAATAAGTTCAATTAATGCCTATTGTTATATTTTGTGCGTTACTAGAGACTTGAAATTGGTGTCTATACATTCCTTTGGAGGTAAAGCACATATTTCAAGCTCTTCTCATAGCAATATGCATAGAAAATGTGATATAATTGTTACCTACCTTGGCTTTTCAGAGGCCTTTAAGCAGTCAAAATATTTTAGAGTGAACATGTTGAAAGATATTTTATAAAGCTTTGTGAAAATTTACATTTTTGATAAGGTATACCGATGAAAGCCATAAATATAATGTACTACAATTCTATATAAATCCAGAAGGACTTCTCTGCTATTTTTTTATTTTGGAAGTCCTCTCTCTGAAGGAGCAAAAATGACTAGAGTAGGACCAGCTCATTGTGAGTATTACAGCTTAACAACCCTGTATAGAAAATCCATTCAAACTTACTAAATCTGATTAAGTTGCTGACACAATTCCTTATTTAATTACTAAGAATTTGAACTATCATTAAAAGATTGCAATATTACATATATGATATGAAATTCATCAAGTATTCACATATTTTTCCTTTAAAGATGCTATTTACTTGACATTTATCCAAATAGGTGAGAAAGGAAAACAGAAACATTGAAAGGGTTGAGATGTAATGGTAACAAAACTTATTGCAATTAAAACATTCCTCTGAGGATCTTAGTGCAGTGTCAAACTTCAGAATATGTAATGTACCTCGGTTTTCTTTGATCATGCATGTGTCTGATTAAAAAGAAAATACATTTTCTAGTCACCTAAATTTAATATTTCAGATCAATTCCATTTTGAAATCATAACTTGCATAGGTTTCTACTCTATAAAAAGAGGGTTGAATTAAATCACTTAAATTTATTTCCAGCACATTCTGCCTCTAGATACAATGATTTAATTATTTGTAAAAACAAAAGCCCTCCCATAAATATAATCAACGATTTTTTGAAAGGAGACTAAAATGCCAACAGACTGAACAAATATAAGCTATATTTGGCACAGTATAAAGCCTCCTTAATTTCCCACGCAAGTATTATTCAAGAGAAACTTCAACTCAAATACGTAAATCACAATCATATTCATCATTGTTAAGAATTGTATATTTTGTGTCTATTAATCTAGACCACACACCTTACAGCTGCTAAAATTTAGGCAATTTATATTATAAGATAATGCTGACTGGATAAAATGCAGTTTGAACAGTAAGATGTCTTTAACAAAAATAGAAACATCACAGTGGAAACCTGACCTGATGTATATATGATATCCTCCTGTGTGTTAAAACCTTAAAAGTGTTTATTGCCTTATCAAGAGAGAGGGACAGACGGACCTGCTGTTGCTGTCTGTAGTATTTTTATTCCATTAGCAAGTTTCATTATTCAAGCCTCATTATTGCTCGTAATGAAGCAACACACCAAAGCTAAATTCAAGTAAGTATAAAACATTTAAGAGTTCCTGCAGTGCATTGAACTTGGTGAGAAAGCTTTTGAGAAAAGGGCAAAGCCAGAAACTATCTTTCAAGTATCTTAATTTCCATGATAGATAAATGGTAACATTCTAAATTCAATATTTACCCCAAACTGATTTTATATAAATAACACAAAAGCTATTTATAGGGCCATCTTCTTATCTTGGGGCTTTTGCAAATAGCGTTTTTTTGGTTTTTTTTTTTTTTTTTGGCAAGGCAACACATAGCAAAGTTACTTAACTGAAGTCTACAAATCACAAGGCAGGTATGCTGCTTGTCAATAAAACAACAATGGAGAATTTGCTGCTAAATATACAAGTTTACAGTAGCAGGTTTCCCTGGTTGGAGTTCTTTATGTTACACACTTTCCATCAGAGAACCAAAGATGTAGAGTTGCATTTTTATATGTTTTCATGACAATATGTAAGTAAATCAAAAATAATGTCATAAAAACGTAACTTTTTCTTTTTATGACCACACCTGCAGCACATGTAAATTTCTGGGCTAGAAGTCAAATTGGAGCTGCATCTGTGGCCTATGCCACAATCACTGCAACACCAGATCTGAACTGCATCCATGATTTATGCCAGAGCTTTCAGCAATACCAGATCCTTAACCCACTGAGTAAGGCCAGGGATTGAACCCACGTCCTCCCCATGACAATGTTGGGTCCTTAACCCGATGAGCCATAACAGGAACTCCAAAATGTAACTTTTTAGTGCCTTCTGTTATCAACTTTCAAAGAACAATCAATATAAGTAAAACAGTACTACCACCAAAGATAAATAAGTAATATAGGGTTTAGATATTTACATTTTAAATAATTAGTAATAAGATTAAAATTCATAAAAGTTAAACAACTGAAAAATTACATAAAGAGGTGATAAATTATGAAATTTAAGAAACCTAATAAAAGAAAAGTGTGCATTGATAGATGGAAAAATAAGAGTACTGGATAGTGACAAGAAGTGAGGTGGGTTGCTAATTTGTTTGGGGATCTTAGTTAGTCTTAAGAAAGGGGGATGTTTTACAGACCAGAATTTATCCAGAAAAATCTAGGAGAGCTGTTGGGAAGAGCATACTAGGGCAGAAAAAACAAGGCCATCTTGCCTAGAGTGGAGATAGTATGTCCACATTGTCTACTACATGCAACTGACTCACCAAGGTCAGGGAAATTTCTGAAAACAAAGCTGAAAATAATAATTTCTCTAACTACACACTTCTGGCACCCTGCCTTGATGATAGGTTAGTTACATTGTGACAGGACAGGATCTTACGTCACTTATCAAATAATACCTCTTAGGCATTCCTTTTGTAAAGTAGCTCATGTGACAAATATAATCTAACTAATAATACCTTCATAAACTTGGCTGCATATTGGTTTTCTCTTTCCTAAATGGAAGTATTACTTAAATACCAGAGGTCTAACTTTATTGTTTATTTTCTTATTTTGAACCACATATTCACTGAATTGAATTAATAACAATGTTTTCATTGTAACACACTTTCATAATTTGTCCACGGGAAGTCTTCTTTTATTTATGTACTTATCTATAATATAATAAACATCTATGAGACAATTGAAAACAAAACTGGACAGTTAGCAACATCTTACATCTACCAATATGTACCTGTGATCAAATCCCATTCCAAATTAACCATTATCCTGAATTTTGTGAGCAACCTTCCCCTGCTTTGTTGAGGGCAGTTTTATCTCTCGATTTTTTAAAATGTAGCTTTCAATAAAATGTTGAAAAAGAATTAAAAAGATATCTTATTCTATGTAATAGTAGGGAAGATTGTTCACTCAAATGTTGTGATTTCACTGTTAGACATGTAGCTATATTTATTTTTCTCCTATAAAATACTTCATTTTAAATATGTTACAATTTATTAATCCATCCGTCTATCAATGTACATTCAGGTTCATTCAAGGACTTTGTTATTTTGAACCTTTTTATATTATGTCCTCTTTAATATCTGAGCAGGAGTACTCCTTGAGCAGATATCAGGAGATCAAATTGCTAAGTTTCATGATGTTATTATAGGAAAGTTTGACTTTATATAATTACGGTAAATATTTTTCTTAAGAGACTCTACCAATTCACACTCCCACCAGCGATGTTTAAAAACCTACTTTCTCTTCAAGACTTGGTACAGAAACACTCTATTTAAGAAATCATTTGGGAACTGCTGATTGAGCAGTTTTGTCCCTGGAAATATTTAAATGCAGTAAAAAAAAAAGTAAATGTTATCTCATTGGTATTCAAAGGTTGGTATAGCTTGTTATAGATCAGGTTCTACTGCAAAATAACTACCAAAGTCCCTGACAGATAATAATAGTTTGAACCATATAAAATTACTAAATTCAAAAAAATAAAATGTTAGTAATTTCATATGTTTCAATCCAAAAGTTGCTTAAGACATTCTGTTGTTGTCCTCTTTTTCAATAACCCAGAATGGCCGTATTTTCAGTATCAGAATGACTGTATTTTCAGTAATGACCATATATTCCACATCATCTCTCTAAACATGAATGTGAAACTATTCATGTTTATGCTTAAAGGAATCATCAGTATAGAGTTCTTTTTTCAGATCTTTAACTTTTAGTAAATTATAACTGATTCTATTTCAATTAATGTCTGTTTATTGTTTCTTTTTTCTACTTTTGAATTCTTAGATTTATGATTATATATACTCTTTTAAAAAAGCTTTTATAAAAAATGTTTGTTATAAAATACTATACCCAGTAATAGTATTACAAAGAGAGCATCTAAAAAAATTAAGGGGTAAATATTCCAGACATTAATACCAAAGAGAAGAATAAATGAAAATTTAGGGATTGATTACAATTCAGTTTGAAATCATACTCAGGTGTAAGTAAACCCCGAATCTCCAGATTTTCATTTATGCTGGATATTTTAGACATTTGAGAAAAGATGAAATAAGCTTAATTTTGAAATTTAACCCAAAAAATTTATTTTGGATGATCAAAAGAAGGGAAAACAGGTTTTTTCAAAGTACTGACACAGCTTGTTTTAAAGAAACTAGAGCTACATTGCTACTACATTAAATGTGACTACAGCTTCTTTTTTTTTTTAATTGCTGCACCTGCAGCATTTGGAAGTTCCCAGGCTAGGAGTAAAACCTGAACTGCAGGTGCTCTCCTATTCCACAGCCACAGCCACAGCCACATGAGATCGAAGCCACATCTATGACCTACGACATAGCTCTCAGTAATGCCAGATCCTTAACCCACTGAGCCAGGCCTGGGATCAAACCTGTATCCTTATGGATACCAGTCAGGTTCATAACCTGCTGAGACACAAGGGGAACTGATTTCTGCTCATTTTTAAAAGTACAGAAACCACAGATGAATATATGATACCCTGATGTCCTTCCTTGTGCCCTGAACAAAATAAGGTTTTTTTTAAAAAACAAGAGATTTTTAGTAGAAACTTAATTTTGTACATTTTGGAGATTTGGTTTTATAGGCACGCAGTCTTCCACAACAGCTTTGTGAACTAACAGGGTGCCATCAAACAGATTTTGAGTGTAGGCACCACTTTCAGTTTAACTTGGAAACCCATCCTTCCAATTTCAGTGACAAGTTGTCACTTGTAACTATAAATCATTTTAACCACTATATTCACACTGAAAATTTTAAAGTGCTTTTTTTTCTGTGACCTACTGTTTTGTAATATATGTCAATGCCTTAGGCTCTTGATGGAATGATGGCATTAACAGAAAGAAAAGTTATTGTCTCTAAATGCAAGCGTTGTCCTTATCAAATAGAAAATAATGTTCCCTGACAAACACACTTTAAAGTTCCATTTTTACCATGAAATGAGATCCTGACATAATATAGCAAAGCTGACAAGTACTAAATTGCTACTGTATGAGTATAATAAAATACAGAATTTCTTGAATGTTTTTCTCAGTGGATCAACACTGTCCAGAGTTTCTAATTCATTCATTCTTTAAACATGCATTTATGGAACAACTATTATTTCTCAAGCATTGTCTGGTTTCAACCTTTAAAGAAATCAGAATCATTAGCAAGTAAATAGACATGTATAAAACAGTAATAAAATGTGATGGATTGTACAAATTAAGCACTCTGTTTAGGGTGAGTGGCTAGTAATGCCTCCTCAGATAAGGGCCCAGAGCGGGCCCTGTTTCCAAATAAAGAGAAACATTTTGACTCTATCTTAAAAAATACTCAAGTCATAAAATTTTTTTCCAAGTAAAAGAAATTACTCAGTGATTCTTTCAATCACTTTATAACTCACTTGTTCATTCATTAACTATATGAATAAGATACAGAGTTAGGGGAAAAAAGCTATCATCCAGACAAAGCTTATAGGACAAGAGCAGTGTTTGGTAGACAGGAATACCACTTTTAAAAAATAAAATAAGCTGTAACTGGAAAAAGCTATTAATCACCATTCACTCTAGTAATTCTCTATTATATACTTTATTATCTTTGTTCTTATACCTTACCTTTAAATAATCGGTAACCTCCATGAGGAGAGAAGCATTTTCTGTTTCCATGTCTACCTTGTATATTAAATGAATGATTTATTGCATGAATAATATATCACTTTTGCTTTGAAAATAATTTTGTGAATTTAGAAATCATACATTTAACATTACGCTTAATGATGAAAACATCTCCCTAAACCTGACAGCACCAAATCAGGAAAGTCTGATCTCATTGCCCACATCTATTCAATTGTAAACTGAAGGCCTTAATTTGAGCAAGAAGGCAAGTAAAAGAAAAACAGACATAAACATTATAAACAAAGGAGGACAACTCTCTTTATTCAGAAATGAATATTCAGAAATTACACAGACTATCTTATGAAATCTGAGAAAAACAAATTACTCAAACCACTAAGTGAAGTTAGGAAATTGAGAAAAAGAAACTATTAAGTGAATTTAGCAAGTTCCTATTATTTAAGTTCGACTTCAACAATTAAGTACATTTCCATAACTAGCAGAGAACAATTGGAAAACAAACCTATTGTTTAAAATATGCATCAAAATTCTATAATAATATACAATTTAGAGCTCTACAAATCATAGGTGTAAGTAACTAAAGAAAACAAATAGAAACATACACCATTATCATAGATTATAGGATAAACATAAATAGAAAAAGAAAAAAAAACCAATTTCAGTGCTTAATTTGAGATATATTATAGTTATATATGTGAAACTCTAAATTAAATCTGAAAATTCTTGATGAAATTTTAAAATATCTTTGAAAGTTTTGGAAAGACAAAAGTTCCTTATACAAGACTTAAAAGACATTTACCATAAAAACCGAATTACACTTAATCAAAATTATAAACTTTTGTAGAGGCGCTGTTTCAGAAATTTAAAAAGGAAGTCACATACAAGGAGAAAAAAATTGCAATGCTTATATCAGAAAAAGGACATTTTTTAGAACATATAAAGAACCTTTATAATTTATTAGTAAGAAGACAAACATCCCAACTGACAAAATAGGCAAACTATTTGAATAAAGCCTTCTAAAGCACAGAAAGAGAGGAAACAAGATGGCAGAGTAGAAGGACTGTAGCTCACTTCCTCTCATGAAAACACCAAAATCACAACTAACTCCTGAACAACTATTGAAAAAACAGACTGGAAGCTACCAAAAAAAAAAAAAAAAAAAAAAAAAAAAAAAAAAAAAAAAAAAAAAAAAAAAAAAAAAAAAAAAAAAAAAAAAAAAAAACAAGAAAAAAAAGAAAAAGCCTTCATCCAGAGACAAAGAAGAAGCCACAATGAGATGGTAGAAGTGGCACTTTCATAATATAAGAAATCTCATATTCATTGGGTGAACAACCCACTGACTGGAAAACAATTATATTGCAGAGGCTCTCCTATAGGAATGAGAGTTCTGAATCCCACATCAGGTACACCAGCCTTGATATCTGGCATTAGAAGGAGAGCTCCCAGAACATTTTGTGTTGAAGGAAGTGGGGCTTGACGAAGGAAGTGGGGCTTGATGTAGGAGCTCCACAGAACTGGAGGAAACAGAGACTCCACTTCTGGAGGGTGAACAAAGGTTTCACGTGAACTGGGTCCCATAGCAAAGCAGGGACTTCGTAAGAACCTAGACCATACCTACCTTTGGGTCTTAGAGGGTCTCCTGGGTATGTAGGGGTCAGTTGTGTCTCACTGTGGGGACAGGATGGAGCTGGAGGAATCAGACTTGCTGACTTCAGACTACATTACAAAGCTACAGTTATCAAAACTGTATGATACTGGAGCATGCCCATGTGTGTGCGTGTGCACACACACACACATAACAAAAATAATGATCAATGGAACAGGACAGAAAGCCCAGATATAAACCTACACACCTATGATCAATTAATTTATGATAAAGGAGGCGAGACTATATAATTGAGCAAAGACAATCTCTTCAGGATGTAGTACTGAGAAAACTGGGAAGCTACATTAAAAATAATGAAAACAGAACATTCTCTACCATACACCAAAATAAACACAAATTTGGATTAAAGACCTTAATGTAAGGCTGGATGTTATAAAATTCTTAGAGGAAAACATAGGCAGAACATATTTGACATAAATCACAGCAATATCATTTTGGATCCACTTCCTAGAGTAATGAGAATTAAAATAAAAAATACACAAGACCTAATTAAACTTAAAAGCCTTTGTACAACGAAGGAAACCATAAACAAAGAGACATCCTACAGAATGGGAGAAAATATTTTAAACAAAGCAACTGACAAAGTATTAAGCTCCAAAATTTACAAACAACTCATGAAGCTCAATATAAAAAATGCACAAAAATCCAATCAAAATATGGGCAAAATTTCTAAATAGACATTTCTTCAAAGACAACATACAGATGTCCATTAAAAACTTGAAAAGATGCTCAACATCACTAATTAGTAGAGAAATGAGAATCAAACTACAATGAGGTATCACCTCACACCAGTCAGAAGGCCATCATCAAAAAGTCTACAACAAATAAATCCTGGAGAGGGTGTTGCAAAAAGAGTCTGCTCCTACACTGTTGGTGGGAATGTAAATAGGTACAACCATTAGGGAGTACAATATGGAGATTCCTTAAAAAACTAAAAATATAGATATCATATGATAAAACAGTCTTTCTCTTGGGCACTTATCCAGAGAAAACCGTAATTTGAAAAGACACGTGTACCCCAATATTCACTTCATAACTATTTACAACTGCAAGACATGGAAGCAATCTAAATGTCCATTGACAGAGGAATAGGTAAAGAAGATGTGGTATGTTTATGGAATGGAATATTATTCAGCCAAAAAACAGAATGAAATAATGCCATTTGTAGCAACATGGATGGACCCAGAGCTTACTAAACTAAATGAATAAATCAGAAAAAGCCAAATTTTTATATCAGCTATATGTGGTATCTTAAAAAAAATACAAAATAATTTATTTTCAGAACAGAAACAGACTCACAGACTTCAAAAGCAAAATTATGTTTACCAAAGGTGACAGGCTTAGGGGGAGGGATGAATTGGGAATTTGGGATTGGTCTTGCCTGCTATTATATATGGACTTAATGGTCAATGGGGATCTGCTTTTTAGCACAGGGAACTCTCTGCAATATTCTGTGCTAACCTATATGGGGAAATAATCAAAAGAGGAATGGATATAAGTATTTATATATTTACATATATATGTATATATTTCTACATGTATAATATATATGTATTTATATACATATAAATATAAAACTGGATTACTTTGCTGTAAAGCAGAAATAACAACATTGTAAATCAACTACAGTTCAATAAAATACTAAAGATTGATAAAATAATGTACAAATTTAATATTACCGTTGAGCACAACTAAAATTATATATAAAATTGCACTCAGTTGAAGGCAAATCCAAAATAGAACATAATCACTGGACACAACCGAGGCAAATAACTGAAAAATGGAGAAGAGAGGTAAAATGTAGAAATAGACTGAGTAAACCTTAAACACATTGAATTGGATTCAGGGAAAAAGAAGAGTAAGAGGATGGGCAGAAGTCATATTTAAAGAGAGCAGCTAGGAATGCTCCAAAATTGAAATCAACTGAAAGAAATCAATTGATAGATTCCCAGAACACAACAGTCTTCAAGTGGGATGAAGAAAATAAAGTGAATAAAAAACAATAAACTGCTAAAAACCAAAAGTAAAGGGAAAGTCTTCAGAAGATTCTGTTGTGATTTAGTGGTTTAAGAACTGGACATTATTTCTGTGAGGATGCAAGTTCTATCCCTGCGCTCACTCAGTGGGTTAAAGATCCAGCACTGCCTCAAGGTATGGAGTAGGTTGCAGGTAAAGATCAAATCTGGTGTGGCCGTGGCTATGGCATGGATCACAACTGAAGCTCCTCTTGGACCCCTGACATAGGAACTTCCATATGCCACAGTTGCAGCCATAAGAAGAAAAACGATTGCAAAAAGTTTTTTTTTAATGAGAAAATCTTCAAAGATGCAATAAAAAAGAAAGTAAGGTGGGTAAAAAAAACAAAAATTTATCATTGAAATCAGCCACACCAACAAAAGAGGGAAAAAAACAACTACCTCTATAGATGCAGAATATGTACGCAGTAAAATTCATTATCTCTTCATGTGGTAATAGGAATAATGAAATACCAGTAAAACCACTGGTGTCAGAGATATAGAGGAGGTTCCAATTCTGTCATTAATCAATTTATGTATCCTAAAACAACTTGGTTACTTACCAACATTGTATAACTACAGAGAGACAAAATTAATAAATTTTAAATCCCATTTTAAAAAGAAACTTTTAACACCTAATATCCAAAACAGAAAATAAGGCAGTTTTTCCATTTTTCAAAAGCACTACTGTATAGAAAGTAAAACTCTGAGATGTCCTCCAAGTCTCTCCCCCTCATGTATATACTTTACCTAATATTCTTGCGTGGGTAGGATGGAAATATGATAAATTCTACTTCCATAATTATGTGACATGAAAAAAAGTGGAAGGGTTTGCAGATGTCAGTAAGTTAATCTGAGTTTGTCAAAAGGAAAATTATTGTGGGGAGATGTGACCCAATAAGGTGAGCCCTTAAAAGGAAAGAAAGGTATCAGAACTGTGAGAAATATTCTCCCCAACTGGCTTTGAAGAAGTAAACTGCAATGTTTTGAGAGGGCCAGGACCTGAGGGTAGCCTCTAGGAAATGAGAGTGACTTATGCCCCACAACCAGCAAGAAAACAAGGACTTCAATTACAAAGAACTGATTTCTGCCAACAACCTCAGCATGTGGAAACACAGACGACTAACACCTTGATTTCAACCTTCTGAGCCCCTGAGCTACACTATGCTTGGACTTTTTGACCTTCTGAAGCCATGAGATAATGAGTTATATTTGTAATCCACTAAATTTGTGGTAATTTACTCCATGGTAATAGAAAACCAACAGCTGATACAGAAGAACAATTTTTTTTTGTAACTCAAGGAAAGAAATTGTTATATTCTATTATTTAATTTTAAACACTAATACAGTTATAATTGCACATTTACAACTTTTAAAATATTAAAAATTCTATTAATATTGCAAGAATATTGATTTATAAAATAGGAAATAATCCTTCATTTTTCAAATATATTTGACATTCTCTTTTTATACAAGGCTTTGTTTTATATGCTACATAAAGTGGTTGCTCATTCAGAGTTTTCTATACTCTTCGTGAATTTGTTTGCTAGTAGTATGTGTTGTTGTAATAACTTGAAAATACATGCTATATGTTAAACTACTAACTCAAAATATATTTGCTGTGGATCTGATTTTGACAGAAGGGAAGTCATGTTAATAATAGCTCTGCAAATTGAGCAGTTATAATTATGCACTGAAAAACTTGACTTCTCAAGGCATTTTTCCCAAAGCTTTTAATTCCTTTGTCTCAATCTCAATAAGTTGTACGTATTTTTTCAAATTGTTATATTAATTCCAAGTATTTAATTTAAAAATGTCAGCATGCATTTTTCATGTGATTAAGAGTTCCATATATTTTCAGTTTGAGATACTGATATGAAACAGCATCATTTCTTAAGAAAGAAATTCAGTTGAGCCACAATAACCATGTTTTCTGATATTCATAGAAAGCACATCCTGCTATTCTACTTCAACAGAGCTGTTCTCAGACTAAAAATACTTGGAATGTTCATACATATTCTTAAGTAACAAGTGTAGTTTTTTTGTGTGTGTGTTTGAAACTGAACAAGGCTTTCATTTTAAGTCAGATATATAGAAAATAAAGTAGGTATTCAGTTGATGTGTAAATAAGGACCCAAAACTTTATTGTTCATGGAATAAATCTTATCACTTCTCTGCTAATACAATGCTAGGATACTACATGTCCTGCAACTCAAACTGTGCTAAAATTTTCTCTTCCAAAAGACGATATTGTGGTAAAAAGGCAGGGGAGTGATTTACATTATTATCTTATTGTGACTCTATCAAAAATTCTACTTTCTTTGAGATTTAATCCATTTCAATTTGAGCGTTTCAGGAGAAGTCAAATAGAATTGAAATTAATTGATAAAATTCATTGTGCCTTGTATTAAAGTTCTTTGCATAATTGCCCACATTTTAGTCTGATCTCATTTAAGTCTGTATTTATTATTAACTTTAAATTGTATGGTAATTAGGTTAATAGCATGAGGGCAGGACAAATTAAGATACTCTCACTGCAGGTTTCCAACCTGTGTCCCACAGTGTGTGACTCAATTCATTATTCTTTTTGATTAAAGAGAATATATCAAGCTACTTACCCACAGATGTTTAAGTAAAGTCTTAGCTGAAACCATGCCTCCTGATGTTTGAAATAAATATTTTATTAGATATGATATTAACCAGCATAATTTATTAACCAATGAAAAATATTTGGAAAGGCTTAACACATTTATAAATTTTGAAGAATGCTGTCCTGCTGTGAGGATAGAAACTCAGAGGACTTTTAATAAGCTACACATTCCTGTATCTGTTCCTAGAGGGAAAAGCTATTGTCACATTGTGATTAAGGAATTTTTATATGTTTGGGATCTTGAAGAAATTGCCCTTTGAGTTTAAAAAAAAAAGGCAACTCTGAAACAATCTGTATCTTTCACTGCAATTTTGAAATGGAAATAGATTTGGAGTTTAAATCTAACTTTACTTATGACTCTCACTTATTAAAATCTGTTGCAGTTGACAGAGGCAAAGAAACAAATGCTGGCCAATATTTCTGGTCAAAGTAGTACTTAATGACTTCCCATTTCTAAATGATAAAATGTAATAAAATATATTTTATTATTTCCATTAATTAAAAAATGCAAGTAAGTTATATGGTACATTGGGGTAGTGATGAGTTTAGCATTCGTGGACTTGTTTTAAAATCCTAGCCCTACATTGGTGTGGGATTGCTGGGTCATACAGTAGTTCAGTATTTAGTTTTTTGAGGAAACTCCATGTTGTTTTCCATAGTGGTTTTAACAATTTACATTTCCACCAACAGTGTAGGAACATTCCCGTTTCTCCACAACCCTTCTAGCATTTATTGTTCATAGACTTTTTGATGGGCATTTTGACTGGTGTGAGATGATTGCTTTACTTGACTTAATATGATAAACTCTAGGTCCATTCATGTTGCTGCAAATGGCATTATGTCATTATATTTTATGGCTGACTAATACTCCATTGTATATATTTACCACATCATCTTTATTCCTCTGTAAATGGACATAATAGGCTGCTTCCATGTCTTTGCTATTGTAACTAATGCTGCAATGAACATTGGGATACATTGGGATGTATCTTTTCGAATTATGGTTTTCTCCAGATGTAGCCCAGGAATATAAGTTTAAAACAAAAATAAATAAAAAATGGGACCTAATTAAACTTAAAAGCTTTTGAACTGCAAAGGAAACCATAAATAAAATGAAAAGACAACCCACAGAATGGGAGAAAATCTTGGCAAATGGAGCAACTAAACATGGATTAATATTAAAAATATTCAACTCATGTGCTCAATAAAAAAAAATGGGCAGAAGTTCTAAACAACATTTCTCCAAAGAAGACATACAGATGGACATAAGACACATGAAAAGATGATTAACATTGCTAATTATTAGAGAAGTGCAAGTCAAAACTACAATGATATGTCAAAAATGAAGAGTGGCAGAAAGCAAAACTAGGAACAAAGCTAAAGGATTTGCCATTTAAAATGAAAACTGTGGAATAAGTTAACAGTTCTTATTTGTTTCAGGGGTCCTTATTATGAGACATGGAAAGCAATGAGCAGTTGATGCTGAGTGAGGATCTGAATAGTATTGAGATTGACATATTTTATTTAGCAACTAGAAGGTAACACTGGGACTATGTGTTACCTATATTAACTATCTACTTTATTTAATATGATTATTTTTAAAGAAAAGCTTTAAGGGAAATGAGTAAGCCCTTTTTTTAAAGAATGAGTTTATTCATTTACAATTAATCATTTTTAGTTCTTATAGAGTAAAGGAATCCAATTACTAAAGATTATCAATGAGATTCTACAGACGTAATCAGTATTTTATCTACAAACTCATTGTAAGCACATGCTGCACAATTGACTGTCTATCATGCCCACCTTTAACATACTAATTTGGGGATATCTATTTGGCAAATAGAGTTTATAGAAGTAAGTATGGATCCTTGTTAAGTCAGTCACTTGAAATCTGAGATAGCATTAAATTACACTGGCTAGTTAATATTTTCCCATTTAAATTATGAAAATATGTATTACTGAGATATAGTGAGTTACAATATACCAATAGCATGGTATCATATTTAACTTTGTATTTTATAATTTAAGTTTTAAGTATATATGTTTTTTGTCTTTTTAGGGCTGTACCTATGGTATATGGAAGTTCCCAGGCCAGGGGTTGAATTGGAACTGCAGCTGCCAGCCAACCTACACCTCAGCCACAGCAACACAGGATCCAAGGCATATCTGCAACCTACACCACAGCTCACAGCAAATCCAGATCCTTAAACCACTGAGTGAGGCCAGGGATTGAACCTGCATCCTCACGGATACCAGTTGGGTCCATTACTGCTGACCCACAGCAGGAACTCCCTTAATATTTATTAGCCATTGGATATGGGTAGGAATTTCCTAAATCAAATACTTTCACACACATACATAATTGTAAAACATAATCCTGGTAGAATTTAATGTAATTTTTAAAAACACAGGATTTGTTTTACTATTTTATTTCTACTGGAATTATATTTGGATCTACAGAGAAAAACTATTTGGCATGTTGGAGCTCACACAGCTCAAAAATGGCAGAATTCAGAACACATTTTTTAATTATGAGCCTTGGCCTAGAACTCATGCTCATAATGGTTATATACCATATTGACTTTTGACTGATAATGACTTTGAAATAATACTCATCTTACTCACTGGGATCTTAAATTTCAATACATGAAAAAGGGAACTAAAAGAGGTAGAATCTTTATTATGACATATCTCTGATAAAAATCATTCTTCTGTTGAATATACAACATAAGGGAGAGTTTAGTCTTTGTCGCACACTAACAGAAGGATGTCCAATTGAGTTGAGTTGCATATCTGAGTTTGAAATATATAACTTAAGAATGCTAGGAATAATGCCAAGAAGTATACTGAACTAAAAACAAAAGCTCCCAAAGCAAGTTAGTTGTATATGGTATCTATATTGATACAGACTGACTATTAAATTTTAATCCCTGTATTTAGACTACTCAAGTTCTTTTCAATCTATAGCATTTTATTATCTTCTACCTTATTCATCCTTCACTAAAATTCAGACAATTCTCTAATCCCTTCCTTCAATTGACTGAGTGCACATTTATCTTTAACATGTGGGTATTTTCAATACTCAATTTCATTCTCAGGATCTTCAGAAATTTATTTTATCTTCTAAAAACCATCTATAGACTCTTTAATTTTCCTTCAGATATCCTTTGCATTTCCACTAAATTGCTTTCCTGCTTTAATAAAGTTTAGACACTTTCAATTCTTAGAAGTCTTTAATATGTTTAAAGGTGATTTGGGGATATCAAGTGGGCCTCAGAATCACAGAAATCCTCCGACTCACTTTAATTCTCTGATTAACATAATTTTCTAGGCAAATTGTTTCTCAATTCCACCTGAACATCTGAGTCATATGGGGGGCTTTTAAAAAAAATCACGGTAGAATCCCAAGGAGAGGGATATAAACATCATTAAATTTTCAAACTCTCCAGGAGATTACAGTATGCAATCAAGTTTGAGAACTCTGAGCCTTGATTTTTTTATTCATTGACCAGATTCTGTTTCATGTCTCCTCCTACAACAATGTATAAGTTATTAGACCAGGCAATTAGGCTTTTATCCTCACTCTGTAATTCATCACCTAGAATAATGCCTGACAGTGTACAGAGAAAAAATTTGTTACAGGAACCAATAAATTAATTTTTCCTGATATCTTGATTTTTTTATTCATTGACCAGATTCTGTTTCATGTCTCCTCCTACAACAATGTATAAGTTATTAGACCAGGCAATTAGGCTTTTATCCTCACTCTGTAATTCATCACCTAGAATAATGCCTGACAGTGTACAGAGAAAAAATTTGTTACAGGAACCAATAAATTAATTTTTCCTGATATCTATGATTTTTTTTTGTCTTTTTGCATTTATGTAGAGCCGCACCTGCGGCACATGGAGGTTCCCAGGCAGGATCTGAGCCCCATCTGCAGCCTTCACCACAGCTCACAGCAACGCCGGATCCTTAACTCACTGAGAAAGGCCAGGGATCGAACCTGCAACCTCATGGTTCTTAGTCGGATTCATTAACCACTGAGCCATGAAGGGAACTGCTGATATCTATGATTTTTATATATCAAGGGTAAGATTATATTCCTTAGATCTCTTTTAGGAAATTAATTTTATCATGTATTCCAGAAAGGTATACATTCATATGTTAAATAGGTTTAAAATTATCATTAAAACAAAATGATGGTGGGACAAGTAAGATGGCAGAATAGAACATGGAGTTCACCTCTTCCCACAAATACATTAGAAATACATCTATAAATGGAACAATCCCAAAGGACATATACAGAACACCAGCAGGAAAACTCAGACCCCAGAAAGGACAAGAGGAATCTCTAAATAGCTAGGCAGGAATTAAGAGAAAAAAAAGGGGGGGTGGATGTGGGTTGGGACCTGGGCCCTAGGGAGGAAGTTGAAAGAGAAGAGAGATTACTGCACCTGGGTGAGTTTCTTCACCAGCAGGGAGACCAGCTTGGGCAGAAAAGGGGCTCTAAGAAAAACAGAACAGCCACTCTGTAGCAGGCAGGACAGACTAAAACATACACAGAGGGTTCAGGCAAATGCCTTGTTCTTCCAAGCCTGAGAAATGAGTCTGCAGTTAAGGGCAGGGGCTGAGTGCTGGAGGGAGGGATTTAGAGAATAATCCTGGAGTTAGGATTGCTGTTGGCTGTGTGAGATAGCCTGGAGGAGTGAGAGGGAAGAGCACCACAACCAGAAATATTGGAGAGGTGGTCTTGCTGTCATGGAGGCTAAACACCATTTTTGGTTGGCATGCAAGGGGTGGAGCCACATTTCAACCTTCTTCTTCACACAGGCACCTATCTCTGCAAGCTGCAGGGTAGACTCCCACTGAGCTAGACTGCATCCCGTAACACAGCCCCACTCCCTACCCAGTAGGAGAAGGCCTTTGTAGGCCCCAAACCCCATGCCCACTCCATCTCCTGTGCACCTGCTGCATGTAAAGCAGTTATGGACTACCTGGCCCCCTGTGCACTTGCTGACTTGGGAGAGATTGCAAGGTGGTTTCTCACACAGAGGTGGACCTGAAAAAACAGTTCTACCCCAGGCACACTGCCATTTACAAGGAAGACTTGAAACCTCTCCTCAAGGCTAAACAAACTGTGGATTTACACCACCATTGGTGACTTTATAAACTGAGCATTGGTGGAACATCTAAATAACAAGTTCTCCTGCAACTGAAAGGGGTCTTGTTTTAGTGACTGTGGGATTTGTGGATGGGTACATACAGGACATGGATGAGGCCAGAGTCTGAGCTGACTCCACAGCTTCCACAGTGAGCCCAGAAGCATAACTACTGCAGATATGGGTCCTGACCTTAGTGTGTCAGCACTGGTGTACAGATGAAAACAATACTTGAGAGATATTAGGGCCAATAACCAACATATCCGTGGTTAAAGTGGGACTAAGAGCAGGTACCAACAACAGTATACTTTGTGAGCCCTCCACAATGAGGGAAAAGTGATAGAGCAGAACACACTCATAGATGAAAACCTCCAGTGGAGGAATATTCAGTGGCTCCTCTTCCAGTGGGAATGTTGCAATCACTCCTACCTCACACCAACAATCAGAAACACAGCTCATAAACAGATCTGCGAGCCTCTACTCAAACAACCAGTTAGCAGACCTTATCACTTACGGGACTGTGACAACCACAGATAAAACAGGAGGCCCTGGTCAATATTCAGTGCAGGCTTTTCTCACCCCAAAATCAGACACGTCACCTATGCAGGGGATAACAGCTAGCATAGCTGAGGAAAGATGTGACAGGTGTTCAAAGTGAAAATTGTCCTCACACCAAAAAGTATTAAACACATACAGGCTGCCTAAAGTCATACTGAGCCAACATCCACCTCTAAACACACTCTTTGACAAAGCCCTGACCATCAGAAGGACAAGACCCAGCTCCAGTCAATAGTGGAAGACACCAGTTCCTCAAACCAGGAAGCCTGCACAAACCCCTGTTGCAATGCTCCCTAGCAGAGTACAGACACCAGAAGCAAGAGGAATTAAAATCCTGCAGCCTGCAGAAAGGAAATCATAAAATTAGAGAGACAAATAAGATGAGAGAGAAATATGTTTCAGACAAAGGAACAAGATAAACCCCAGGAAAATAACTAAACGAAGATGACATAGGCAAACTACTTGAAAAATAATTCAGAGTAATGAGAATAAGGATGATCCAAGATCTCAGAAAAAGAATGTATGCACATATCAAGAAGCTATAAGAAGTGTTTAAGAGAGCTGGAAGATTTAAACAGCAAGCAAAGATGCATAACACTATATCTTAAATGAGAAATACATTATAAGGAATCAAGAACTGAATAACTGAGCAGAAGAACTAACTGGTGAGGTGGAAGACAAAGTATTGTGAATCACAGCCATGGAAATAATAAAGAAAAAAGAATGAAAAGAAATGAAGACAGTCTAAGAGATCTTTGGGACAACAACGTGTGTACCAGCATTCTCATCAAAGGTGTCCCAGAAGGAGAAGAGAGAGAGAAAAAAAATATTTGAAGAGATTATAGATGAACATTTCCCTAATATGGGAAAGGAAAAAATGAAGTAGATGGAACACAAAAAATACCATACAGGATAAACCCAAGGAGAAACATGTCAAAACACATATTATTCAAACTCAGAAAAGTTAAATTCAAAGAAAAAATATTAAAAATCACAAGGTAAAAGCAACAAATAACATACAAAGAATTCCCATAAGATACAGCTGATTTTTCAATAGAAGATCTTCAAACTAGAAGGGAGTGGCAAGATATATTTAAAGTCATGAAAGGAAAAAAAAAAATCCCTTTAACCAAAAATACTCTACCCAGAAAGGTTCTCATTCAAATTTGTTGGAGAAATCAAGAAATCAAAATCTTTATAGACTAGTAAAAGCTAAAAGAATTCAGCACCACCAAACCAGTTTTTCAACAAATGCTAAAGTAACTTTCCTAGATTGAGGGGGGAAAAAAAAACCACAATGAGAAACAAGAAAGTTACAAATTGGAAAGTGAAGCAGAAAAGGCAAACAATAAACAGTAGGAAATAATCCATAGACAAATGTGATATCAAAATCAACAATCATGAGAAGAAGACAAATGCAGAATACTGAAAAATGCATTTGAAAGCAGGAGACCAGAAACTTAAAAACAATTTTTTATATATATAGAATACTTTATCAAAACTCCGTGGAAAGAACAAGCAAAAAAAACTACAGTGGACACACTCATAAAATATTAAAACAGCAATTCAATTACAACATTAAACATAGTCATCAAATCACAAGAGAAAAGAACAAAAAAGGAAGATAAAAAAAATCCCAACATATCCAGAACTAAAAAAAAAAAAATGGCAATAAATACATACACATTGCTAATTGCCTTGAATGTCAATGAATTAAATTCTCCAACCAAAATACATATACTGGCTTAACAGATTCAAAAACAAGACCTATATATTTGCTGTCTAAAAAAGACACACTTCAGTCACACAAACACACTGAAAGTGAGAGATGAAAGAAGATATTCCATGCAAATGGAAATCAAAAAAGGCTGGGGTAGCAATGTATATCATATAGTGTCTTCCTCAAGGAATAAAACTATAAAAATGTGGGAAATGAAAACTAGTTACTGTGTGAAGACATTCACAGGACACAGAGAATGTATGTATGGTGTGGCCAAATCATGATGGCATTCTGATAGTCCACTGTTCCAATAAGCAGACTGTGCATGAATGGGTCATAGCAACAAAGGAATGCAAGTCTGAGCTTTGAGAACATGAGCATGTGGTAGGAGGCCTTTCCTGGGCTCCAGAAAGCTCATTTTCTTCTATTTGAATCAACAGGATCTGAGACTAAAAGTGGCATGCCAGTATTATTGTCAGGATACAGAGATAAGTTTGCTAAGAACTGGAATGTCAGTACTGGCATGTGCCTTATGGCCCTTGTGAGTCATTATAATTTGGTACATGGAGTTCTGTTCCATTCTTGGGGGGAGTTTATTTTGAGTTGTGCTGATGACAAGACCCTGCATGTGGACTACAAGGACATAAGATGTGTGAAGGCTTTCAATGTTCATGAACACTATGTTACCTCCTTGAATTTTGATAAGATGGTATCATATGTGGTTACCAGCAGTGTAGATCAAAGAGTAAATGTGTGGGAGTGCCCTTGATTCTTATTTGTCCCCTCTTCCCTTTTTCCCTCTGATGATACCATGGTTACCCCTATTGAGCTCTTCATAAGTATTATCCTTTCCTGTAAATTATTCTGGATGTACACTGAGACATATTATATCTGACAAAAAAAAGACTTGAAAATAAAGAATATTACCAAATACAATAAAGAACACTACCTAATGATAAAGACATCAATCCAAGAAGACACGACAACATAGATGTGCCTCAATATATATGACAATTGTGAACAGCCATAAAGGAGAAATCAACACTAACACAAATATAGTGGAGAAACTTAACACTCCTTTATCAAATATTTAGAGAAGGGTTAACACATATCATTCTACAACTATTCTAAAAAGTTTGCAGAGGAAGAAACACTCCCATGCTAATTATATGAGGCCACCATCATGCTTATATGAAAACCAAAGTCACCACAAAAAAAATAAAATTATAGACCAATATCATTGATGAATATAAACATAGAAAACCTCAACAAAATATTAGCAAACCAACTCAAACAATACATTAAAAGGATCATAAACTGTGATCAAAATGGGATTTATCCCAGAGATGCAAATTTCTTCAACATCCACAAACATCAATGTGATATACCACATAAACAAACCAAATAAAACTCTCTTCAACATCCACAAACATCAATGTGATATACCACATAAACAAACCAAATAAAAACTCTATGATCATCTCAATAGATGCAGAAAAGCTTTTGACAAAATTCAACACCCATTTTTGATAAAAATAAAACTGCAAAAAGTAGGCATAGACAACATAATAATGGCCATATAAGATAAACTCTAAGCTAACATCATTCTCAATGGTGAAAAGTTGAAAGCCTTGTGCTAATATCAGGAAAAAGATAAGGATTCCTACTTTGACCACTTTTGTTCAACATAGTTTTGGAAGTCCTAGGCATATCAATCACAGAAGAAAAATTTTAAAAATTAATCAAAATTGGAAAAGAAGTAAATCTGTCATTGCATCTGTTGCATGCAGATGACATGATGCTATACATAGAAATCCTAAAGGTACTACCAGAAGAAAACTACTATTGCTCATCAATGAATTTGATAAAGTTGCAGAATACAAAATTAATACAGAGAAACCTTGCATTCCTATACAGTAAAAGATCAAAAAAGAGAAATTAAGGAAAAAACCCCATTTAATGTGGCATCAAAGAAAATAAAATACTTAAGTATAAACCTACCTAAAAGCTCAAAGACCTGTACTCTGAAAACTAAAAGACACTGATGGAGGAAATCAAAGATGACACAAA
The DNA here is from genome assembly GCA_004024745.2 of Catagonus wagneri. Taxonomy (NCBI): domain Eukaryota; kingdom Metazoa; phylum Chordata; class Mammalia; order Artiodactyla; family Tayassuidae; genus Catagonus; species Catagonus wagneri. Next base: position 20,281,586 of record PVHT021183693.1, read on the forward strand.
CAGATGGAAAAATATACCATGTTCTTGGACTGGATGATTCAACATTGTCAAAATAGCTGCACCACCCAAGGCAATCTATAAAATAGCTACACTGCCCAAGGCAATCTATCAAACTAACAATGTCATTTTTCACCAGCACTAGAATGGAAAATTTTAAAATTTGTATGGAAACACAAAAGACCCCAAATAGCCAAAGCAATCTTGAGAAGGAAAAATGGAGCTGGAGGAATCAGGTCCCCTGACATCAGACTATACTGCAAAGCTATAGTCATCAAAACAGTATGGTACTGGCACAAAGACAGAAACAGATCAGTTGAACAGCATAGAAAGCCCAGAAAAAAAAAATCCAGGCACCTATGTCAATTAATCTATGATAAAGGATGCAAGAATATACAATGGAGAAAAGACAACCTCTTTAATAAGTGACACTGGGAAAACCAGAGATTTTATGCAAAGGAAGGAAATTAAAACACTCTCTAACACCATACACAAAAATAAACAGAAAATTGATTAAAGACCTAAACATATGACCAGATGTTATAAAAGTCTTAGAAGAAAACATAGGCAGAAGACTCTTAGACAAAAATCACAGTAATACTTTTTTTTTAAACTACCTGCTAGAGTAGTAAAAATAAAAAAAGGGACCTATTTAAGCATTAAATATTTTTCATAGTAAAGAAAATCATAATTAAAACAAGAAGATAGCACAGAGAATGGGAGAAAATCTTTGCAAACAAAGCAACAGTTAAATGATTACCTCTGAAATATACAAACATCTAATAAAGTTTTATATAAAAAAACTAAAAAATGGTCAGAATATCTAAATTTCTCCAACACATATAGACGGATGGTGAAAAAACACATGAAAGGGTCCTCAACATCACTAATTAGTAATTTGAGTCAAAACTACAATGAGGTATCACATCACACCAGTCAGAACGGGCATCATTAAGAACTTTACAAACAATAAATGCTGGAAAGAATGGGAAAGAAAAGGAACCCTCCTGCACTCTTGTGAATATAAGCTGGTTTATGCAAACACTGTGGAGAACAGTTATGGATGTTCCTTAAAAAACTAAATATAGAACTACTATATGATCTAGCAATTACACTCCTGGGCAGAGAAAACCCTAATTCAAAAAGATGCATGCATGCCTATGTTCATCATATCACTGTTTACAAAAACAAAATGTTTACATTACCAAATGTTTAGTTTATAAAACTAAATGTTCATCAACAGAGGATTGGATAAAAAATATGTAGTACAAATATACAATACTAGTCAGTCAATAAAAACAATGAAATAATGCCTCACAGCAACATGGATGGCCCTAGAAATTTATCATACTAAATGAAGTCGGACACAGGAAAACAAATATTATAAGAGCTCACTAATATGTGGAATCTAATACAAAATGATATAAAACATACAAAATTGCTACAGTCTCAAATATTTTGAAACCAAATTTATAGTTTTCAAAGGGGAAACTTGAGGGTGGAGGAATAAATGAGGGTGTTGAGATTAGCATATCCACAATACTATATATAAAGTAGATAGGTAACAAGGACATACACATAACTGTATAGCACAGATAATCTATTCAATACTGTGTAATAACCTACATAGGAAAAGAATCTGAAAATGAATGGATATAGTATATATGTAATATAATTTTGTGAGTTAACTATACATTGGTAAAATTTATTTAGAAAAAAATTCCAAAATATCAAATGACATTTAATTAAATTAGAGTGTTAGACTATTTAACTACTCTGAACATGAAGCAGAGAATGAGTCTTATGATTCTGAACTATTTTAAAAAATCACATTAAAAAATTCTGTAATAAGCATGGAACAACTTTGATAAATACTTCAATAGCTATCTGATGATGATGCTATATGTATGCATTTTCTTTTTGATTTTCTATAAGTTTTTATGGGAATAAGGTTGTACTACAGCATTTTTAAGGGGTAAAAATTCTTAATTTTATTATACCCTTTATACAATTTAACTTACAAATACCAAATTATAAATAAAGTTGAAAATTTCACATCTTAACAAAAAAGTCATCCATGACTGAAACACTTCTCAGAGGTTGCAACGCACTGGCTGTGCACCAAATCTGGTGTGAGGAGGGTAGCTCTCCAATGGGAAGGCTGTCAGACCCTACAGCCTATTATTTTTTTTAAATTAATGGACCTGTTTAATTTTACCTACATAAATTATCCTATAAAAAATTAAAAGATGACAATTTTTTAAATTTAATTTTACTGGAGTATAGTTAACTTACAATATTGTGTTAGTTTTAGGTGTACAGCAAAGTAAACCAGTCATACACATTCTTTTTTCCCTTATTAGATTATTACAACCTATTGAGATCTTTCCTATTCCATATGATAGGTTCTTCTTAATCATTCATTTTATTTTAATCATCCATTTTATTCAATAGTGTGTATATGTCATTCCCACCCTCCCAATTCTTCCCTCCCCACAATGGTTTCACCAATGGTAACCACATATTGGTTTTAAAATCTGGTGTTTGTTTTATAAATAACTTCTTTTGTATCATTTTTACTAGATTCTACATACAAGTGATATAATATGGTCTTTTTCTTCACAGTATGAGTCTCTAAATATATTCATGTTACTATAAGTGAAATTATTTCTTTATGTCTGAGTAATATTCTATTATACACATGTGCTACATCTTTATTCATTCTTCTGTCGATGGGATTTTAGGTTGCTTCCATAAATTAGTTACTGTAAACAGTAATGTGATGAATATTGGGGTGCATGTATATTTTCAAATTAGGGTTTTCTCTGGATACATGTCCAGGATTGCAACTGGTAGATCATATGGTAGTTCTACATTTAGTTTTTTAAGGAACATTCATACTGTTCTCCATAGCAATTGCATGCATCAGCTTACATGCTCACCAAGAGAGTAGAAGTGTTCCCTTCCCTCTATACCCTCTCCAGAATTGTTTATAGATTTCTTGATGATCGCCATTCTGCCTGGGGTGAGGCAATATATCACTGTAGTTTTGACTTGCTTTTCTCTAATAGCGGTGTTGAGCATCTTTTCATGTGTTTTTTGGCCATCTCTTTCTTCTTGAGAGAAATGTCTATTTACATCTTCCAACCAATTTTTGATTGGACTTTTTTGGATATAAAGCTTCATGAGATGTTCATATATTTTGGAAGTTAATTCCTTGTTGGTCTCTCCATTTGCGAAGATTTTCCAACATTCTGTGTGTTGCCTTTTCATTTTATGGTTTGCTTTGCTGTAAAAAACTTGTTTGATTAGGTCCCATTTGTTTGCTTTGCTTTTATTTTCATTATTTCAAGAGATAGTTCAAACAAGATATTTCTGTGATTTATGTCAAAGAGTGTTTTGCCCATGTTTTCCTCTAGGAGTTTTAGATTTTTAATCCATTTTGAGTTTGTTTTTGTATATGGTGTTACAGAATGTTCTAATTTCTACTAAGAACCCTTGGATTGATGTGATGGAGTTAGAATAAGTCATACTTCCATGGACTGCAGTGTGAATTTGCCTGAAGGTAAGGAGAATGAGAAGTCAGAGATTAAAATGAAGGTATTTGAGGGTGCTGCCTAGAGGGGCATAAATTTGCTCCAGGTGGACCCTTTTATCACCAGGCAAGCAGAGATGAGGGACACTTATTTTGGAGGAAAAGAACACTTGCAGTCCATTAGTAACTAAAGAAAAGGAAGCAATGGCATAATGCCTAGAGTTGGAGAGCCAGATAAACTGACCAAACATGAATATCTTCACAAAATAATTTAAGAAATGAGAGGTAAGAAAAAAGAGTGTTCATCTTGGAAGAACCCAGAGCACTCTGAACTTTTAGAGAAATGTAATAATAGCTGCTAAAACCACTTTTCTCACCATAATGGATGAAGTAGAAGTACTTCAAATTAAAATGGTAATCAGAATTCTTCTATCATGTTTCATTTCCCCCAAGAACTTTAGATAGCTTTAAAGCTTTCCTTTTCAGGTTTAAATATTTACCTATCAGAATGGTAACTATTATTTTATTGAAGCCTGTTTATCTTTCATATACTTAATTACTATATAGCCTATCATTGTGTGGGTAAGGGTGTTAGTGAAAAGTAATAAATCTTGTCAAAATTGGCTGGGAACTTATGCAGCTTAAATTATTCTTAATTGGTAATGGTAAACAGTTTAATATGTTACCAGATTCACAATGGAAACTGAGCAAAACTTTTTTCCATTGTCAATTTTGAATATTCTGAAAAATTTGTTATCAGGTATCATACTTTATACATATGCCAGGGGGCTTTTATTCAATTTAAGAAAAAAAATAGCATGCCCTAAACAGAAGGAAGAAGTGTTCCTATCTACACTAATAAAATCTTTTATCATTTCTGTTGCCTCAGGAACAAGATATAAAATGATGAATTTTTGAGAATATTTATGGCACACTCTCACTCTTACCATGAGTTATGCTTAAAGCAGGGTTTGAGACCTCAAAGATGTATATGGGGTGGGCAGGTAATGTGAATGTTTGAAATATGCAAGGTTGAAAAATATTCTTAACTTATGGGGAAAAAAGCACTCTTTATCTTTTCTGAAAGATGTAGCCCACTGGGTTAATTTTTACTTTTTCCACTTGTGAAATATGTAGGGTCCAAGTAGTGGTTTGATTTCCTTTTAACCCTACTCTGAGAAGAATAAAAGTAAAAATGTGATTCCAAAAGCCGCTTCCACTAGATATAAGTGCTGCTATGACAACAGGGAGTGATGGGGGAATATAGCAAATTTGCCTGCTGGTCACTTTTCAAAAAATACAATACCTATCTTGCTCCAGGAAAGTTGTTGGCATGCCGGAAGAGCCAGATCTCCTAAGTGTCAAGAAAGAGAAGCTGGAGATCTGTATCTTTACATACAATAGATCAGCTCTTACAGAAGTAGCTAAGTTCTTTGTTTATAAATACACTCCAGTATAAAAAGGAGATGGAGTAAAAGATACTGTCAACCTCATCTAATTCTCAATATACCATTTTGTAATCTATTTCCTAAATTAAGTCAATAACTTTTAAAAAATGTTATGTCCACCTGAGAATGAAGGTTGACTTTTACATTAAACAATATTTAAAATTAACTCAAATTGGTTTAAAGATCTAAATAGAAACCTAAACTGTTATACTCCCAGAAGAAAGTAAAGGGAAAAAGTTTTATGACATTAGATGGCAATGAGATTTGGGATATGACAACAAAAACAGAGGCATCAAAATGTAAAAGACAAATGGAACTATACAACACAAGAATGTCTGTGTGAAAAGGAAAACAATTGACAGATTGAAAAAATAACTTATGAAATGGGAAAGAATAACTCAAATCATATCATTAACAAATGGGTTAATACCATACAGAATTAGTAAGGAAGTTGTATAATTCAATAAAACACTAAAAATAGGCCAAGTATTTAAGTAGATATTTCTCCAAATAGGATATACGAATGGCTAATAAGTACAGGAAAAGATGTTCAACATCACTAATCACTGGGGAAAGGCAAATCAAAACCATGATGAGTTATGAGCTTATACTCATAAAGGTGGCTACTAACAAAAGCACAGAGAATAACAAGTGCTGGTAAGAATGCGAAGATGGAACTTTCATATGCTGCTGGGAATATAAAATGGTGCAGCCATTAGGGAAACAGTTTATGGAAAATACTTAAGCTATGATGGGAAAGAGTTTCACATAAAATTAAAAACAGAATTACCATATGATTCAGTAATCCCACTTCCAGGATCTCAAAAAGGTATTTGCACACCTATATTTATCAAAGCATTTTTCACAATAGCTAAGAGGTGAAAACAACCCAAATTTCTATTGACGGATGAATGAAATTTAAAAAATGGTATATACATACAATGGAATGTCATGCAGTCTTAAAAAAGAAGGAAATTCTGCCATATACTCAAACATGGATGAACCTTAAGAGTATTATGCTAAGATAAGACAGTCAGACACAAAAGGACAAACATTGTATATACCACTTACAATATGTATTTAAAATAGTCAGAAATGGTTAACAATAGAAAGCAGGAAGATGGTCACCAAAGGCTGGGGAGAAGGGGAATGAGTATTTAGTGAGTTTCAATGTTACAAGGTAAAAAATTTGAGGTAAATTTCTTTACATTGTTGTGCAATGTAACACTACTAAACCATACACTTAAAGTAGTTAAGATGTAAGTTTAATACGTGTTTTTACTCCAAAGAAAAAGAATTACCATATTTTAGAATTATCTCATATGCATAATCATTACAATTTGGAGGACATTTTAAGATTAAATTTAATAACCCTCTTGCCTATCTTTGACTATTTATTAAATTCACAGTATATATGTAAAGAATTTAGTTTAAACCACAAAGAGAGAAAGACAAATGGATTGGGCACATGAAATTTACCATTACTTCATTACTGAACCAACTTTAAGGGTATAAGAATTTAATTATATACTTTAGGCAATGAAGTCATATACATTTATGTTTCATAAACTTAAGTAGCCACTTCAAGGGAATATTGTTCATAATACTCCTGCAAAAACTTATCAACAGCATTAACAAAAAATAAATATGCTTTCTGTAGTAGCAGAAGAACCGTATGAACTTAGAATATTCTGCTCAGAATTTTGACCCTTAAAGTGTGCCCACAGATTCAGTTGTTGAGGAGTGCTGATTTTTCAAAGGGAAGTGTCACTGTCAGAAATTTTAACTCTTGCAAATGTAGAGAAGAGACATATAAGGTGAAATGTTCTGGGGCACTTTCATAAATGCTGTTAGAATAAACTGAGTTTTACTTACATACCACACACAATCCAGTATGGGCTTTTTCATAACTGATATCCAATTGTAACATCATTTACTGCACTGAGAAAACCCAAGGTCTTCTCCCTTGGTTAATCCTACTTCTCTACCCCGTCTACTTATTTTTCTTGTTATCTGAGAAGACATCCTTAGAATTGGCAAACCACCTTTTCATGAAATCTAAATAATCCCAACATGAAAAATATCTAAACTCAAAGGGGAAATTTAAAAAGTCTATTACTGTTCGTGGTGTTGAGACTTGTGAAATCAGAGGAAATTTTCATTCTTGCCTGATTCCAGGGAAAGAAAAATCATAGCTTGTAATAAGAATTTTTAAGGAAATATTTCAAAATTTCCATCATGACACCATTTATGACCCCTTTAGAATATGGGGAAAGTTTTATTTGATGTTAAGATCAAGAAGTTAAACTATTCTTACTTGTAAGTATATTTTCAGATATTGACTTTGGAAGTGGAAAAATGAAGAGTATTTAATAAAAGTAAAGATGAAAGTTTCATATTGAATATTCTAAAAAAGAAGTAAAACAAACAAATTCCAGGCTTAAATTGAAATTGAAAATAATCCTGAGTTTGCAGTGTCACACACACATGATAGAAATAAAGTCAAATCCTCTCTTGAGGAACTTAATCCAAACAAAATCTCAAAAATTCACAGAAAACATTCAAAAGAATATAAATTCATTAAAGAAATGACAAATATGCAAAAGGAAGTACAGAATCTTAAATGAGTTTTCAAAAATCAGGAGTAGTTGTGGATTTAACAGACACATATTTGATTGAGCCATAATGTTACAAATTTCATATCTTCTAATATAATTTAGTAAATATAAATCTATTAAACTATTAAAAATGATACTGAAAATAGGATTAAGAAAAAAGTAACCAAGAAGATCTGAATAAAAAGCAAATCTGAATAAAAATCAAATTCCTAAAAAGGAAAATATAATGATTAAGTATGGAAGCTAGATTTATGATTTAAACAGCAAACTGAACTGAGTCAACTGTTAAATTATTGAACAAGAATTAAGATTTAGGTTTTTATATGAATTTTGCAAAATAAAATAAATAAATAGAACATATGAAAAGGAAATTAAGGGTAATAGAGGATGGAAAAGGGGAATAAAACTACCATAATTGTCAAAAGATCTGCATCAGGTTGAAAATTAAAAACAAAGAGGGGTGAGATCTTGCTTAACAAATCTTACCAAATTGATGAATGACAAGATTTTTATAATCTGAAATCCTGATGTATTTTGAGGTAAATAAACATAATGTAATCCACTTTGGGGGTTTAGTGAAACTTAGAACACAAAAGAAATAAAGTATGCTTTTTAAAGTTGTAGAGAAAGTATAATGGCAATTTGATAATTCATATCTTGACAGAGATAATGGAAACCATAGATGATTGAAATACCTCTTTAGATGCTTAAGTTTATTCAAGAATTCTATATTCCATGGAAAAATTTTTCAATAGCATATTCAGACAAAAACTAAGTACTCACCATTGAGAGTACTACCAAAAGACTCTGGACAAACTTAACATTTGAAAGAGGTTTTCAGGAAGATGCTGAACACTTAGCAAAAGTTTTGACTTGAAGGAAGGGACTGTGTGCAAAAGAATAAATGATACACATATGAAAAGCTAAAGAAGTATTTCATTTACAAAACATAATAATGTCTACTTCTTTTGTTTAAAAAATAGAATTAAAGTAATACACAAGAAAGGTCTACTAATTGAGAGAAGAGATGCCAGATACAATAGCAATTTACTTCATCTGTATTCTTTGGAATGATTTAAGTGATTCATTAAATTTAGATATTATTATAAACATCCATGTTTAAATATGTAGTATAACCACTGAAAATTGGAAGTACATTGTGTAATTTTCTAACTAAAGAGAATCATGGAATTAAAATTCAATTCAGAAATTGATTAGAAAGAAAATGGTAGAAAAGAAAAACACAGAATATGAAAATAAATGGGAATGAATCTTTCAGTAAATGAAAACTATTATGCCAGTTAATTAAAAATGACCAGTTTTATGCAGGTTATAAGACACAAAAATAAAACATAAGGTCCCCAAAATATTTGAAGTTAAATGTTGGAAAAAAGTCATCTCTAACCAAAAAATCAGTTATTCCAAAATATTAATATCAGAAAAATATTATTTGGGAAAACATTAAAAAATATAAAACCACACCATAATGGTAGAAGTTTCATTAAACAAGGTGATGTAACAACTCAGAATATATTTCCCCTAATAATCTATCTTCAACATTAAAGCAAAAAGATTAATAGAACTATAAGGAACAAATCATAAGCCTACCATCATATTGTTCAGATTTAACACAGTTCTCTCAGTAAAGGAGAGAATAATCTGCCAAAAATTCAATAAAATATAGGTTTAAACAAATCAGTTATCATCATTGACCTAAAATATATGTATAAAAAATTTATCCCATATTTGGAGCATGAATGTTTTCTAAAGCATACAGGGAATATTTTATTTTATTTTATTTATGTTATTTAATTTTTTTATGTTGTTTAATTTTTTTTCCATTATAGCTGGTTTAAAGATTTCTGTCAATTTTTCCAGCTACACAGCGTGTGACCTGGTTACACATACATATATAGATTCGTCACAAGTGATTAGACATAGTTCCATACAGGGAATATTTTAAAAATTACTACTAAGTATCCAATAAGAACATTCCCACAGACTATTAAGACTGTTCTTTAATTAAGGTATCCAGACTACTTATTTTTTTAATCTACAAAAGTATATACTGATTAACTATTTGAGTGTTATAACTGCAAATATTTTAAAACAATACTTTTAAGGTTTATTAATTATCGCTTTAAAATTATAACATTAAAATATTTTATATTAAAATTAACTCATCACATATTATTAATTTCATGTAAATATTTTATCTGATTTCACAATGATAATCTGAAACATAACTGCCCATTTTCAATTTGTATGATTACATTAAAACTTTAAAATAGAAGTACATAACACTTACATAGATGGAAAGCAAACAAAAATTATTTTCTTTTCTATCTTGTCTGATGTATTTAGGGTACACTTTTTAATTAGAGCACAAATTAAGGGCTTAACTAATAAAAATTCCAAAATAAAAAGTGTTTAACCATGTTAATATATATAAATATCTTTTTCTTTACAACAGACTTTCTGAGCTCTAAATCACAGAATTCAGTATAACTTGAGATTTTCTCCTAGGTTCTCTATTGAATTTTTGAAATCATTTTTATCCACTGAAAATAATGAAAATTATGGACATCAATTTACAAAATTCCCAGGCTTCAGTGAATTTAAATATTGTGTTATATTCACTTCAGACGTTTATTTGTTTGTCTGCATTTATGGCATGTACAAGTTCCCAAGCCAGGATCAAACACATGCCAAAGCAGTGACACAAGCAACTGCAGTGACAATGCTGGACCCTTAACCCACTGCACTGAAAGAGAACTCCTCACCTCAGATTTTTAAGAAATGAAATTAAATATTAAATACAGCACATACAAATGAGACCCCACTTCTTTTTCCTTTCCCATTCCCATTTTCCTCTGCTTGAAGAAAAATAAAACACTTGTACTTTTTACTACTATGAACAACAAATGTTATAAACTTGTGCAAATATCCTGATGCACAGTTGTAAGAGTGTCCCTAGGTTATACACATGGAAGTGGAATTACCAAGTCAGAGAGTCTTAGAATTTTCAATTTTATTAGGTGGTGTAAATACTGCCCTCCAAAGACTTATACACATTTCCATTCACTTGGGAGTACATGAGATTTTTTGTTTACCTCTTCACTCCACCTTGCCAATTTCAGAGTTTAAATCGCTGGTCAATACAATGTTGAATAAATATGATTTCATAATGATTTCAGTTTACTTATTTGACTACTTATAGTTTAAGATTGATCTGCCACAAATTTTGAAAACAAAGATGGCCACAAGTTTTTTAAAGTTTCTCCCACTAGGAATTAATTTATGTCTTCATCCCTTGAAAACAGGTGGGATAGTCATTCTGCATCCAATAAGTCAGAAGTGATACTGTGCTAATGTGGGGGCTCAGGCTGACATTTTAAACTTCACGTCTTTTGGAATGCTCATTCCGGGAGAAGTCAATGATCACATAAGTCCAGTATGACAACAGAAAACCTAATGTAGCCTCTTGGCATTTTGAAGGGATTCTTGAGCAGACTCAGCATTTTTAGTTTGAATGTCAGACAGTGCAAATGATGAGTACAGCTCCAGACAGTCTGACTGAATACGCCTTAAAGATTCTAATGGAAAATGTTCCAAATGAGTCTATTCAAACACAGTTTGTCACATAGCAATAAGTGAATAGAATATTGGTTTACTGATGATTCAAACATTCTCCACAGTGAGCAGCTATTATCATTCACTAATTTTAAAAATAATTGTCATTATTGTTAATTAGTATATTGTAAATAAACATTTTTAGCTCAAAGGTTTATGTATATGGCACCAGTCTTTACCTATTCTCTGCTTGTCTTCTGACTTTATGCTTTCCTGTTTTGTTTAAAATTTTAATGAACATAATTTCTTCCTTCTACATTCAAACTTGCTTTTAAAACTTTTCTTACTAATGGATTCTTGATCAAGGTTGTGGAGCATAATGTGGAGCTCACTTTCTCCCAAAAACACATCAAAAAAAAATAAAATACATGTAGAATGATTCACAGAGAACCTTTACTAAACACTGGCAGAAGACTTCAGACCTCCAAAAAAGGCAGGAAAACCATTATTTAACTGGATAGAATGAAAGGGGAAAAAAAGGAATCAGGATGGGACAAGCACTCCTCAGAGGGAACTATGAAGGAGGAAAGATTCATACACTGGGAGGGAAGGTAACTTATGGGGGGATCAGCCAGGACAGAGGGGAAGTTTCAAAGCCTTGGAAAAAAGTATTAGAGCCAGCGTGAGGAGTGCAAAGCAGAGAGAGCTGCACGGAAGATCAGTACTTGCTCAGTACTTGCCCAGTGTGCCACAGATTGAGATAATTGGGCTTCAGAGGTCAGTTCCAGGGAGAGGACTAGGGTTGGCCAAGTGGAACAGCTTAAAGGGCCTGGAGGTGTAGCACCATAGCTGAAGGAGTGCTGGATGAGGCTTGGACCCAGGCTGGACCCACTGGAAAAGCAAGGTGCCATTCTTGGTGAGTGCTAAAGGAGAGGGAGCAGGACTGCCACTGGAGTATCTTTCTTTGTGCACATGCAAGTTTTCAGGTAGCAGGGTGTCTCTTACATGGGCTAGGAGCTGGTGCAAACTGCAGCAGACATCTTGAATTCGAGGTGGGCACAGCCCACCAGCACTGAGGGTACATGGACCAAACACCACCTACTGCTCTAGCCATCCCAGGGTTTGCCACCACAGAGTACCCTTCACCAAGCACTGCCCACTGCCCCCACCTCCCTGGGCACACACACACCCCTTTTACCACTGCTGAGGGTACCAGGCACTGCTCACCCCTCCCTGGAGTGGGTCACTGCCACTGCTGACTAAGTGACTAGAAGACACTAGTGAAGCAGTGAATACTGCAGCAACACACATCCTCAGTGGCACCACAACTGCTAAGGGCCTTGCTACTAGGGACTGTCCATTGCCCCCACATACCTGGAAGCACATTCAAGCCATGTACCTGCACAGCCTCTCTCAATAGGATAACAACCTGTACACTCTGAAGAGAGACAGCAAACATCCAAACCAAAAGCAGCACTCATGCCAAAGAAAGAGTAAACCACACAAGCTACCCAGGGACATGTGCACATATAAATGGCCCTTCAAATCTACAGTAAGTAATTATTTCCCCAAAACTCAAAGATTAAGAAAAATATAAGCAAAACACAGAAGGACAGGAATCACTCCCAGTTAAAAGAACTGGAGAACCTCCCCCTGCCAACCCTCGAGGAGCAAAGAATGAAACAGATTTCTGAAGTCTAACAGATGCCAAATTCAAAAGGAGGTAATGAAAATATTGAAGGAATTAAGAATGGCTATCAACAGTAACACAGATAACTTTAAACGAAATAGGATCTATAAGGAGGGGCCAGGAAAATTTTGAAAATTCATTTACCCAGACAAAAGCTGAGCTAAAGTCATTATACAGCATAATGAATTATGCAGAGGAATTAATAAGTGACTTGAAAGATAGAATAATGGAAATCACCAATCAGATTATGATACAGGAAGCCAAATGAAAAGCAAAATGAAAGCAATATAGATCTATGGGATAATATAAAACATGGCAATCTATGCACAAAAGGGACCCCAGAAGGAAGAAAAAAAAGATTGAAAATGTATTTGAAGAAATTATGGTTGAAAAGGGAACATGCATAAGGCTAACAGCTGATTTTTCTACAGAAATACTATAGGCCAGAAAGTTCTAAAAGAGAAAAAAATTGCCACTGAAAGTACTCTAGATTATCACTCAAAAATACAAGGAGCCATAAAGAATTTCTCAGATAAGCAAAAATTTTACAGAATACAGAAATACTAAACCTAAAATTAATATTGAAAAGCCTCTGCATATGAAAGAAATAAGATTATATAAGATGGAGGAAATCACAATTGGAAAGTAGTCACTTAAAAAAGTCAGCATATAGGTCAAAAAGAATAAAACAACAACACCTATTTGTGAAAACGGTGATAAACACAAGGAACAGCAAAAGGATTAACGAAGTTGCAAAAAAGATCAGAATCATAAAATGTGTGCAAGGAGAGTAACAAAATCTATATCCTTTTTTTTTTAGAATGCATTTGCACCTATATGACTATCAATCTAAAGCAAGAAGGTATATAAAGGGTAACACCTGAAAAATAGGGCAACCACATATCAAAATCAAAAAATACATTCACAAAAACCAAAAATAAGAGGACATATGCATAAAAATGATATCATCCAACCACAAAAAGAAAAGGAAAGGAACAAATGTTTAACATAGAATCAACTGGAAAACAAGATTTAAAATCGCAATAAATATGTATCAATAACTATTTTAAATGTCAATGGACTGAAATGCTCTAATCAAAAGAGAGAACAGCAGACTGGATTGAAAAAAAAAAAGAGCCACCTTAGGACAAAGACACAAATAGATTGAAAGTTGGGTGATGGAAAAAGTTATTTCATTGAAATAGAAAGGACAAGAAAGTAAGAGCTCTAATACTCTTATCAAATAGAGCAGACTTTAAAACAAAGGCCATGAAGAAAAATAAAGCATGGCCCTATTTAAAATGATTGATTCAAGAAGAGTGTATTATACTCATTAACATATATGCCCCTAATATAAGAACACCCAAATATATAAAGCAAATACTAACAGACATCAAAGGAGAAATTGATGAGCATATAATAATAGTAGGTGACTTTAACACCACACTCACAACAATAGGAAGATCTTCTAGACAGATAATCAATAAGGCAACAGATACCCTAAATGGCAATAGAACAGTTAAACTTAATTGTTATTTTCAGGACATTACATCCAAAAAACAGATTATAGATTCTTTTCAAATGCACATGGTATATTCTCTAGCATAGACAACATAATGGGGCACAAAACTAACCTCAAAAAATTTAAGAGTACAGAAATTATTTGGTCAATCTCTCTGACCAAAATAGCATGAAACTGGAAATCAACCATTGTGGGGGGGCAGAGTGAAGAAACTGACTCCATGGAGACAACATGCTACTAAAAAACATATGAATCAACTAGGAAATTAAAAGATACCTTGAGACAAATGACAATGAAAACACAACCATACAAGGTCTATGGGATGATATTAAAGCAGTTCTTAGAGGAAATGTCACAGTGATACAAGTCTCCCCCACCAAAAAAAATAAGAAAAATCTCAAATAAGCTACCTAATCTACCACCAAAAAAGAAGAACAAACAAAACAAAGTCAGCAGAAGGAAGAAAATCATAAAGAGAAGAAATTCAATGATAGAGGTTACAACATATATATAAAAAAAATAAAAACCAAGAGCTGGTAAACAAAACTGAAAAGGTAAACAAAACTGACAAACTTCTAGCCATGCTCACCAGGAAGAAAAGATAGAGAACTCAAACAAAATAAGAAATGAAAAAAGGAAGAACTCTCAATTAACACTGCAAAATACAACAACAAAAGAAAAGAAAATGGAATACTATGAACAATTATAAGCCAACAAATTTGACAACCTAGAAATACACAACTTTCTAGAAACATACAGCCCACCAAAACAAAATCAAGATAAAACAGATCATTTGAACAGACTAATCACTAAAAATGAAATTAAAATCCCTACAAACAAAAATCCAGGACAAGATAGGTTCACAGGTGAATTTTACCAAACATACAAAGATGAAATTATACTCACTCTCCATAAACTCTTCCAAAAGACTGAAGAAGAAGGAACATTATCAAAGACATTATACGAAGCCACTATCATCTTAATTTTAAAACCAGTCAAAGATACTGCTAAAAAAGAAAACTATAGGCCAATATATTTGATGAATGTAGATGCAAAACTTCTCAACAAAAATTTAGCAAACTGGATCCAACACATATAAAAGAACATATACAATCACCAAATGGGATTCATCCCAAGTACACGAGGATGGTTCAACATATGCAAATCAATCACTGTAATATACTACATTACTAAAGTCAGAAAAAAAAAATGATCATCTCAACAGGTGCAAAAAAAGCATTTAAAAAAAGTTCAACATCCATTCATGATAAAAACTCTGATCAAAGTACATACATAGGAAATATATCAAATAAAATCAAACCATTTATGGAGTTCCCTTCGTGGCTCAGTGGTTAATGAATCCAAGAACCATGAGGTTGCGGTTTCGATCCCTGGCTTTGCTCAGTGGGTTAAGGATCTGGTGTTGCCGTGAGATGTGGTTAGGTTGCAGACACAGCTGGGATCCCGCATTTCTGTGGCTGTGGTGAAGGCTGGCAGCTACAGGTCCTGTTAGACCCGCAGCCTGGGAACCTCCATATGCCGTGGGTGCAGCTCTACATAAAAAGGCAAAAAGACAAAAAAAAATCCAACCATTTATGACAAATCCACAGCCAATACTCAATAGAGCAATAATACTCTATAATACTCAATAGAGAAAAGCTGAAAGCCGTTTGCTAAAATCTGGAACAAGACAAGGGTGCCACAATCATTACTTTTATTCACCATAATATTGGAAGTCCTATCCAAAGCAATCAGACAAAAAAAAAAGAAATTAAAGACATCTATATTGGAAAAGAAGAGGTAAAATTGTCACTGTATGCAGATAACATGATACTTTATATAGGAAAACCCTAAGGACCGTGCACAAAAACTATTTGATTCAATCAACAAATTCAGCAAAGTAGCAAGATTCAAGATCAACATTCAGAAATATGTTACATTTCTGTATACAATGAAATACTTGAAAAGGAATATAAAATAGCAGTATTTTTAAAATCACACCAAAAATAAAATAAAATATTTAGGGATAAAGCTGACCAAGGAGGTGAAAGACAAACTAAGAATTATAAAAGATTAGTGAAAGAAATTAAAGAGCATTCAAAGAAATGGAAAGATACCCAATGCTCCTAAATTGGAAGAATTAATATTATTAAAATGGCCATACTAGTCAAAGCAATCAAAATGGTTGGGATTTTGGGATTAGCAAATGTAAACTATTGCATTTGGAGTGGATAAGCAATGAGATCCTGCTATATAGCACAGGGAACTATAAATATAATCACTCGTGATGGAACATGATGGAGGATGATGTGAGAAAAGAAATGTGTGTGTGTGTATATATATATTATATATATATGTATGTATAAATGGGTCACTTTGCTGTATAGCAGAAATTGACAGAACATTGAAAATAACTATAATAAAAAATTTAAAAAGCATTCTACTGATTTCCTGCAATTCCTATCACACTATCCATGACATTTTTCACAGAACTAGAATAATCCAAAAATTTAAAAGACCCAGAAATCGACAGAGTAATCTTGAGGGTAAAACAAAGAAACAAAATCCCACAAAGCAGGAGGTATAAGTCTCCCAGACTTTAGACAATATTACAAACTACAGTGATCAAAACTGTGTGATATTGGCATAAAACAGACATGACTGAGTCACTTTGCTGTACAGCAGAAATTGGCACAACCCTGTAAATCAAGTATACTTTAGTTTAAAAATTCGGTGATAGCAGTTCCCATCGTGGCTCAGTAGAAACGAATCCAACTAGGAACCATGAGGTTGCGGGTTCGATCCCTGACCTTGCTCAGTAGGTTAAGGATCTGGCATTGCTGTGGCTGTGGCTTAGGTCCATGGCTACAGCTCTGATTAGACCCCTAGCCTGGGAACCTCCACATGCCGCGAATGTGGCCCTAAAATGGCAAAAGGCAAAATATAATAACAATAAGAACAAATATTCTATGATAAAATTTTTTCTCACATTTAATCATCTGACATTAATAAAATATTCATTCATTTTTCTAAGATGTGCTGTGCTTGTAACACTTTACTTTCTAATCTACCTAGAATTTAGTGTTATATACGGTGAGTTATAGATACAGATTTTATTTTCCACTGGTCTAGATTCTAAGCTCTATCATATATCAAGCTTCAGTATTGGATTGAATTGCCTCTTAGCTTTTTATCTTCCATTTGTCTGTGTATACCAATCACGTAGTCTTACTATAGCTTTTTAGTAAGTTGTATTTTATGTCAGATTTATCCTCATCCTGTTCTTCAAACATTTCTTGATTAATCATAACCCATATTTTCTACATAAGTTTAAAAAATTTAGTTTCATTGAAGCTCGAGTTTTGAATAAAACGTCACTGCATTTACAGATTAATGTCATATTATTATTACAGAGTCATAATAATAGATTATGCTTTTTCTCAACAATTATATTTTTTCAATTTAGGACTTTTATATATGCCCTAGTTTGACATCAATAGTATATCGAAAACTAGAGAGTTTTATTTATTTACAATTTTTTTTCCTTTGTATTTCAGATATTACTTACTATGCTAGGAGGGCCTACCTACCACTGCTGTATTGAAAATCTATGGTGCTAGCAGACCTGCTGATATTTTTTCTGATATAATGGATAGATTCTATGCAGCCCCCAATAGATATGATTTTTTTTCTTATTTTTAATAGGTGTTTACATCAGATTGTGCAAGACTTCTTATGTACCAATTCCGCTAGGAAGTTTGAATAAGAGTAATAATTTTTGCCTCTATGTTTTCTACATTTATTGATAAATGTGTATTAAACTTTTCTCTTTAAATACACATTAAAATAGTGTATTGCATTAATTTTCTGCACTGAAGAATACTTACATTCCTAGGATAAGCACCCTTAGATATGAATCATCATATTTAATCTAATGTGCCATTGATTTTGAAATGCTTTATTATAATGAACATCCAAGGATTAACAAAAATATTTTCATGTAAATTATGACCCCATAATTTCATACAATTCATAATTAATTATTCCTTACTGAAACATCTATTAGGTTTATAGAAATAGTTTTTATTTCTTATTGAATAATACATACTATATGTAAGATATAAATTGCTAAATGATTTTCAGAGTTTGACTAATTTGCCAAAAAATTGTAGCAGATTTATCTACGTGTATTTTGTTTTCTTTTTCTGGCCACACCTGTGACATACAGAGGTTCCCAGGCTAGGGTTCGAACTGGAGCTACAGCTGCCAGCCTGCACTGCTGGCAACATGGGATCTGAGCCTAATCTGTGGCCTACACCACAGTTCAGGCAATGCTGGATCCTTAACCTACTGAGTAAGGCCAGGGATCAAACCCGCAATCTCATGGTTACTAGTCAGGCTGGTTTCCATGGCACCACAATGGGAATTCCTCTACGTGGATTTTTATTTCTTAGGCCACATTAACCATTTAGTTGTTGCTCTGAAAAAAATATGGAATTGTGGTCATTCCTTGAATAACAAATGTTTACTTCACACATACTTATTCTCCAATAGTTTTTAATTTTTGTTACAGTTGATTTGCAATGTTGTGTCAATTTCTGCTGTATAGCAAAGTGACCCAGTTATTTTATACACACAAACACACACACACACACACACACACACACACACACTCTTTTTCTCATATTTTCTTCCATCATGTTCTATCTCAAATTGCTTTAGCAATTTGGGGTATTTTACATTTCCATATAAATTTTTGGATTGTTTGCTCTAGTTCTGTGAAAAATGCTATGGATCATTTGATAGGGATTGCATTGAATGTGTAGATTTCTTTCAGTTGTACCACAATTTTAATGACATTAATTCTTCCAATGCAGGAGCATGAAATATCTTTCTATTTTTTGACTCCTCTTTAATTTCCTTGATTAATGTTTTATAGTTTCAGCATATAAGTTTTTGCCTCCTTGGTCAGGTTTATTCCAAGGTATTTAATTTTGGGGGATGCAATTTAAAGGGTATTTTTATATTCCTTTCCTAATATATCAATTGTTAGTATAAAGAAATGCAAATTATTTTCTGAATGTTAATCTTGTATCCTGCTACTTTGCTGAATTCATTGATAAGTATGGAGTCCAGAAATAAAAACCAAGCAGGTTGCATAACTCTCCCCGAATTCAGGAAATATTACAAAGCTACAGTAAACAAGACAGTGTGGTACTGGTAGAAAAACAGACATACAGATCACTGGAACAGAATAAAGAACAAAGAAATAAAGCCAGACACTGATGGTCAATTAATCTTGGACCAAAGAGGCAAGAATAGAAGATTGGATTAAGATGGCAGAAGAGAAGGACTGGACCTCAACTTCTCTCCCAAAAAACAGCAAAACTACAACCAAATGCAAAGCAGCCTTCAACCAAATGGACTGTTAACTTCCTAAAAGATATTCTACTCCAGAAGACAAAGAGAAGAACACATCCAGAGGTAGGAGGGGCAATTACACGATAGAAGCAACCACATACCTCCCAGGTGGGAAGCCCCACAGACTGGAAAGTAACTGCATCACAGAGACTCACCTACAGTACTGAGAGTTCTGAGCCCCATGTCAAATACGCATGCTTGGCATCTAGCACAGGAGAAAGAGCCCCTGGAGCATCTGGCATTGAAGGCCATCAGGGCTTGTGTGCAGGAGCTCCACAGGACTGGGGGAAACAGAGACCCCATTCTTGAAAGGCACACACAGATTTTCATGTGCACTGGGTCCCAGGGTAAAACAGTCTCCATAGGAATCTGGGTGGAACCTGACTGCAATTCCAGGAGGATCTCCTGGGAAAACAGGGGTGACTGAGTCTTATTGAGGGGAAGGGCATTGGAGGTGAAGCTCTCAGGAATATTCGTCAGCCTGCATTTCTCTGGAGGTGGCCATTTCTGGGAATATCTGGTCCCTCCCATCAGCGCTGAGAAGCCCCAGGCCAAACAATAATCCACTTGGGATCACAGCCCCACCCATCAGTAAACAGGCTGCCTAAAGAACCCTCAGGCACACAGCCTCCTCTAATCTCATCCAGAGACAAAACCCCACCCATCAGAGGGAGAGGAATCAACCCCACCTACCAGTGGGCAAGCTTCAGTCCCTCCCATCAGGAAGCCTACAGCAAGCCCCGCTCATACCAACTTTAGTCACAGGGGAGGCAAATGCCAGAACTAAGAGAGGCTACAACTCTATTGTTGGCAAAAAGGTCACCACACCAAAAACCTATAAAAATGACAGGACAGAAAACTATAACTCAGATAAGGGAGAAAGAGAAAAGCCCAGAAAAACAGCTCAGTGATGCGGAGATTATCAGCCTCTCAGAAAGAGACTTTAGACTGTTGATGCTGAAGATGATGCAAGGCATTGGAAATAAAGTGGAGGCAAAGACTGATAATTTACAGGAAACACTGAGCAAAAAATACAAGATGTAAAAATTAAAGAAAAGAGATGCAAAATACAATAACTGAAATAAAAATTTCATTAGAAGCAGCCAACAGTAGAATACAGGAGGCAGAAGAACAAATCAGTGAGGTGGAGGACAGATTAGCGGAAATCACTAATGCAGAACAGAAAAGAGATAAAAGTTTGAAAGGAAATGAGCTGAGTCTCAGAGAACTCTGGGCTAATGTTAAATGCACCAACATCCATATTATAGGGGAGCCAGAGGAAGAAGACAGAGAGAATGGGACAGAAAAAATATTTAAAGAGATAAGAGCTGAAAACTTCCCTAATATGGGAAAGGAGCCACTCAGTCAAATACAGGAAGTGCAACAAGTACCATATAAAATAAACACAAGGAGGAACACCCCAAGACACATATTAATGAAACTGACCAAAATTAAAGACAAAGAGAAAACATTGAAAGCAGCTAGGGAAAAGAAACAAATGACATAGAAGAGAACCCCAATAATGTTATCAACAGATTTTTCAGCTAAAACTCTTCAGGCCAGAAGGGAGTGGCATGATATACTAAATGTGATGAAAGGGAAAAACTTCCAAGCAAGATTGCTTTACCCAGCAAGTCTTTCATTCAGACTTGAAGGAGAGATCAAAACCTTTACAGATAAACAAAAGCTAAGAGATTTCTGCAACACTAAACCAGCTTTACAACAAATCTTAAAGGAACTTCTCTAGGCAGAAAAGAAATGGCCAAAACCAGAAACAAAAACACCACAAACGACAAGGCTCACCAATAAAGGCATATATACAATAAAGATACTAAATCATACATGCACAATTATGCTAGCATAATCAGAAATCATGAGAAGAGAGCACAAAGGCAGGTCACTGGAAATCATGTGCAATTAAGAAACGAACAACTTCATCTCATTTTATATAGATTCCTATATCAAAATTTCAGGGGTACGGCAAACCGATAATCTACAATTGGTGCACAAACAAGAAAAATCAACTCAAATACAACATTAATGACAGTCATCTTGTGAGAGGAGACAAGAAGAGAATAAGGGAAGAAACAAGAGCAACAAAAACCCAAAACACTTAATACAATGCATAAGCTCATATATATCAATAATTACCTTAAATGTTAATGGACTGAATGCCCCAACCAAAAGACATAGACTAGCCAAATGGATACAAAAACAAGACCCATATATATGCTGTCTTCAAGAGACCCACTTCACTTCTAGAGACACATACAAATTGAAAGTGAGAGGATGGAAGAAAATATTCCATGCAAATGGCCATCAAAAGAAAGCCAGAGTAGCAATACTCCTATCAGAGAACAGACTTTAAAATGAAGAACATTTTAAGAGACAAGGAAGAGCACTACACAATGGCCAAAGGCTCAACCCAAGAAGAAGATATAATAATGTTAAATATCTATGCACCCAACATAGGATCACCACAATATATAAGGCAACTGCTAACAACCTTAAAAGGAGAAATCAACAATAACACCATCATAGTGGGGGACTTTAACACCCCACTTACAGCAATGGACAGGTCATCCAGGCAGAAAATCAGTAAGGAAACACAGGCCCTGAATGAAGCATTAGATCAGATGGACATCATAGATATTTATAGGACATTCCATCCAAAAGCAACAGAATACACATTCTTCTCAAGTGCGCATGGAACATTCTCTAAGATTGATCACATCCTGGGCTACAAATCAAGCCTCAGTAACTTTAAGAAAATTGGAATCATTTCAAGCATCTTCTCTGACAACAATGCTATATGACTGGAAATCAACAAGAGAAAAAATGGCCAAAAAAACAAATATGTGGAGACTAAACAACATGCTACTAAACAACCAATGGATCTCTGAAGAAATCAAAGAGGAAATTAAAAAATACCTAGAAGCAAATGACAACAAAGATATGACACTCCAAAACCTCTGGGATGCAGCAAAAGCAGTTCTAAGAGGAAAGTTTATAGCAATACAAGCCTACCTCAGGAAACAAGAAAAAGCTC
>PVHT021183693.1:20305438-20319259 GCA_004024745.2 Catagonus wagneri
CTAACTTTACATCTAAAGCATCTAGAGAGTGACGAACTGACAAGGCCTAAAGTTAGTAGAAGAAAAGAAATCATAAAGATCAGAGCAGAAATCAACGAAATAGAAACAAAGAAAACCATAGAAAAGATCAATGAAACTAAAAGCTGGTTCTTTGAAAAGATCAACAAAATTGATAAACCCTTAGCCAGACTTATCAAGAAAAAAAGAGAGAGGACACAAATCAATAAATTTAGAAATGAAAATTAGAAATGAAAAAGGAGAAGTAAAAACAGACATCACAGAAATACAAAGGATCATAAGACACTACTATATGCCACTGTATGGCAATACAATGGAAAACCTAGAAGAAATGGACAAATTCTTAGGAAAGTACACTCTTCCAAGACTAAACCAAGATGAAATCGAAAATATGAATAGACCAATCACAAGTTCTGAAATTGAAACTGTGATTAAAAACTTCCAACAAACAAAAGTCCAGGACCAGATGGTTTCACAGGTGAATTCTATCAAACATTTAGAGAAGAGCTAACACCTATCCTTCTGAAACTCTTCCAAAAAATTGCAGAAGAGGGGACACTCCTAAACTCATTCTATGAGGCAACCATCACCCTGATACCAAAACCAGACAAAGATACCACAAAAAAGAAAATTACAGGCCAATCTCACTGATGAACATAGATGCAAAAATTCTCAACAAAATACTAGCCAACCGAATCCAACAATACATTAAAAAGATTGTACACCACAATCAAGTGGGATTTACCCCAGGGATGCAAGGATTCTTCAAATTCCACAAATCAATCAGTGTGATACACCACGTTAACAAACTGGAGAATAAAAACCATATGATCCTCTCCATAGATGCAGAAAAAGCCTTTGATAAAAACCCTTCAGAAAGTAGTCATAGTGGGAATCTACCTCAACATAATAAAGGCCATCTATGACAAATCCAGAGCTCACATCATTCTCAATGGTGAAAAGCTGAAAGAATTCCCACTGAGATCAGGAACAAGACAGGGATGTCCACTCTCGCCACTGCTATTCAACATAGTTCTGGAAGTCCTATTTATCCACAGCAATCAGAGAAGTAAAATAAATAAAAGGAATCCAAGTTGGAAAGGAAGAAGTAAAACTATCACTATTTGCAGACGACATGATACTATACCTAGAGAATCCTAAAGACTCTACCAGAAAACTGTTAGAGCTCACTGATGACTTTGGCAAAGTCACAGGATACAAAATTAATACACAGAAATCAACTGCATTTCTATATATTAACAATGAAATCAGAAAGATAAATTAGAGAAGCAATCCCATTTACCATAGCATCAAAAAGGATCAAATACTTAGGAATAAACCTACCTAAAGAGACAAAAGACCTGTACTCTGAAAACTAAAAGATACTGATGAGAGAAATCAAGGATGCTATGAACAGATGGAAAGAAATACCATGCTCTTGGATTGGAAGAGTCAATATTATCAAAATGATTATACTACCAAAGGCAATGTACAGATTCAATGCAATACCTATCAAATAACCAAGGACCTTTTTCACAGAACTAGAACAAAATATTTTAAAGTTTGTTTAGAAACACAAAAAACCCAGAATAGCTAAAGACATCCTGAAAAAGAAAAATAGAGCCGGAGGAATCAGGCTCCCTGACTTCAGACTCTACTACAAAGCTACAGTCATCAAAACCATATGGTACTGGCACTAAGACAGAAATATAGATCAGTGGAACAGGATAGAAAGCCCAGAATTAAATCCACGCATCTAGAGTCAACTAATCTATGACAGAGGAGGCAAAAATATACATTGGACAAAAGACAGCCTCTTCAATAAGTGGTGCTGGGAAAACTGGACAGCCACATGTAAAAAAATTAAACTAGAACACTTCCTAACACCATGCACAAAAAAAAAAACCTCAAAATGGATTAAAGATCTAGATATAAGACCAGATACTATAAAACTCTTAGAGGAAAACATAGGACAAACAATTTATGACATAAATGATAGCAACATCTTCTCAGATCCATGTGTCAGAGTAAGGACAATCAAAAGAGAAATAAACAAATGGGACTTAATTAAACTTCAAAGTTTCTGCACAGCTAAGGAAACCCTAAACAAAATGAAAAGACAACCCACAGATTGGGAGAAAATATTTGCAAATGAATTGACTGACAAGTGATTAATACCAAAAAATCAATACCAAAAAATCAAACCCCATCCAAAAATGGGCAGAGGATCTAGGCAGACAATTCTCCAAAGAAGACATGCGGATGTCTAATAAACACATGAAAAGATGTTCAACATCGCTCCTTATTAGAGAAATGCAAATCAAATCCACTATGAGGTACAACTTTACAACGGCCAGAATAGCCATCATCAAAAAGTTTACAAACAATAAGTGCTGGAGAGGGTGTGGAGAAAAAAAAATCACTATTACACTGCTGGTGGGAATGCAAACTGGTGCAACCACAAACAGTATGGAGATTCCTCAGAAAACTAAAAATAGAATTATCATTTGATCCAGCAGTCCCACTTCTGGGCCTGTATCCAGAGGAAACCATGAGTCGAAAAGACACATGTATTTCAGTGTTCATTGTAGCACTCTATGCAATAGTCAGGTCATGGAAACAACCTAAATGCCCATCGACAGAGGAGTGGATAGGGAAGATATGGTACATACACACAATGGAATATTACTCAGCCATTAAAAGGAACGAAATACCAACATTTATAGCAACATGGATGGACCTAGAAATTATCATGTGAAGTGAAACCAGTCAGACAATTAGACAGCAACACCCAATGCTACTGCTTAAATGTGGAAACTCAAAAGACACAATGAACTTCTTTGCAGAACAGACAATGACTCACAGACTTTGGAAAACTTTTGGTTTTTCAAACATGACAATCTGGGGGGTGGGTGGATGCACTGAGGGTTTGGGACGCAAATGCTATCAAATTGACTTGTGATGATTTTTGTACACCTATAATTGTAATAAAATTCATTAAGCAAACAAAAATAAAGAAAATTGTTAAAAAAAATCCTTGATCAAAGAGGCAAGAATAAAATGGGAAAAATTTCCTTCAGCAAGTGGTGCTGTGAAAACTGGACAGATGCATGTACATTAATAAAACTAGAGCACAACCTCACACAACACACAAAAATAAAATAAAAAAGGCTTAAAGACTTAGACATAACACAAGACACCATCAGACTCCTAGAAGAGAACATAGGCAAAACATTCTGACATCAGCCTTACAAATGTTTTCTTAGGTAATTCTCCCAAAGCAACAAAGATAAAAGTGAAAATAAACCAATGAGACCTAATCAAATTGAAAAGCTTTTGTATAGCAAAGGAAAACATTAAAAAAAAAATATGGAATGGGAGAAAATAGTTTCAAATGATGCAACTGACAAAGCCTTAATCTCCAAAATATATAAACAATTCATACAATTTAACAGCAGCAAAACAAACCGTTCAATTGAAAAAATGGGCAGAAGACCTAAACAGACATTTCTCTAAAGATGATATATAAATCGGAAAAACGCACATGAAAAAATATTCAACATCACTAATCATTAGAGAAATATAAATCAAGACAACTATGAAGTACCACCTCATACCAGTCAGAATGGCCATCATTGATAAGTCCATAAATAACAAATGCTGGAGAGGGTGCAGAGAAAAAGGAACCCTCCTACACTGTTGGTGGGAATATAAATTGGTACAACCATTATGGAAAACAGTGTGGAGGTTCCTCAGAAAACTAAATATAGAACTCTTATATGATCCAGCAATCCCACTCCTAGGCTATTCACATTCCTTGTGCTAACCAAAATTTCAGCAACAGTGGCCTGATTGAAAATAAAAAGCTGTTTGGGGGAGGGGTTGTTACCCTGGGAAATAGAGATGTTAGAAGCTACTGAATTGTGTTCTTCCAGACTACAAAATTGGGGAGTCTTATAAGTACAAAAGCCACAGCATTACAATGGGTCATATGAATGGTTTATCAAGAATTGTAATTGAAGCCAGCAAGTAGTAAGGGCACTTAAGTAAGGATTGGTTGAGGTCTGAAATGGCTGCATAATTAAAACGAGGAACAACCTTGAGATACAAGGTTGCAGCTTGCAGATGTTATTTTAAAAAAGGCTTCTGTCCTTGGATTATGTATAGTTCACAGAAAAGTTCAAGTTCTTGGTTCTTCAGGGACATTTTTGAAACTAGGTTCGCAGTGGCCACCTATTTTTTATATGCCTGAACTATGATTACTCCATTATAATTTAAATTTGTCAACACCTGGTCCACCTGTCTCCCACCTTCATCTTCAAAGTCAATAAAGAGTTGCTTCTCTCTGATCCTCTTCCATAGGTACTTGATCTTCTTTGGTCACAGATGGGACAGATCCTTGCTTTAAGGTCCTATGTGGTTGGTTTCAGCCCACCTGGATAATCAAGGGTCCTTAACTGTAGTTACTTTTACAAAATTCCCTTTGCCATGTAATAACACTTACAAATTCTGGGTGTTAGACTCTGAAAACCTTGGATGGGCCATTATTCTGCCCATCCACACATTCTCTGCACAAATCTTTCCCATACCATAAAGCGGTATTTATTTCTGTCATATATCACAGCAGAGCACTAGCATATTCACGCCATTCAGATAAGCAACTTTTGTTTCAAAAATAAAAAGCTGTAGAAAAGTGCCTACTTGGGACTTGATTGTTAACCCTAAAACAAATGTTTTATCAGTTTGTACTTTATGAAAATGCTGAACATCAGAACAAAAATGACAGAAGTCTCAAATTTTCTTTAAGTCTTTATCCCATTTAGTTTGTTTTTGTTTTGTATGTTTGCATTGGCTGTGCCTGCAGCAAGCAGAAATTCCGAGCCAGGGACTGAACCCAAGTGACAGCAGTGACAACACTGGATCCTTAATCCATTAGGCCAGGGTCACTCCCTCTTCTAAGTACTTATATTTGTGAAATATAGGATTCACCAAGGAATGGATTTCAGAGTCCCTAAGAGCTCTTATTTGGGTCTAAATATAGTGTTACATATAAATACATGTTTACTATAACCAGGATGACTTCCATAGAATTGTGAGAAGCCAATGAATGAAAAGAATTATCCCCAGTTTCTTTTTCGCATTTCAGAGACATTCTAGTGGTTTACTACTATTCGCAGATCTCTCTTTTCTAGGCTCACGTCAGAATGTACTTTCCTGATTCCTTGATGTTAAGGGCTACTTCAGAAGTTGTGACATTTTTGAGATTTTATCCTACTTTAAAGATAACTGGTTCTCTGTCAGAGATTTACATTCATACTCAAGAGAAAATCTGAGGCCTCTGGGTCAGCAACAAATAATTTATTACACATGAAAAAAGCAGCAACAACTCAAATAACACCACACCATTTGGCCCCAAATCCCAATCCGCGCAGGATGACATGGTGAGGGCTAGATGGCATTTGCACGTGCACTGAGATGTAATAAAACAGAGGAATTCTGAGTTTATGAGACTTTGCTCTTATATTGGGATGCTGGTAAAAGACTCATCTTTCCTTGTGGAAAGAAAAGATATTATCATCTTTAGGGGGTAGACTAATCTTTCCACAGAAATGGAAAGAAAATATCTTCATCTTTACTAACATGAGACATCTCCAGGGAGGAAGATTTCTCTAAATTTTATTATCCTATAAATATTCTTATACTAACAGTCCTTACCTAAATATAAATGTCTTAGCTCATATTATTCAGAAACCTGAGACATGCATGGGAAATTTTCTATCAACAGTTAGACATGACCGAACACCTTAATTTTGGTTACTAAATTAAGCATGGAAGTGATATTTCTTCCAGATGGACTCTCACTAAGTGATTCATTATGCTGCTTACTCCTTCCTCAGTGATAAGCAAAAAATCTAAATGGCATATGCTACCTGTAGTAGGCAGATTTCCTGAACTACTGTGACATGAAACAAAGTCTATGGTAATGCAAGATATGCATATAAACAGAAAATAAACTATTTCTCTTTAAGCTAGTATTATTTAGTGTTTGAGGGTTTTTTGGAATGCACCATAATTTAACTTATTCTAACTGAAACACTATGAAAATTACGTGTCGTGTTCTCTGGGTTTTGGCTCCAGTTATTTTTTTACCTTCTAATACATATATTTTAAAGGATGGCAAAAAATCATACTTACCAGTCTCTAAAGTATTTGACAGTTCTATGCTTTTTCCTTTGCTCAGCTTTTACTTATCCATATCGCCAATAAATAAAAGCCCACTCATATTTCAAGACAAAGATTGTCATCTTTTAAACAAAATCCTCTCTAATCCCTCTGAAGAAAAATTATAATTTTCAAGCACACCACTATTTGATAATTATGTGTTGCATTTTTTCCAAATTCTATTTCATAGTTATATATATATATCCATCATACAAGGAATATGAATAGGTTACTGAAGATCAGGAGTGATATCAAAGGACACAGCACTATGCTCTGCACAAATAGGAATAATAAATGCTAAGTTGCATGATTTTCAGTTTTAGTATATTTATAAGTTTATAAAAGCATTTATGAATTAAAATTCTGTTTTATATTGAGTTGGGAACTAGTAAACACATTTACATTATCACAAATATTAGAAATACAAATGACAACAAGGATATATTTTTATCATAAACCCCAAATTATTTATGTGCCTGTGTGTATACAAGACAATAATCAAGCTCAAATACTTCAGGACACTAAGCATGTAAGCAGCTGGGGAAGCTTGTGACATTGGAAAATGGGATAGCATAGCTTCCTTTAAAAGAGGCAGCCACCAAAGTGTCCTAATAATTACACAATGAATATAGAGTATGTAATGCCAGAAATTTCAAATTATCAATGATGAACACAAAATTATGAAAATATATTTATTTTAAAAAATCATGGTAAACAAAACATTTCCTGGTTTTAATTTCACATATTTTGCCTTCATGTATGCATGTGTATCTTAAAATCATCTAATATGTACTTCATTAAAATAAATTACCATAGCCAGCAATAACGACCTAAAAGCAGTTAACTGATTTTTACAATTATCAGTACGAAATTTGTCTTTTACATATTATGTTGTTCCAATGCTTTTGACTTTATGAACTCAAAATCACAGAAACATTTCATTTTTAATTTATGTGAGATTATCAGTAACAAATAGATGGGAAGATACTATCACTTCTATCCATATATTGTTTTTGTTTTATTCTTTGACAACTATGGTTGCTTTCAAGAATATCAATTCCCTATTTAAAATTCTTAACAGTTGTATCTTATTTGCATTTTTCTCTCTTAAGCACTTGGCAAATAGCAATAGTGTTTCCATGAACTCCCAGTTTCCCCTATCCCATCTAGTTTCAATTTCTCAAAAGAAATTAATAGTTTCAATTCTTTTGACTTTTTTGAAAGTCTTAATTTGTTCTGAATTGAAAAAAGATTGATAGACAGCTGTCTTCTAAGGAGCGTGACAGTGGTTGGTTCCCAGTATGGAAAATGAAATGCTGTGAATTTAACATTAGTCTACCTGGCAGAGGAGAAAGGATTTCTACCTGTCTTTTTCTCTGAAGTTAATTTTCTGAACTCACTCTCAATTTAAGTTCTAAAATTCTGAGAAAATCACATTTAAGCCTAGGTTACCAGCCTACCATAATGATGAATTATCATTTTTATCCAGATTTTGTTTGCAATAGCTTCAAGAAAATATTTTTAAATAGCCCTAATGATGACTCCAAGTTTAAAAGATGCAGAATTATGACCCAATAGCCCTACTACTTTTTACCTGAGAACTTTATTTCAACACTGCTTCACACGGTTTTTCCAAGGTGCATCCAGATACTACCCACAATGCACTGGTCAATAGCATTTTCCTCTAGAAACAGTTTTAAGAATCCCTTCCCTCTAGAGGTCCAAGATCTTTCCCCAACACAAGACCTAGTATGCTGTGATTTTTATGATCAGTTAATGAATTGGGGTACAGTTATTGAATTTTAAAATATCAAAACAAATAGAATCTAATCTTAACTGGTAAAATTCAACATTAGAGTCAGTCTAAGACTGTTCATACAGGTTTCTTGATATTGGCCATGATATGTTTGTTTTCACATTTTTAATGTTAATAATGCAAAGAAATTGAAAATTGCAATTGAATGTGACATAACAATAAGGATCACATGATCTGTACTAAAATAACTTGCTTTCTGATCCTTATTACTTAATCATAGATTTAACTACTAAATGAGATCATTCAAAAAAGTGTTTATCCCAGCGTTGACACAGGGAAGCTTATGTTTTACATATTTTAGTATTTCATGTGTATGGACCCTTCCCAACATTCAAGGAGGGTCCCTCAAAATAGCTTCAGATTTTCTTACATGTGTAATATTAACAGTTAAAATAGTTGAACTCTGGCAATTTCTATCTCTTTCCATTAGTATTTTCTTTTATTTTGGGGGTCCAGGTACAAAGGAATAGATCGGGCTAAGGGAAACTGTGTTGGAAATATTTTGAGTTTAGTGTTAAGTGATATATGTACGACTTTTCTATAATTTTTGTATATTAATATACTATATTCTGTCACTGAATAACAAATAACTGTAGTTTTAACAATTAAAACAAATCTGGCTTTCTATCTAACATTTATGAGTCAGGAATTCCCATCGTGAAAACAAATCCGACTAGGAGCCATAAGGTTGCAAGTTTAATCCCTGGCCTCGCTCAGTGGGTAAAGGATCTGGCATTGCCATGAGTATGGTACAGGTCACAGAAGCAGCTCGGATCTGGTTTTTCTGTGGCTGTGGTGTAGGCCAGCAGCTTTAGATCCGATTTGACCCCTAGTCTGGGAACCTCCATATGCCATGGTTGTGGTCCTTAAAAAAAAAAAGCAAAAAAAATAAAATTTATGAGTCAAAGTCTGAACACGGCTGTGTAGGGTTCTAACATTGGGGTTTTACAAAGCATAAACCAAAGTTCCAGCTTGACTTTAATCCTTCCTGTTAGTCAGTGTCCTCTAAAAGCATATGCATTTTTTGATAAAATTAAGCTCTTTGCATTTATTAGGACTGAGTCCTCTATTGCCTTTCTGCCTGTCAGATAGTGGTTCTCTTTCTAGAGGCCACTCTCATTTTCTTGCCATGTGGATCCCTCTGGGGCATCTTACAACTTCAGTTCTCTGAATCTCTCACTTCAGGAACAGCACATTTTTAGGGCTTATCTAATTAGGTCATGCCAATCAGGATGATTACCCTTTTGGTTAATTCTACATGCACTGATTTAGGACCTTACATCCAAAGAATCCTTTCACCTTTGTCATGTAACTGCACTTAATTAGGAGAGTGCCATCCACCATGCTCACAATTCCACCTAACCTGAAGTAGAAAGCTGTGTACACTATGGGGCTGAAACCTCAGAATTCATCTCAGAATTCTGCATCACAAAGTGAACTACTGATATCCATACCAAAGAAGAAGTATCTTTCAGAAATATGTTTAGCAAGTGTTTTGATGACTCACTAGCCAGTATGACACCAAACCGCAAAGCCAGATACCACATAATGGTATGACTGTGGCTTTTAGCACCTGATAAATTTTTATACTCCCATACCATTATTAAGACAACTTGAAATTTCCTGAAGTCCGACAGCATGCACAAAACTAGTAGGATTTTCCTCAACTTTGACAATAATCTAAAGTTTTATATCATTTAATGAGGTGTGAGGCTAAAATAAATTTTCCAAGACTCCAAATTATTAAAGCCAGATTCCAGTCAACCATGTTGGAGGAAAGACTAAATTATCTTCCTCTTCGGAAAATCTTGACATTTAAAAAGGCAAAAAATATGAATCTAGAACACGTACTAAAATGTAGAAGCACTGTTGTTTTTATCACTGTTGCTTTTTCAATTGTGGTTGTATATGTGAATTTTTTCAGCTTTTAAAATATTGTTATGCTAGGAGTAAGGAGAGGGGAAACTGTATGAAGGTAAAAAATGTACAAACTTGCAATTAGAAGATAATTAAGTACTAGGGAGGTAATACACAACAAGATAAGTATAATTAATACAGCTGTATATTATATATGAAAGTTGAGAATAAATTATTAGATTTCTTACAAAATTAAAAATAGAAAAAATTATTTTTTCTTGTATCTACAAGACTATGTATGTTAAGTAAATTTATTGTGGCCATCATTTCATGATTTTTGTAAGTCAAATCATTATGCTGAACACCTTAAATTTATACAGTGCTATATAGCAGTTATATTTCAGTAATACTGAGGGGAATTTAAAAAAATATGATTTGTTTTATTTTAACCATTCTAGAAATATTTAACTTACAACTATTCTTTTCCTTGTAAAGCCTCCATATTTTATAAACTTCAGTTTCTGCAAAAATTTTTGCTCTGTTAACATTAAAATGAATATTGTTAAAGTTTCAATACATAAGAGTTTGGGGTCATGTGTCCCAAGATCATCTATAGTTTGGGGAAAATGAATTAATATTAAAAATATAAAATATAAAGTATGTCAATAAAACACCCCAACTCAATCATATACACATAAACACAACATTTCATTATAGAATCAAGCTGGAACCCTCTAAATGATGTAGAGATGTGTTTTATTGGCTATCTTTATCACGATAATAGATCCATTGGCTGGGGGTTTTCTTTTAAAAGTCATTTATAATACACCATACAAGAGTTCATGTTTTGGTTTCTTAAAAGCAGTTGTAAAACAATCTGAGGGCAGACTTCTAGATTTCACAATATTTTTCTCTCTGAAAATACTTCTTTATAGCTACCCAGCTTATTGGATATTCTAGAATATTAACTTTTGTATCATTGTCAATGGAAATAATCTGTAATAGGAATAGTAAAGAGCTTTAGGAGTTTCCACTGTGTCTCAGCAGGCTAAGAATCTGACATAGTCTTAGTGTCCCTGAGGATACAGCCTGGATCCCTGGCCTTGCTCAGCAGGTTAAGGATCCAGAGTTGCAGCAAGCTATTGTGTAGGTCAGTCACAAATGCAGCTCAGACCCAGTGTTGCTGTGGTTTTGGCTGGCAGCTGCAGCTCTGATTTGACCCCTAGCCTGGGAACTTCCATATTCCACAGTGCTGCCATTTAAAAAAAAAAAAGGAAAGAAAAAAAATAGCTTTATCTGAAACAAACTGAGGCCTCTAACCCAAAAGAAAAAGATTCAAGAAGCACTGTAATTGTGTTCCACCCCGACTGTAAAATGAAGCAGGCATAAATAACCAAAAAATGTACAATTACATAAGCTGTCAGGAATTATAATTGGAGCTGTCCAGAAGCAAGGGTGCTCGCTGAGCAAGGATTGTTTGGGGTCTGAAATGATTGCATAGTTACCATGGGAAATTTTGAGGCCATAGGGTTGCAGCTGGCAGATGCTAGCAGATACTGTTTTGAGAATAGCTGGTGGTATCTTTGAGTCCAATAAAATTCAAAATATTCCAGTTCTCAGGAATTCAGGAATATGTCTAAAACCACATCCAGAATGGCCATTCTGCTCCATTTTGAATGCCCGGAACACAATTAACTCCATTTTGATTTCCAAAGGCATTCTTATAATGGTTAAAGCAAATGTGAGATATATGTTTAATGGCCACAAAATGGCTGTTCAAGGTAGCATAAAGTTTAAGTTAATAAAGTATAAGCCAGATTGACTTCC
This sequence comes from Catagonus wagneri, assembly GCA_004024745.2. Taxonomy (NCBI): domain Eukaryota; kingdom Metazoa; phylum Chordata; class Mammalia; order Artiodactyla; family Tayassuidae; genus Catagonus; species Catagonus wagneri. Next base: position 20,317,179 of record PVHT021183693.1, read on the forward strand.
TCATACTTCAATGTGAAAATATCTTCCATAAATAAAAACATTTTTAACAGTTAACATTTTTTGCTATACCCACAGAATGCAGAAGTTCCTGTGTCAGAGATCAAACCCATGCCACAGCAGTAACACAAGCTACAGCACTGAAAATGCTGGCTCCCTAATTGCTAGGCCACCAGAGAACTCACAACAGTAATATTTCTGCAGTTCAGATTCAAAGGTATCAGGTTCTTGGTTAACCAGAGCATATTTTACTATCTTAGTTTTTTTTTTTCTTTTTAGAATGAGTTGGTTTTCCATATATTTTGCAAGGAAATAAAGAGCATGCATTGATTAGTTGATCAAAGAGAGGTGAGTTAAGAAAAGATGTAGGGGAGTTCCTGTCATGGCGCAGCAGAAAAGAATCTGACTAGGAACCATGAGGTTGTGTGTTCCATCCCTGGCCTCACTCAGTGGGTTAAGGATCTGGTGTTGCCATGAGCTGTGGTGTAGGTCACAGATGTGGCTCTGGTCTGGCATGGCTGTGGCTGTGGTGGAGGCTGGTGCCTATAGCTCCAATTAGACCCCTAGCCTGGGAACCTCTATATGCCACGTGTGTGGCCCTAAAAAGACAGACAAAAAAAAGAGATGTAGAGAATTTAATTCATATATTTTTCTTTGCATATATTCAAGAACATACTTATTGGCATGATTAATTTTTTATAATACTATCCAATACTTTTATCTCTTGGTAACACAGCATAACCTTTTCTCTGTCATTCCCTATGTGTCCACAATGACAATGTTGCCTTGATTTTAACTTCACTTAGCTGATTTGATCTGTTCTTTGGTATATTTCCAATAATTTGTTTGAAGCACATTAATATTTTATAAATATTTGACAATATCTCTGTGTTTTCCGTGAGTTGTTTCTTTCTTTTGCAATTTTACATTACTTTTTCTACTAAAAGAAACTGATGTTTTCGAAGATGGTGGAATAGACGGACTGGAACTCAACTTCTCTCCCAAATAACAGCAAAAATACAACCAAATGCTGAGCAAACTTCAACCAAATGGACTGTAAACCTTCAAAAAAGATACTCTGCTCCAGAAGACACAGCGGAGACCACATCAAGAGGTAGGAGGGGCGATTATGCGATAGAAGCAACCCCATACCTCCCGGGTGGGAAGCCCCACAGACTGGAAAGTAACTGCATCACAGAGACTCAGCTACAGGACTGAGAGTTCTGAGCCTCACATCAAATCTCCATGCCTGGGGATCAGGCACAGGGAGAAAGAGCCCCCAGAGCATCTGGCATTGAAGGCCAGCAGGGCTTGTGTGCAGGAGCTCCACAGGACTGGGGGAAACAGAGACCCCACTCTTGAAAGGCACACACAGATTTCACGTGCACTGGGTCCCAGGGCAAAGCAGTCTCCAGAGGAATCTGGGTGGAACCTGACTGCAATTCCTGGAGGATCTCCTGGGAAAATGGGTGAATGTGCCTTGTTGTGGGGGAAGAGCATTGGAGGTGAAGCTCTCTGGAACATTCAGCAGCCTGCATTTCTCTAGAGGTGGCCATTTCTGGGAAAATCTGGTCCCTCCAACAGCGCTGAGAAGCCCCAGGCCAAACAACAATTCAGGTGGGATCTCAGCCCCACCCATCAGTAAACAGGCTGCCTAAAGATCCCTCAGACACACAGCCAGCCTCTAATCTCATCCAGAGACAAAGCCCCATCCATCAGAGGGAGAGGAATCAACCCCTCCTACCAGTGAGCAGGTATCACTCCCTCCCATCAGGAAGCCTACAGCAAACCCCCTCCATACCAACTTTAGCCACAGGGGAGGCAAACACCTGAACCAAGAGAGGCTACAACTCTATTGTCAACACAAAGGTAACCACAACAAAAGCCTACAAAAATGAAAAGACAGAAAACTCTAACTCGGATAAGGGAGAAAGAGAAAAGCCCAGAAAAACAGCTCAGTGATGAGGAGATTATCAGCCTCCCAGAAAGAGACTTTAGACTGTTGATGCTGAAGATGATGCAAGGCATTGGAAATAGACTGGAGGCAAAGATTGATCATTTACAGGAAACACTGAGCAAAGAAA